>CM059435.1:45489492-45969492 GCA_030390025.1 Squalus acanthias
GCAGCCTGTAAAATGGCCACCACGCCTCGTGGCAGAAGGTTCTAGACTTTCAGCAGGCAGACAAGATGGCGTTTCAATAAACATTTCAGCAAGATCGGACAGGACTCAGCATATTGAGATAAGACAAGACGAGATCATTTTGCATTTTAACACCCAAGCAAGGAATATAAGTGCTGGAATCGGGTTTTTCCATGCACAAATGAGAGCTATTGTACTGGGCAATCAAGGGGCCCATCCAAAAGACATTGATACGCAAATTCCCCACGGCTCTACGATGAGAGAGCCGTTCGCGGGTACTCACAGCAAGAATTCGGAGGCCCCCAAAACCCCTCCAGGGAGACTCCTAGCCGGTTCCTCAATGGGAGAAATATTAACGGGTACTCAGACAGTTACAAGTATCACCGAAACCCATTAACGACAAGTACCACCCCATACAAGAAGTTTGAGCGCCAAAACATGACAAAAGATGAACATTAAGATTGGGCGGGAGATAAGGAATTACAGTACTATAACTGTAGTGTCCAAACGTCCATCTTTCTCTTATTCCTTTGACTCGCTTCTCTGATCCGCTGATTTTCCGGGAGTCAACCTCGTGGCTTGCCGCGAAGATCTGTGGAGAGCTGGTCTGCGAAGGCCGGTAAGCGGGCGCACCATCCCGAGAAGTCGGTAAACGGTGTTGGAACTGAAGGCCCGAGAGGAGATGAGATGAGATGAGAAGAGAAGAAGACGACTACACGTGCCGCCGCGGTCAGTAAACCCCAACCGCGCCCGAAAATCGATTAACCACTTCTTCGAATTCTATCGGCTACTCCACAACTGGCCCTGGAAGACTTTTCTTCGAGTTCTACCGACAACTGGTGTCGGTCCAGAAAGACTCTTCTTTGAATTTTACCGGCTAACGGGTGTCGGGCACAGGAAGACTCTTCTTTGAGTTTTGTCAGAGTTCCGAGGTCAACACAGATCTTCATGACAGCAGACGGTCCAGCCTGCTAGCCGGAGCAAAGCAAGTAAACAAGTGGGGTACAGAGACCCCTGATCAACACGTGAATAGTCAGGTGCTGTGGTGAAAACATCCGAGCAGCGTTTCGGAATTCTCCGAGTTATCACGAGTGGTGAGCATGAGTCTCGATCCTACAGATCTAGATTAGGACAGGTATTGATCGGGGAGGGTTTTTGTTTTAAGGATAATTATAATGTGTGTCCCCTTTTACGATGTGTCGTGCGCTCCTCGTTTCCCTAAACCTAGTTGCATAAATGTATGTAAGTTTGTACTGTCATTAATCTGTGCTTATGACATGTATTTCGTAATCTTGGATAATATGCAATAAAGATTTTCCATTTCGTACTATTCAACCGGGTCTACCTGAGTTTTCTCTGCATTATTGCTCTCGCACTTAAGTCCAGTGTCAGAACCGTAAGGGCGAGTGGGTCGAACCACTCACAGGTGTCTAGTGTAACCAGGCTGGCTGGAGACCAGAACAGGCAACAAGGCCTAACCCCGCACTAGCACCCAGGCTAAGCACAGAGCCACGTGAACCCCCTTACAATAGAGACACCCACTGGTGAACATACATAGAAACACTCAATATTGAACATACATAGAGACCCTCAATGGTGAACATATATAGAGACATTCAATGGTGAATATACATAGAGACACTCAATGGTGAACATACATCGAGACACTCAAAGGTGAACATACATAGAGACACTCAATGGTGAATATACATAGAGACACTCAATGGTGAATATACATAGAGACACTCAATGGTGAACATACATAGAGACACTCAATGTTAAACTTACAGAGACACTCAATGGTGAAAATATAGAGACACTCAATGGTGAACATACATAGAGACAATAAATGGTGAACATACATCGAGACACTCAGAGGTGAACATATAGAGACATTCAATGGTGATCATATAGAGACACTCAATGGTGAACATACATACACTCAGTGGTGAACATATATAGAGACACTCAATGTTGAACATACAGAGACACTCAATGGTGAACAGATACAGTCACTCAATAGTGAACATAAATACATAGTGACACTCAATGGTGAACATATTGAAACACTCAATGATGAACATACATAGAAACACTCAATGGTGAACATATTGAAACACTCAATGTGAACATACATTGAGAAACACAATAGTGAAAATACATAGTGACACTCAATGGTGAACATATTGAAACACTCAATGGTGAACATACATAGAGACACGCAATGGTGAACATATTGAAACACTCAATGGTGAACATACATAGAGACACACAATGTTGAAAATACATTGAGACACTCAATGTTGAACATACAGAGACACTCAATGTTGAAAATACATTGAGACACTCAATGGTGAACATACATATAGACACTCAATGTTAAACTTACAGAGACACTCAATGGTGAAAATATAGAGACACTCAATGGTACATAGAATCCTTCAATGGTGAATATACAAAGAGACACTCAATGGTGAACCTACATAGAGACACTCAATGGTGAACATATATAGAGTCCTTCAATGGTGAAAATACAAAGAGACACTCAATGGTGAACATACATAGAGACACTCAATGTTGAACATATAGAAACACTCAATTGTGAACATACATAGAGACACTCAATGGTGAACATACATAGAGACACTCATGGTGAACATATAGAAACACTCAATTGTGAACATACATAGAGACACTCAATGTTAAACTTACAGAGGCACTCAATGGTGAAAATATAGAGACACTCAATGGTGAACATACATCGAGACACTCAGAGGTGAACATATAGAGGCATTCAATGGTGATCATATAGAGACACTCAATGGTGAACATATAGAGACACACAATGGTGAACATATAGAGACCCTCAATGGTGAACATACATAGAGACATTCAATGGTGAACATACATAGAGAAACTCAATGTTGAATTTACATAGAGACACTCAATGGGGAACATATTGAAACACTCAATGGTAAACATATATAGAGACACTCAATGGTGAACATACATAGAGACACTCAAAGGGGAACATATTGAAACACTCAATGGTGAACATACATACACTCAATGGTGAACATACATAGAGACACGCAATGGTGAACATACATAGTGACACTCAATGGTGAACATATTGAAACACTCAATGGTGAACATACATAGAGTCTGTAAGGGCAAACCGGGAGAGCTTCTTCTCCCCGAGACGGACCCTCTGATATAAAGGGTCAACGCCCGCCTTATTCCCAACCAATCGCTCGGAGTCTGGAGGTTCGTTTAGTAAATCAACTTTAATACAAGCTGACAGGGGAGTCACTCATCCAGGGACGAATGCTCCCCGATCGTTAAAACTCCTCTACCTTATATACAGTTTATGTTCTATGTCGTGGCTATTGTCTCACAATTATTTACATTGCATACAGTTGGTTCCGAGTGCAAAATAGTTGGTCTCGGGTGCAAAATAGTTGGTCTCGGGTGCAACTTCTTGCAGTTCGTGTGCACATTAATCTGGCAACTCCAAGGTTAAATTCAAGTAAATCCAATTAAAACTGCTTTGAAAGATTTGACCATAGCAACCGGGACTCCAAGGTTATTTCTAATATTTTACTCAATAAGTGATTTGTAGTGTGTAGCCTTGACCATGTTACATCATACTTCTCCTGTTCATAGTAATATTCCATCTGCTCGATGGGAATCTGCCCAGGAGGTTTCTGCAACAATTACCACCGGACAATATGCATTACTACTTTATCAATGTCATGTACATTTCTTCCCTTTCCCTCTTCCTTTCTTGTTCTCTTTGTTTTTTACAGGCGGCGCATGCTGCTATTCCCAATCCTATCGCCATAACCAATTGTACTATAACTAGTATATGAGAAATAATGCAGATCCATGGGTGTATGTTGACATTCATCCCCCAATCCCACAGCTTCTCGTACCATGAGTCTTCCTGTAGTTCTACTTCTATGTCCCTTTCTAGTTCGAGAGGTCGCTGTAGATACTTGATGTCGGTGTCGATTTCTAGTTCCCCAAGGTTCCTTTGCAACACTACGTATTGTTTCACCATTTTACTTAAACCCTCTTCATTTCTTGCAGATCCTCTTGCAGGTGGGGTATTGAGGCCCCTGCCGGATCTTCATAATTGATCAACTCGTCCCTTAAACTATCTAGCACAGTTAGTTTTATCTCCTCCCTTGAATGTACATACACCAATCTGGTGTGTCCAATTGTCACGGGGATCTTTGGCGTAAAGCAGAAGTTAGGCATTGTGATTACACATACAAGGTTACTATATTGGTACTCAGTCTCTGTGGTGGCTATACAATACTCCCCTTTGCCTCTATATCCCGAGCGGGTGTGATGGTGATCAACATGTGATAATTCCAACATACACCCCTCTGTCTTATTATAGCCGCACTCATCCTTAGGACCTTCTCCTACTGGATGTGGGCATATTGTAAGCGTACCTTTCCCATGGCATCCGTTTAGGGAGACTCCTCTCATAGTGCCATTCTTCCTGATGGCATAGGTATCAATTGGATAGTATTGGAGGTATGTCCCACCCCTCACTATGCCTATGTTTTCTACCTGGTACTGTGGGTATGGAGTCGTGTCTAGTCCCACCACCGGTATCAGGAGTACCATGCCTATCATTGCTGTCACTTCTGCTTTACATTTTTGTATCACTGGATATACTCTGGTCATCCCTTTGGGGGTACAAGCACTCAAAGGGCCTGGATTCTGGCTCAGGCCATAGAGCTGTGTGCTGTTAATCAAGTCTGGTACCTCACCTCGCTGTATCTGTGCCAGATTGTGTTTTAACTGTCCGGTGATCCATTGGCCATAGGCATGGCACAAGCCTCTCCCTACCCCGTCTTTTGCCTGTTCCTCATCCCTATGGTTTAGTTTGTTGATGATGCTAGCACGGTCCTCTATAACCTTAACTCCTTCGAGTAATTTCCTTATCGTATGTTCTCCCAACTTCGATCCTTGTTGAACTAAACCAGTTTCCTTCTCTAAAATCTGTTGTATTACCCTTTGTAGTTGTTCCACACTACTTTGGACTCCTTGTATATCTAGGGCATTAACGAATCGGTTCCTAAGCTCCTCTTAATCCTTTGGTGGAATGCAGCATGTCCCCTGAAACTAGTGGCCCCTGTCGCATCAGCAGCTTGGTTAATTACATTCTTTATCATATATGCATACAATTCTCTAGTTTTAGTAAACCTTTCACAATATCCTGGCCATTGTAACGTGGTTAAGTTCATTAGTACAGGTACAATTTCGTGTCTCACGTTATCATACAATTGTTCTCCCTCGGTAAATAATACTAGTCCATTCATGGGTCCAGGTGACATAATTGGGCATTGTAACATCGTTGGTTCGCTCGTCTCTTCTTTCTGTGTATTGGGAGTCATGGTAGCGGGTTGAGCCGGTGGGGACGTCGGTGTTGGCTTCAGTGGTCCACCCCATTGGACCCTCAATAAGGTTTCTGTACATTCGACCGTGGGTATGTTATAGTTGGTGTAGTCCGCGGTTATTGACTTGGCACATCCATATTTAGTTATTACTTTTCCTTTCAGGATCACGCATCGTTTCCTGTCCTTTGTGCCTTCACTCAATATCCAAGTTCCAGGTTCTGTCATCCAGACTGTGCCATTTTTCGATGCCTCTACACTCAGGAGGTTTGGGTATGAGGTTGGACATGTGATGCATACCTGCTCATCTGGGAATGCATTGATCGTATTTATTGTTACAACCTCCCCACATTCAACCCATTTCGTATATGGGGCCTCTTGATTGGGCGCTGGGAATTGGCCGTAATAGGGGTTTCCCTCTATAAGCTGGGTGCTAGTAGTTATGTAATTCCCTTCTACAATCATACCGGGTTTAGATTTAGTGCGCCCTCTGTTTATCGCGCCCCTTCTAAGCCTGGCCTGTGGTCTGTTCCCCATTTGTCCCAAGTTATAACACCTCGTTTCTCCCTCTTTTCCCTGTATTGTTACGCACTCCTCTCCTTCTGGCCGTCCACAACATCGCATGCTATCTGCACCCCCAACTGGTCCCCAGCCCATTGTCGTTTGATCTAATACCATTGTGGGGATGCAGCAAGGTCCCTCCACATCATCTGTGCCCCCTGGTGTACCGACCGCCCTGGCCATCTGCCATATGGCTATGGTTAGTATTATCCACAGCAACTTCATAGTACGGTTATCTTGGTCCGTCGTTTTCCGAACTCTTTTCCCTAGAGGAGAGGGTAGAATGGGGATCTTTAGTGTTAAATGGTTTCACCTGGGTCCAGTGCTTCCATCACATGCCCGTCAGTTCCTGTAGACAAACACATGTATCACTTGTCATTAATACAGTATATGGCCCCATCCACCGAGGTTCCATTCCCTTTCTTCCAATAACTTGCGTCATTACCTGTTGGCCAATTTTGGGCAACTCCTCTGGTTTAAGTCCAGTATTTTGTCTCTCTAGATCTTTAATCTGTTGCTGGTTCCTTACTTCTGTATTTAGTGCTTGTACCTCCTGGTTTAGTTGTACTAAGTATTGTCTTAATCTATCTTGTACTGGTCCTGGTTCTCCCACCCCTCTAGCCAGATCCTCTGGCAGCCTCATAGCTCGTTCTGTCATTAATTCATAAGGGGTCAGTCCGGTTGTGCGTCCTGGGGTGGCTCACAGCCTCATTAATATGCTGGGTAGTAATTCCGACCATCCCTTCCCTGTTTCTTGGATGGCTTTTGTCAGCGCGTTTTTCAGTGTCCTATTCATTCTTTCTACCATCCCCGAGCTCTGGGGATGATATGGTATGTGGTATTTTGTGTTACATTTAACAGCTTACAAGTTTCCTTCATTATTTTTCCAGTAAAATGCATACCATTATCAGAGTCAATTTGGAGTGGGACTCCCCATCTGGGTATTACTTCACTGGCCAGTATTTGTGCTACTGTACTTGCTGAGCAGTCTCGGGTGGCAAATGCTTCCACCCATCTGGTAAATTGGTCAATTATTACCAGGCAATATTTCTTCCCCCGGTCCTGCGCTAGGGGACCGGTAAAGTCAATTTGCAAGTTTTCCCAGGGTCCTTGGGGCCTGGGTTGGTGTGCTACTCTAACTCTACATCTCTGTCCTACATTATTTTGAGCGCATATTATACAGCGGTGACAATACTTCGCCACCTCTCGACCCATCTTCGGCCACCACCAGTACTGTGTCAGTAGGTGTAACATGTTACTTCTGCCTGTATGTGTTACACCATGGTATCGCGCCATCAGTTGTTGCCTACAACATTCCGGCGCGACCACCTGGTTACGTTGGCCCCATCTCCAAATTCCATCTTGTAATTGCACGCCAGCTTGTCTCCATTTCTCCTTTTCCTCTTTACTAGTATTTCCTTGTACTTCCATTATATTCACTTCCTGTACCCCACTGACCGTCATAACCATATTTATTTCGTTTTTGAACGCGGTCTCTGGTTGCATTTCTTCCGCAGCTAATTTTGCGGCTAAGTCCGCATACCTATTCCCTATGGGGGCCGGGTCCTGGGGTTCTTGTGAGTCCATGTCTATCTTCGTGTGGGCCTTTATTTTAATTACCGCGGTTTCTAAGGGTGCCCGTGCAGCCTTAACTAACCTTTCTATTAGTTTTCCATGTTTTACTACCTCTCCAGAGGAGGTCATATAACCCCTCCGGGCCCATAGTGTCACATAATCATGCACCACTCCAAAGGCATATCGGCTATCCGTGTAGACATTTACCCATTTGTTCTTTGCCATTTCCAATGCTTTTATTAGGGCCACTAGTTCCGCTACCTGTGCTGACTTATCTCCATATAGGGCCCCTTTCAATAGGGTCTTTCCCTCCTGATTTACTACGGCCCACCCTGTTCTGGGTTCTCCGTTGATATATTTTCGGGATCTATCTACATAAATCACCATATCGGGGTTTTCCAGTGAGACTTCCTTTACTGCACTGCCTATTTCTTCCTCCATTTCCATCTGACAGCTATGTTCCTCCCCTTCCGTGGCTGGATTAACCCTGGTATGTTTTTGTATTATCACAGTTCCATCCCTGGGGAGTAATATAGCTTCCCATTTAGCCTATCTGCTATCCGATATGGTTCGCAATTTTCCTGTGTTAAGTAGTTCCATTAAGGTATGTTGGGTACCTTTCCCATCATCACTAGTGGTTCGCTTACCTGCACCGCCCATGTGGCACAATCTATTGCAGCCACACATCGTGGCATTGCCTTCGCTACTGGATCCCTCTTGGTGGAGTAATATGCAACGGGTCTCTGTTTCCCTCCGTGATCTTGCATTACCACGGCTGAATAACTCCCTTGGTCCTCGTCACAGTACAAGTGGAAGGGTCGGGAATGGTCTGGCAGTCCTAGGGCAGGGGCTGTTATTAATTCCTGTTTAAGGGCCCTATATGCTTCCTCCTGCTCCGTCTCCCTCCTTTAACGAACCGTTGAATCGGCTCTGCTTTCCCTGCAAAGTCTGATATAAAATTCCTACAGTAGTTAAATAGTCCCAACACTTTCCTCACTCCCCGGACGGTCACTGGCCTTGGCATGTCTTTTATGGCTGCCTTTTGTTCCTGCGGGAGTGCCTTATACCCCTGGCTAATTTCGTGTCCTAGATACTTTACTTTGGACAGTCCAACCTGTGCCTTTTTGGGTTCAATTTAAAGCCAGCTTTCTTAAGTGTCTGGAGGGTGGCTAGTTATGCTCCCATGTGTCCTTTGGCATCCTCTGATGCAATCATTATGTCATCGACATATTGGAGTAGGGCACTCTGATACTTTGATAGCTCTAACTCGTCTAAGGCTTGACTCAGTACATGGTGGAATATATTTGGACTATTGTGGAAACACTGCGGGACCCTGGTCCATGTCTCCTGTCTATCCCTGACAGTAAAGGCGAATTTCCCTTGTGATTCCTCTGCCAATGGTATGGACCAGAACCCGTTCTGTATCCAAGACTGTAAATATTTAAAAGTCTGGTTTCAGACTATTAAATATCTTATTCAATGCGGTCTACACAAATTTACACCAACCAGAATTTCACCGTGGCCACAATGAATGTCTGGTTTTAATAGGTTAATTTACCTCAATAACTCCAATTCAATCCAGATCATTTTTTTTTAAACTAACCAGTATCACTTGGAAAAGAAAGAAACCATAACCACATTAACAAAGAAATAATTACCCATGCCTTGTAAACATTCAAATTCATTTTCTTCCAGGCACATTGACAATTGTGACTTCAAGGCTGAAGCTTATCTTTTGTAAAACAATTAACAAACTTGAAACAACACACGCTTGTCCATCCTTCAAGACAAGTCTTCAAAGGGTTAAACAGCTTTTAGCTTGCTGTACAAAAGAGTGGGTGGAGCTAAAACAAAAATGACAGACACTTTTTTGAAGACAGACTTTCAGACAAAAGGAATACTGTAACTTCTTAAACATTCACAGTCAGGGAAACTTTCAATTTTTTAACACACACTTTCACACAAACTGAGATCGCAGCATTCCTTTTAAGATTCCTTTCACTCAACAAATCTTGTGTTTTATTTGTCTCGGCACAGACATTAATAACTTCCATGTCGGTAAAACTTTAACTTTCACTTTTTTTTTCTTTTTACATCGGCTTCGCAGCAGCTTTACCTGGCTTTCCAAATCCGTGTTTTTTTCCTTCCTTTGCTGAGTTTTCAGATAGGTTAGCCTGCAAATTAGATCTTTTGGCATCGTTTTTATTCGCCATTTTTGAGGTGGAGTTGCTAGTTCCCCCTCTTTTTACCTCCGGGACTCCTCCAGACCTCAGGGACTTTCTTTTGAGGGGGAGTTGCTTGTTCCTCCTCCTGTTACCTCCGGGACTTCCCCGGACCTCAGGGACTTTTCCCTGCTCACGCGGTTTTAACTCCGCCTTGACTGGACTTTCCCGTATCCAATCTTATATAACCCGAGCTCCTCAACTTATTCAGACATTTTCATTTTTACAATGTCCTAATGCGCACCTAAGTTGTTTTGTTCACGTATCCGGACCCCGACTAGATTCGTTGGATCTCCGGCCTTGGGCTTCGATGCGAGGAGACAATGGGATAAAAATTCACTTGGTTGCGCCTCCCGTTAGCGCCTTAAGAGGGTGCTAATGGGGCGTTAAGCCGCTAACGCCCGGGCGCAGCGCTGTTTGCGCCGCTCGAGAACTTAACTTGAGATTGTGCGGCGGCGCTAAAACTTACCGCTGCGACCACCTGCGCGCGCAGATTGTGACGTCATTCCATGGTGCAACGCCCTTGGGGCGCCCCGGAGCGGAAATTGAGTGGCGCCCCCTGCCTTACCGCCTGGCGCTTCCAACGACCGGAAGACTGGAACGCTATCAATCGGTGTGGGGCTGGGGGGGGGCGCTATTTAAAGGGGGCCTCTTCCTGTCTTTTTCTGTGGTCGACATTTATGCACCACTCGTTCTGAGAGAGAGAGAGAGATTCGGAGAGAGAGAGAGAGAGACTTCTACATTGACTCAACGCTTTGTGAGGTAGTTTTGCCTAGTTCATCCTAACTTTGTTGCTACTTTAGTTGCTGTACCTCATTACTTTTCTGGCAAAGAGAATATGGGGGCTGCAATGATTGGGGGCGTCGTCCTGCTCCAGCTGAATCGGAGGATACCGAGACGCAGACAGAGAGTGGCAATGATGGCCAGACGGAGGAGGGCCATCAGGCGCATGTACAGGAGAGCTTACCCTCCCAGGGTATATCGTGAACAGCTCTCCTACATCCATATGTCCGAGGAGCTGTGTTTGCGAAGGCTGCGATTCAGCAAGGAGGTGGTCACTGAGCTCTGCCACCTGCTGCAGCCAGATCTGCAGCCTCAGCTGAGGTCCAGGACGTCTCTGTCGGTGGCAGTGAAGGTCACAGTGGCTTTGAACTTCTACGCCACTGGCTCATTCCAAGCTGCTGTTGGGGACCTCGCCAATATCTCCCAGTTTGCGGTGCATCGCTGCATCCGGCAGGTCACCAATGCCCTCTTCAGAAGGAGACGAGACTTCATCTCTTTCCCTATGACCCCAGACAAGCAGCGTGACCGTGCTCTGGGCTTTGCGAGGGTAGCGGGCTTCCCCATGGTGCAGGGCGCCATTGACTGCACGCATGTGGCTTTGCGTGCTCCGCGAGAGAATGCAGAGGAATTCAGGAACAGAAAGGGGTTCCATTCCTTGAATGTGCAGTTGGTCTGTGACCACAGACAGGTGATACTCGCTGTCAATGCCCACTATCCGGGCAGCTGCCACGATGCTTTCATCCTGCGCCAGACTACTGTGGCAGAAGTTTTCGAGGCACCGCATCAGCCAGTTGGTTGGCTTCTGGGGGACAAGGGGTACGCATTGAGCACCTGGCTGATGACACCGCTCCGTACGCCAAACACCCCTGCTGAGCTGCGGTACAATGAAAGTCATCAAGCAACCAGGAACATTATTGAGCGCACAATCGGCGTGCTGAAACAATGGTTCCGCTGTCTGGACCATTCCGGAGGAGCCCTGCAGTACTCGCCTGAGCAAGTTTCGAACTTCGTAGTCGTGTGCTGCATGTTGCACAACATGGCAATCCTCAGGACCCAGCCAATGCCACCAGGCCTTGTAGCACCACCAGAGGAGGAGGAGGAAGAGGAGGAAGAGGACGAGGACGATGATCATCAGCAGCACCAAGGCGGGAGGGCGGCCCACAATGGTCAAACTGCAAGGGCCGTCCGTCAAAGACTAATAGCAAGCCGCTTCTAGGGCCCCTGCCATTGCTACAAACACAAATCAACCCAGCACGCAACCCCTAAGCCGGCCAAGGCACCAATAATTCCAACCACCAGCCATGTATATTTTGAATACAGAAACTTATTTATTTTACAAACTCTGTGTGTGTCAATTCCTCATGACAAACTCATAGAAATAAACACAAAAAAACAGTCAATAACATAACTGGTTCTCACAACCTGGAGATAATGTCCAAAACACTAAACAAAAGTTGGACCATGAACCTCGGCCTTTAATAAAAAAATGACCAGCATTTTGGCACACCTCCTACTTTTTGCCCTTCGAGGGTGATCTCCTTCCCTTGCGCACTTCCCCCCTTCTAACCCTACTGCTCCTCCGTAATGGGACCTCAGTGGCTGCAGCAAGGCTGGTGGAAGGCTGCTGTTCGTCAGACCCTGACACTGCAGATGCCCCTGAAGGACGGCCTCGACCACTTCTGGGCCTGGACGGCCCGGCTGCAGACTGCACCAACTCTGCATGGGCGGCAGCAGTCTGTCCTACAAGCGGTGGCAAGTGCAGTGGAGAAGTGACAGTGTTGGCAGCAGGAATGCTGTCATCGTGAGAGAGGCCAGCAACTCCCTGCTCGCCCGACACACTGGCACTCCCACGGGGCAGCACTTCAGCATCCGGAGCAATTTGCCGGAGAACAGATTGCTGGCCTGCTGCGGCGCGGTGACAGCCCCGGGGACATGTGCACGAACCATCGAGGTTGGCAGCAGTCTGTGCTCGCGTGGCCTCCATCTGAGTCTGTATGAGAGCAGTCAGAGATGGGATCACGGCAGTCAGTGACTGAATTGCAGCACTAAGCGTTAGTGTGGCATCCGCCTGTGCTACAGCGAAGTGCTCCACACTCCTTGCCAGTGACTCAATGCAATCGGGCACCCTTCCCACTGCACCCATGAGCTCAGTGTGCATGCCCACCGCCTGGGTGTTCATTTCTGCAATCATCCGCTCCTCCTCTGCGTCCATTGCAGTAGGAGTGTCTGGCATACTCTCCCTCTGGGGAGAAGGCCCCCGTTCTTCCCTACCCCCCCCATGGCGTTGCTGCAGCCCGCTGGGTCCTGGAGCTTCACCATCATCAGCCCCTTCCCCCCTGCTCCCCTCCGGGGAAGGCGTGTTCCCAGTGTGGGCATGGGCTTCCTCGGGAGAGGGTGGCACTGATGCTCTGGCTTCCTCTTCCTCCTCAGCTGCAGCATCACTCCCAGTGGCAGCTTCAGGGCCTGTCTCCTCAGCTGGTGAATCACCATCTGAAAGCAGGGAGGTACAAGAGTGGCTTTAGCGTGAGGACAGGGTGGCAGTAAGGGAGGAATAAGTGCAGCGAGTTAGCAAGTTGGATTGAAAGTGTCAAAGGCTGGTATTGTGAGGGACAAGTGGAAGGACAGAGGACAAAAAGGTGATGACCTTACCATTGCTGTCCACAACGGGGTCGGCGTCTCCAGTGGCGACGGGACCGATCACCCGGCTTGCCACAATCCTGTGGACGCGCTCCTCCAGATCGCTGAGGGGTTGCAGCTGAAGCCGCCCTCCACCCGTCCGTTGCTGCTGTCTCCGATTATGAGCCAGCTTAGCCTGCAAGAAAAAGGACAGCATCTGAGTAAATATACAGCCATGGTCTTGCCTGATGTGCCTCCCATAGGTGAATAGCCCTTACAATATGCAGCCATGGTCTTGCCTGATGTGCCTCCCATAGGTGAATAGCCCTTACTGTATGCAAAGTGTGGAATGTGTGTGTGTGTTTGATGAAAGGGCCATAGGTGTTGGATGAGTGTTGTGCATTGGGGTTTTAAGACCCTCTGGCCATAGAGTGAGGTTGAGATGGAGGGATGGAGAGGTATTGAGAAAAAGCCACTCACCCTGACGACCCGAGTGAGGTCATTGAACTTTTTGCGGCATTGAGTATGGGTCCTGGGCACCATGCTCCTGGAGGAGACGCTCTGAGCCACCTCCCTCCACACTCTTCTGAACTCGCGTGGCAAAGGCCTCCTGCCACTCTCAGGGAACAGCATACATCGTCTGCGCTCCACTGCGTCAACCAGAGCATCCAAGGCCCGCTCGGTGAAGCGATGAGCGCGTTCTCTCACCCTCTCCATGCTTGGCAGCAAAATGGATTACAGGTCTCTCCAGGCTGAGATTCAAGGCTGCAATGAGCAGGGTGTGGCTGGGGAGCAAGTGCCCCCCCCCCGCTTTAAGAAGTGGCCGGCGCCAGTGTGTCTGTGTTCCCTCACTAACTGGCAGCAGCTGCGCTGCGCTCGTGCGCTGAGTTAGCGCCTCACTCCTTGGCCTTTGCGCCTTAAGAGAGGTGTGCAGCGCCTGCTTTAGGGCTCCACTCACCTCCCGGGGCGGTAAAAGTGAAGTTTCCTGTCAGTGCCGATAATTAGCGCCAGGCGCTAATATTTGCGTCCGGACGATATTTGCGCCCCAAATGGGGCGCGACCTAATTTCTACCCCAATGTCTCTACTCAGCCCGTCCGGTAGATCCTGCCGACTACGCCAAGTTGTACGGGTAAACTGGGAGAGCTTCTTCTCCCCGAGACGGACCCTCTGATATAAAGGGTCGACGTCCGCCTTATTCCCAATCAATCTCTCGGAGTCCGGAGGTTCGTTCAGTAAATCAACTTTAATACAAGCCGACAGGGGAGTCACTCATCCAGGGACGAATGCTCACCAATCGTTAAAACTCCTCTACCTTATATACAGTTTCTGTTCTAAGTCGTGGCTATTGTCCCACAATTATTTACATTACATACAGTTGGTTCCGAGTGCAAAATAGTTGGTCTCGGGTGCAAAATAGTTGGTCTCGGGTGCAACTTCTTGCAGCTCGTGTGCACATTAATCTGGCAACTCCAAGGTTAAATTCAAGTAAATCCAATTAAAACTGCTTTGAAAGATTTCACCATAGCAAACAAGACTCCAAGGTTATTTCTAATATTTTACTCATTTAGTGATTTGTAGTGTGTAGCCTTGACCACGTTACATCATACTTCCCTCTTTTAAACTTGTTCATAACCACTCTTTTTATATTTTAGCTCTTTAACCCTTTCAGAGACACTCAATGGTGAACATACATAGAGACACACAATGGTGAAAATACGTACAGACACTCAGGGCTGGATTTTGTCTTGGGGTCGGGTTGGGGTCGGGTTATCCGCTTTGCGTGTGTCCCACCCAACTCCAGATTAATGTGGATCAATGATGCAATTTTCACTTAATTGGGCAATTGAGTTCCAGCATGTGGGAACCCATGAACTAATTAGTGGTTTGAGTCTGAAAGTCGCCTCTGATGATGTCATCATTGCTGACTGGTCTCAGAGATTGTCTGGCTGTTGGTGAGAGAGGAGTCTGGCTTTTGATGTGAGTGGACCTGGATGGGGGTGGTGGGGCGGGGGGGGAGCGAGAGAGAGAGAGAGAGAGAGAGAGCATTTTTTGCATCCAAGTCCTCTCACAGCAAAGGCCATGCAGTCTCTAAAGATGTTCAATGCAGCAGCATCAGAGGCAACTTTCAGACCTAATACTACTACTACTACCTTCATCACATCTCCGTTGTATTAGTGGACCTGCAGCCGATAGTCAGCTATCCACTTGTGCTCCCGCCAGGTTTCACTGGAGTGTTTCACACCAGGCGTGCTTCACGTTGGAAAAGGGTTAAACTAGCTAAAACGTTTCAAAATGGCATTACAGAGCCAATTTAGGGCTTGTTAAGGGCTTTAATGGCCTCTCCCGCCTCTTGGAGGCGGGACGGAGTCGGGAACCCCATGACTGATTTTGTCAAAATTGCGTGGAGGCGGGATGGAGTCGGGATGGGGTCGGGACCCCCGACCCCGCAAATTTAACCCCCCACACGCCTCCAAACCCGACTCCATGGGTCATTCAAAATCCATCCCTCAATGTTGAACATACAGAGACACTCAATGGTGAACAGATACAGTCACTCAATGGTGAACATAGAGACACTCAATGGTGAACATATAGAGACACTCAATGGTGAACATACATAGAGACAGTCAATGGTGAACATATTGAAACACTCAATGGTGAACATACATACACTCAATGGTGAACATACATAGAGACACTCTACGGTGAACATACATAGAGACACTCAATGGTGAACTTACATTGAGTCATTCAATGGTGAACATACATAGAGACACTCAGTGGTGAACATATAGAGACACTCAATTGAGAACATACATAGACACTCAATGGTGAACAGATACAGAGACTCAATAGTGAACATAGAGGCACGCAATGCTGAACATATAGAGACACTCAATGGAGAACATACATGAAGACTCTCAATTGAGAACATACAAAGAGAAACTCAATGGTGAAAGTACATAGAGACACTCAATGGGGAACATATTGAAACACTCAATGGTGAACATACATAGAGACACTCAATGGTCAACATACATAGAGTCAAACAATGGTGAAAATACATAGAGAAACTCAATGTTTAACATACAGAGACACTCAATGGTGAACAGATACAGTCACTCAATGGTGAACATAGAGACACTCAATCGTGAACATACATGAGACACTCAATGGTTAACATACATAGAGACACTCAATGTTGAACATATACAGACAGTCAATGGTGAACCTACATAGAGACACTCGATGCTAAACATATATAGAGACACTCAATGAGTGAAGAAATTTCTCCTCATCTCAGTCCTAAATGTCCTACTCCATATCCTTGAGACTGTGACCTCTCATTTTAGCCTCTCCAGCCAGGAGAAACATCCTCCCTGCATCCAGTCTGTCTAGCCCTGTCAGAATTTTATAAGTTTCCACGAGATCCTCTCTCATTCTTCTAAATTCTAGTGAATACAGGCCTCGTCGACCCAATCCCTCCTCATACAACAGTCCTGTCATCCCAGGAATCAGTCTGGTGAACCTTCGCTGCACTCCCTCTATGGCAAGTATATCCTTTCTGAGGTAAGGAGACCAAAACTGCACACAGTACTCCAGGTGTGGTCTCACCAAGGCCCTGTATAACTGTAGTAAGGCATCCTTGCTCCTGTACTCAAATCCTCTTGCAATGAAGGCCAACATGCCATTTGCCTTCCTAACTGCTTGCTGCACCTGCATGTTTGCTTTCAGTGACTGGTGTACAAGGACACCCAGGTTTATTTGTACATCAACATTTCCCAATCTATCACCATTTAAATAATACTCTGCCTTTCTGTTTTTTCTACCGAAGTGGATAATTTCACATTTAACCACGTTATACTGCATCTGCCATGTATTTGCCCACTCACTCAACTTGTGTAAATCGCCTTGAAGCCTCTTTGCATCCTCCTCACAACTCACAATCCCACCTAGTTTCGTGTCGTCAGCAAACTTGGAAATATTACATTTGGTTCCCTCATCCAAATCATTGATATATATTGTGAATAGCTGGGGCCCAAGCACTGATCCCTGCGGTACCCCACTAGTCACCGCCTGCCACCCTGATAAAGACCCATTTATTCCTACTCTCTGTTTCCTGTCTGTTAACCAATTTTCAATCCATGTGCTTTAATTTTGCACACTAACCTCTTATGTGGGACTTTTTCAAAAGCCTTCTGAAAATCCAAATACACCACATCCACTGGTTCTCCATTGTCTATTCTACCAGTTACATCCTCAAAAAACTCCAGTAGGTTTGTCAAACACGATTTCCCTTTCATAAATCCATGTTGACTTTGTCTAATCCCGTTGATATTTTCTTGTGAAGGAATAAGCCATATAACCTATTCAGAAAAATACACTATCTTATGAAAGAATTCTGGCCTTATTAAAACATGACAAACTGGGTTTGGAAATTTAGAAACTTAACTATGAAATAGCTGTGAAAGCATTCTGGCTACTAAGATAAGACAGCTGTTGACCCTGAATAAATAACCTTATTGAAACAGAAGGTGAAGGGCTCTGACAGGCTGAACTTCTGGGAACGAAACAATGGTTCACCCTGGATAAGGTGTTCTAATTTACACTTCGTAAAGAAGCACATAAGATAAAGAACATCTGCCCCTGTAAAGATGACATAAAGTAAGGAACACCTGTCATCACACCATTTTTATATGGTAAACTTAGAACACCGAGAGATGAGACATGAGTCTGGCTGAGGTGGCTGTAAGAGTTGCAGAGGTCGGCAGAAAAATGACTAGAGATAATTAGCTTGCATCAGCAGAAAACCTTAAAGGAAATACCACTGGAAAAAGGTATAAATATTGAACTCTCAAATGGGATAACAGACTCGCTTTAATCGGGCAAAGTGATTCTCGGCTTCAGAGGCAGCTCTGTAGTCTCCAACTCTTTGTACCTCGGGGATCTAAGGTTTTTGATATTGGTGGATGTCCTGTAGAACACTTTAAGAACTGTAAAAGTGTAGTGAAGTTAAGATTTAAAATTAAGATTCTCTGATTATAAAATCATAAGTTTTCCCTTTTTGGAACTGTTAATGTTGCGATTGACTCACCAACTGTAAACTGCATGTCGGTTCTTTAATAAATCTATATATTTTTAGAATTGTCTCACATAAGACTTCTGTATCAAAAATTCACGAACTCAATCTCTGTACACTCATTGGTGAAGAGTTACAGTTCTGGGGGAGTTTTCCGGACCTCATAATATCCAGAACATTACAGTCTAGCTAAACTTATTAAAAGTGCTCTCTGAAGGATAGTAACATTCTCGGGTTGTTCCTTTCCTTTAGGGAGAGATAGTCCAGACCTTTAGACCCAATTAAGCGTCTTTAGGATTCGGCTACCTCAAACTTTAGTTGAAAGTGAACGTCTGTGAAATATGCCTGATCTGGGGTAGCCCTAAAGGGTCTAGGACTAGTAATTATCCCTTCAGTCTAAGTGTCTGGTTATCACATCCATTATAATAGACACTAGCATTTTCCCTACTACTGATGTTAGGTTAACTGGTCTGTAGTTTCCTGTTTTCTCTCTCCCTCCTTTTTTAAATAGTGGGGTTACATTTTCCACCCTCCAATCTGCAGGAGCTGTTCCATAATCTATAGAATTTTGGAAGATGACAACCAATGCATCCACTATTTCCATGGCTACCTCTTTCAGTACTCTGGGATGCAGATTATCAGGCCCTGTGGATTTATCGGCTTTCAGTCCCATTAATTTCTCCAGCACTATTTTTTTACTAATACTAATTTCCTTTAATTCCTCCTTCTCACTAGACCCTTGGTTCCCTTGCATTTCTGGGAAGTTATTTGTGTCCTCTTCCGTGAAGACAGAACCAAAGTATTTGTTTAATTGATCGCCATTTCCTTGTTCCCCATTATAAATTCTCCCGTTTCTGACTGTAAGGGACCTACATTTGTCTTCATTAATCTTTTTCTTTTTACATACTTGTAGAAGCTTTCACAATCCGCTTTTATGCTCCTTGCAAGTTTACTCTCGTACTCTATTTTTCCCCTCTTAAATCAATCTCTCGGTCCTTTCTAGCTGAATTCTAAACTGCTCCCAATCCTCAGGCTTGCTACTTTTTCTGGCAACTTTATATGACTCCTCTTTGGATCTTATACTATCCTCAACTTCTTTTGTTAGCCATGGTTGGGCTGCTTTTCCTTTTGTGTTTTTGCAGAAGAAAGGAATGTATAACTGTTGCAATTCATGCATTCATTCCTTAAATGTTAGCCATTGCCTATCCACCATCATGCCTTTTAATGAAGCTCCCCAATCTATCATAGCCAACTCACTCCTCATACCTTTGTAGTTTCCTTTGTTTAGATTTAGGACCCTAGTTTCAGATTGGATTTCTTCACTTTCCATCTTAATGAAGAATTCTATCATGTTTTGGTCACTCTTCCCTAAAGGACCCCGCACAACAAGATTATTAATTAACCCCTTCTCATTGCACAATACCCAATCTAGGATAGCCTGTTCCCTAGTTGGCTCCTCAACGTACTGGTCTAAAAAACCATCTCGTACACACTCCAGGAATTCATCCTTCACAGTATTGTTGCTAATTTGGTTTGGCCAGCCTATATGTAGATTTATGTCACCCATGATTACTGTAGTACTCTTGTTACATGCATCTCTAATTTCCTGTTTGCTCGTGGCTCCGGTAATAATCCAGAGATTATGACCTTTGTGGTTCTGCTTTTTAATTTAGACCCTAGCTGCTCAAACTCTCTCAGCAGAACCTCTTTCTTTGTCCTACCTATGTCGTTGGTACCTACGTGGACCACGACAACTGGATCCTCCCCCACCCCCCCCCACTCCAAGTTCTTCTCCAACCCAGAGGAGATGTCCTTTACCCTGGAACCGGGTAGGCAACATAGCCTTCGGGACTCACGCTCCTGGCTGCAGAGAACAGTGTTTATTCCCCTAACTATATTGTTGCCTCCTACAACCACCTTCCTTTTACTCCCCCCATTTGAATGGCTTCCTGTACCACGGTGCTGTGGCCAGTTTGCTCGTCCTCCCCGCAGTCCCCGCACTTGTCCACAAGGGTTGCAAAAATCTCAAATCTATTGGACAAGTGCAGGGACTGAGGCTCCTGCAATACTACCTCCTGGATCCCCATACCTGCCTCACTCGCAGTCACACCCTCCTGACCCTGACCACGTGTCAATTCTAAAGTATTTAATCTAAGGGGTGTGGCTGCCTCCTGGAGCAAAAGCTCCAGGTAACTTTCTCCCTCCCTGATGTCTCGCAATGTCTGTAGCTCGGACACCAGCTCCTCAACTCGGAGCCTAAGTTCCTCGAGCCGCAGGCACTTACTGCAGATGTAGTCGCCCTGGACAAAAATGTCCACAAGCTCCCACATATTGCAGCAGCAACACATCTCCTGTTCTCCCATTATTTTATTTATTTCATTAATTAGTTTAGTGTTAATCAAATTATTTACCTCGTTTAGTTTATTAAATTAATTAAATAAAGTTTAGTTTTTAATATTTTGTTATATGTTACATGTTAACTTAAAACTTAGCCCACAGTCACTACCAATCACTTACCTGCCTTACCTGTGATGTCACACTGCCGTCTTTTCTTGTTGATGCAAGTCTGTTGCTGCTTTTATCCCCGCTCTCGGGCCTCGGTCTGCTCCTGCTCAGGTCCGCTGCCGCTCTGCGGGAGATGTTAGGAAAAGCAAGCACCTCCTTCCTCCACTTCACCGAACTCCCACACTTACCAAACTCCCAGTTGTTCACTCCATGACAAGCTGCACTCCAACCTCCCTTATTTATACTGCGGAGATTTATGAGTCAGCTCTCTGGCAGTTGCAGAACCAGATTAGTCCAGTTAATTAACTAACTAGCCCCACCCCCTCTCCAGTGCCAAAATTGATTTGCCCAGCCCAAGCCTGGAAGAAACTTAAAACTTAAAACAGTAAATTTAAGTTAAATGCTAATTGCAAGCACACAAGACTAGATTTTATCAAAAAGAGATTACTCTTAAGATTCAATCCCACATTTACCAAACACCCAGTTGTTCACTCTGTGCCACGCTGCACCCCGTGACAAACTGCACTCCAACCTCCCTTATTTATAAATAGAGACACTCAATGGTGAACATACATAGAGACACTCAATGGTGAACATACATAGAGACACTCAATGGTGAACATACATAGAGACACTCAATGGTGAACATACATAGAGACACTCAATGGTGAACATTTAGAGACACTCAATGGTGAACATACATAGAGACATTCAATGGTGAAGATACAGAGAGGCACTCAATGGTGAACATACATACAACCATGGTCCCATAGTATCATAAGGTTCAGGTTAGCTATGGAAAAGGACAGGTGCAATCTAGTTTAAAAATACTTAATCGGAGGAAGGTCAATTTCAGTGGGTTGAGAATGGATCTTGTCTGGGTAAATTGGCATCAAAGATTGGCAGGTAAAACTGTAGTTGAACAATGGGCTGCCTTTAAAGAGGAGAGGTACAGTCGAGTTACATTCCCACGAGGGAGAAAGGTAGGGCAACCAAAGTCAGAGTTCTCTGGATGACGAAAGAGATAGAGAGAAAGATGAAGCAGAAAAAGAGCACGCATGACAGATGTCACATTGAGGATACAACTAAGAATCAGGCTGAATATAGAAAGTTCAGAGGGGAAGTGAAAAAGAAAATAAGAGGGGCAAAGAGAGAATAGGAGAATAGAATGGCTGCTAACATAAAAGGGAATTTAAAAGTCTTCTATAGGCATATAAATAATAAACGGGTCATAAGAGGAGGGGTGGGGCCAATTAGGGACCAAACAGGAGACCTATGCACGGAGGCAGAGGGCATGGCTGAGGTACTAAATGAGAAATTTGCATCTGTCTTTACCAAGGAAGAAGATGCTGCCAAAGTCATAGTGAAAAAGGAGGTAGTGGAGATAATGGATGGGATAAAAATTAATAAAGAGGAGGTACTAGAAAGGCTGGCTGTATTTAAAGTGATAAGTCACCAGGACCGTATGGGATGCATCCTAGGATGCTGAGGGAAGTTAAGGTAGAAATTGCAGAGGTACTGTCTATAATCTTTCAATCCTCTTTAGATACAGGAGTGGTGCCAGAAGACTGGAGAATTGTAAATGTTGCACCCTTGTTCAAAAAAGGGTGTAAGGATAAACCCAGCAACTACAGGCCAGTCAGTTTAACCTCGGTAGTGGGGAAGCTTTTAGAAACGATAATCAGTGACAAAATTAATAGTCACTTGGACAAGTGTGGATTAATTAAGAAAAGCCAGCACGGATTTGTTTAAAGCAAATCGTGTTTAACTAACTTGATTGAGTTTTTGTTGAGGAAACAGAGAGGGTTGATGAGGGCAATGCGGTTGACGTGGTGTACATTGATTTCCAAAAGGCGTTTGATAAAGTGCCACATAATAGGCTTGCCAGCAAAGTTGAAGCCAATGGAATAGAGGGACAGTGGCAGCATGGATACAAAATTGGCTAAGTGACAGGAAACAGAGAGTAGTGGTGAACGGTTGTTTTTCAGACTGGAGGAAGGTATACAGTGGTGTTCCCCAAGGGCTGGTACTAGGACCACTGCTTTTCTTGATATTATTTAATGACTTGGACTTGGGTGTACAGGGCACAATTTCAAAATTTGCAGATGACACAAAACTTGGAAGTATGGTGAACAGTGAGGAGGAGAGTGATAGACTTCAAGAAGACATAAACAGACTGGAGAAATGGGCGGACATGTGGCAGATGAAATTTAACGCAGAAAAGTGTGAAGTGATACATTTTGGTAGAAAGAACGAGGAGAGGCTGTATAAACTAAACGATACAATTCTAAAGGAGGTGCATGAACAGAGAGACCTGGGAGTATATGTGCACAAATCGTTGAAGGTGGCAGGGCAGGTTGCGAAAGTGGTTAAAAAAGCTTACGGGAACCTGGGCTTCATAAATAGAGGTATAGAGTACAAAATAAAAGGAAGTTATGCTGAACCTTTATAAAACACTAGTTCGGCAACTGGAGTATTGTGTCCAATTCTAGGCACCACACATTAGAAAGGATGTGAAGGCCTTAGAGAAGGTGCAGAAAAGATTTACGAGAATGGTTCCTGGGATGAGGGACTTCAGTTACCTGGATAGACTAGAGAAGCTGGGGTTGTTCTCCTTGGAGCAGAGACAGTTGAGAGGAGATTTGATAGAGGTGTTCAAAATCAGAGGGGTCTGGACAGAGTAGATAGAGAGAAACTGTTCCCATTGGTGGAAGAATCAAGAACCAGAGGACACAGACAAGGTGATTGGCGAAAGAACCAAAGGCGACACGAGGAAAAACTTTTTTACGCAGCGAGCGGTTAGGATCTGGAATGCACTGCCTGAGAGGATGGTGGAGGCAGATTCAATTGTGGCTTTCAAAAGGGAATTGGATAAGTATCTGAAGGAAAAAAAATTGCAGGGCTACGGGGAAAGGGCAGGGGAGTGGAACTAGCTGAAGTGCTCTTGCAGAGAGCTGGCATGGGCTTCACCAGCTGTAACCATTCTATGATTCTATGATTCCATGGTGTAATGGTTAGTACTTGAACCTTGAATCCGGTGAGCCAAATTTAAATCTTGGTTGGACATTACGGGGTAGAAATTAGGTCGCGCCCCATTTCGGGCGCAAATATCGTCCGGACGCAAATATTAGCGCCTGGCGCTAATTATCGGCACTGACAGGAAACTTCACTTTTACCGCCCCGGGAGGTGAGTGGAGCGCTAAAGCAGGCGCTGCACACCTGTCTTAAGGCGCAAAGGCCAAGGAGTGAGGTGCTAACTCAGCGCGCGAGCGCAGCGCAGCTGCTGCCAGTTAGCGAGGGAACACAGACACACTGGCGCCGGACACTTCTTAAAGCGGGGGGGGGCCACTTGCTCCCCAGCCACACCCTGCTCATTGCAGCCTTGAATCTCAGCCTTGAGAGACCTGTGAATCCATTTTGCTGCCAAGCATGGAGAGGGTGAGAGAACGCGCTCATCGCTTCACCGAGCGGGCCTTGGATGCTCTGGTTGACGCAGTAGAGCGCAGACGATGTATGCTGTTCCCTGAGAGTGGCAGGAGGCCTTTGCCACGCGAGTTCAGAAGAGTGTGGAGGGAGGTGGCTCAGAGCGTCTCCTCCAGGAGCATGGTGCCCAGGACCCATACTCAATGCCGCAAAAAGTTCAACGACCTCACTCGGGTCGTCAGGGTGAGTGGCTTTTTCTCAATACCTCTCCATCCCTCCATCTCAACCTCACTCTATGGCCAGAGGGTCTTAAAACCCCAATGCACAACACTCATCCAACACCTATGGCCCTTTCATCAAACACACACACACATTCCACACTTTGCATACAGTAAGGGCTATTCACCTATGGGAGGCACATCAGGCAAGACCATGGCTGTATACAGTAAGGGCTATTCACCTATGGGAGGCACATCAGGCAAGACCATGGCTGCATACAGTAAGGGCTATTCACCTATGGGAGGCACATCAGGCAAGACCATGGCTGTATACAGTAAGGGCTATTCACCTATGGGAGGCACATCAGGCAAGACCATGGCTGTATATTTACTCAGATGCTGTCCTTTTTCTTGCAGGCTAAGCTGGCTCATAATAGGAGACAGCAGCAACGGACAGGTGGAGGGCGGCTTCAGCTGCAACCCCTCAGCGATCTGGAGGAGCGCGTCCACAGGATTGTGGCAAGCCGGGTGATCGGTCCCGTCGCCACTGGAGACGCCGACCCCGTTCTGGACAGCAATGGTAAGGTCATCACCTTTTTGTCCTCTGTCCTTCCACTTGTCCCTCACAACACCAGCCTTTGACACTTTCAATCCAACTTGCTAACTCGCTGCACTTATTCCTCCCTTACTGCCACCCTGTCCTCACGCTAAAGCCACTCTTGTACCTCCCTGCTTTCAGATGGTGATTCACCAGCTGAGGAGACGGGCCCTGAAGCTGCCACTGGGAGTGATGCTGCAGCCGAGGAGGAAGAGGAAGCCAGAGCATCAGTGCCACCCTCTCCCGAGGAAGCCCATGCCCACACTGGGAACACGCCTTCCCCGGAGGGGAGCAGGGGGGAAGGGGCTGATGATGGTGAAGCTCCAGGACCCAGCGGGCTGCAGCAACGCCATGGGGTGGGTAGGGAAGAACGGGGGCCTTCTCCCCAGAGGGAGAGTATGCCAGACACTCCTACTGCAATGGACGCAGAGGAGGAGCGGCTGATTGCAGAAATGAACACCCAGGCGGTGGGCATGCACACTGAGCTCATGGGTGCAGTGGGAAGGGTGCCCGAATGCATTGAGTCACTGGCAAGGAGTGTGGAGCACTTCACTGTAGCACAGGCGGATGCCACACTAACGCTTAGTGCTGCAATTCAGTCACTGACTGCCGTGATCCCACCTCTGACTGCTGTCATACAGACTCAGATGGAGGCCACGCGAGCACAGACTGCTGCCAACCTCGATGATTCGTGCACATGTCCCCGGGGCTGTCACTGCGCCGCAGCAGGCCAGCAATCTGTTCTCCGGCAGATTGCTCCGGATGCTGAAGTGCTGCCCCGTGGGAGTGCCAGTGTGTCGGGCGAGCAGGGAGTTGCTGGCCTCTCTCACGATGACAGCATTCCTGCTGCCAACACTGTCACTTCTCCACTGCACTTGCCACCGCCTGTAGGACAGACTGCTGCCGCCCATGCAGAGTTGGTGCAGTCTGCAGCCGGGCCCTCCAGGCCCAGAAGTGGTCGAGGCCGTCCTTCAGGGGCATCTGCAGTGTCAGGGTCTGACGAGCAGCAGCCTTCCACCAGCCTTGCTGCAGCCACTGAGGTCCCATTACGGAGGAGCAGTAGGGTTAGAAGGGGGGAAGTGCGCAAGGGAAGGAGATCACCCTCGAAGGGCAAAAAGTAGGAGGTGTGACAAAATGCTGGTCGTTTTTTTATTAAAGGCCGAGGTCCATGGTCCAACTTTTGTTCAGTGTTTTGGACATTATCTCCAGGTTGTGAGAACCAGTTATGTTATTGACTGTTTTTTTGTGTTTATTTCTATGAGTTTGTCATGAGGAATTGACACACACAGAGTTTGTAAAATAAATAAGTTTCTGTATTCAAAATATACATGGCTGGTGGTTGGAATTATTGGTGCCTTGGCCGGCTTAGGGGTTGCGTGCTGGGTTGATTAGTGTTTGTAGCAATGGCAGGGGCCCTAGAAGCGGCTTGCTATTAGTCGTTGACGGACGGCCCTTGCAGTTTGACCATTGTGCGCCGCCCTCCTGCCTTGGTGCTGCTGATGATCATCGTCCTCGTCCTCGTCCTCCTCTTCCTCCTCCTCCTCTGGTGGTGCTACAAGGCCTGGTGGCATTGGCTGGGTCCTGAGGATTGCCATGTTGTGCAACATGCAGCACACGACTACGAAGTTCGAAACTTGCTCAGGCGAGTACTGCAGGGCTCCTCCGGAATGGTCCAGACAGCGGAACCGTTGTTTCAGCATGCCGATTGTGCGCTCAATAATGTTCCTGGTTGCTTGATGGCTTTCATTGTACCGCAGCTCAGCAGGGGTGTTTGGCGTACGGAGCGGTGTCATCAGCCAGGTGCTCAATGCGTACCTCTTGTCCCCCAGAAGCCAACCAACTGGCTGATGCGGTGCCTCGAAAACTTCTGCCACAGTAGTCTGGCGCAGGATGAAAGCATCGTGGCAGCTGCCCGGATAGTGGGCATTGACAGCGAGTATCACCTGTCTGTGGTCACAGACCAACTGCACATTCAAGGAATGGAACCCCTTTCTGTTCCTGAATTCCTCTGCATTCTCTCGCGGAGCACGCAAAGCCACATGCGTGCAGTCAATGGCGCCCTGCACCATGGGGAAGCCCGCTACCCTCGCAAAGCCCAGAGCACGGTCACGCTGCTTGTCTGGGGTCATAGGGAAAGAGATGAAGTCTCGTCTCCTTCTGAAGAGGGCATTGGTGACCTGCCGGATGCAGCGATGCACCGCAAACTGGGAGATATTGGCGAGGTCCCCAACAGCAGCTTGGAATGAGCCAGTGGCGTAGAAGTTCAAAGCCACTGTGACCTTCACTGCCACCGACAGAGACGTCCTGGACCTCAGCTGAGGCTGCAGATCTGGCTGCAGCAGGTGGCAGAGCTCAGTGACCACCTCCTTGCTGAATCGCAGCCTTCGCAAACACAGCTCCTCGGACATATGGATGTAGGAGAGCTGTTCACGATATACCCTGGGAGGGTAAGCTCTCCTGTACATGCGCCTGATGGCCCTCCTCCGTCTGGCCATCATTGCCACTCTCTGTCTGCGTCTCACTATCCTCCGATTGAGCTGGAGCAGGACGACGCCCCCAATCATTGCAGCCCCCATATTCTCTTTGCCAGAAAAGTAATGAGGTACAGCAACTAAAGTAGCAACAAAGTTGGGATGAATAGGCAAAACTACCTCACAAAGCGTTGAGTCAATGTAGAAGTCTCTCTCTCTCTCTCTCCGAATCTCTCTCTCTCTCTCAGAACGAGTGGTGCATAAATGTCGACCACAGAAAAAGACAGGAAGAGGCCCCCTTTAAATAGCGCCCCCCCCAGCCCCACACCGATTGATAGCGTTCCAGTCTTCCGGTCGTTGGAAGCGCCAGGCGGTAAGGCAGGGGGCGCCACTCAATTTCCGCTCCGGGGCGCCCCAAGGGCGTTGCACCATGGAATGACGTCATAATCTGCGCGCGCAGGTGGTCGCAGCGGTAAGTTTTAGCGCCGCCGCATAATCTCAAGTTAAGTTCTCGAGCGGCGCAAACATCGCTGCGCCCAGGCGTTAGCGGCTTAACGCCCCATTAGCGCCCTCTTAAGGCGCTAACGGGAGGCGCAACCAAGTGAATTTTTGCCCCTACATGTTTAAAGTGTCAGCTGTGGCTCAGTAGGTAGCACTCTCGCCACTGAATCAGAAGGTTGTGGGTTCAAGTCCTACTCCAGAGACTTGAGCAAAGAATCTCCAGTGCAGTACTGAGGGAGTGCTGCACTATTGGAGGTGCCATCTTTCAGATGAGACGTTAAACCAAGGCTCTGTCTGCTCTCACAGGTGGACGTAAAAGATCACATGGCACTATTTCGAAGAAGAGCAGGGGAGTTATTCCAAGAGTCCCGGCAAATATGTATCCTCAATCAACATCACTAAAAAAACAATTATCTGGTCATTATCACATTGCTGTTTGTGGGATCTTGCTGTGCACAAATTGGCTGCTGCGTTTCCTACATTACAACAGTGACTACACTTCACAAAGTACTTTTTTGTCTGTAAAGCACTTTGCAATGTCCTGAGGTTGTGAAAGGCGCTATATAAATGCAAGTCTTTCTTTCTTTCTTTCTTTCTTTCTTTCTTTCTTTCTTTCTTTCTTTCTTTCTTTCTTTCTTTCTTTCTTTCTTTCTTTCTTTCTTTCTTTCTTTCTTTCTTTCTTTCTTTCTTTCTTTCTTTCTTTCTCTCAATGGTGTTCATACATAGAAGCACTCAATAGGGATCTGTGTAGGAAAGCTCGAAATGTCCCTGTTCCCTGAACGACATTGGGCTGATAAGTGGCAGGTAACATTCGCGCCACAGAAGTGCCAGGCAATGATTATCTCCAACAAGCGAGAGTCTAACCACCGCCCCTTGACTTTCAACGGCATTATCATCACCGAATCCCCCACCATCAACATCCTGGGGGGGTCACCATTGACCAGAAACTTAACTGGACCAGCCACATAAATACTGTGGCAGCAAGAGCAGGTCAGAGGCTGGGTATTCTGTGGAGAGTGACTCACCTCCTGACTCCCCAAAGCCTTTCCACCATCTACAAGGCACAAGTAAAGAGTGTGATGGAATATTCTCCACTTGCCTGGGTGAGTGCAGCTCCAACAACATTCAAGAAGCTCGACACCATCCAGGACAAAGCAGCCCGCTTGATTGGCACCCCATCCACCACCTTAAACATTCACTCCCTCCACCACCGGCGTACCGTTGCTGCAGTGTGTACCATCTACAAGATGCACTGCAGCAACTCGTCAAGGCTTCTTCGGCAGCAC
Organism: Squalus acanthias; assembly: GCA_030390025.1. NCBI lineage: Eukaryota > Metazoa > Chordata > Chondrichthyes > Squaliformes > Squalidae > Squalus > Squalus acanthias. Next base: position 45,518,765 of record CM059435.1, read on the forward strand.
CTCCCAAACCCACGACCTCTTCCACCTAGAAGGACAAGGGCAACAGGCGCATGGGAACACCACCACCTCCAAGTTCCCCTTCAAGTCACACACCATCCTGACTTAGAAGTATATTGCCGATCCTTCATCGTCGCTGGGTCAAAATCCTGGAACTCCCTCCCTAACAGCACTGTGGGAGTACCTTCACCACATGGACTGCAGCGGTTCAAGAAGGCAGCTCACCACCACCTTCTCAAGGGCAATTAGGGATGGGCAATAAATGCTGACCTTGTCAGCGATGCCCACATCCCATAAACGAATAAAAAAAATACAATAAATTCCCTTGTTAACATGGTGGGACCTATTGTCTACCTTCATATATGTAAAATACTTAGGGTGTTATTTTATTCAGCTGTGTAAGGTGTTTGGTTTCCTCATCTTTACAAGGGTTCTTTGACTCTGGTTTTTACAGGAACAAAATGGTAGATGATACAAAGGTTTAGGTACAACCCAAAACTTTTAGTTTATTAAAACCAACAAAACACAGACAAAACCCTGTTGAGATTTGGCTGCAACTTACAATCACCCATACGGCCGGTCGTTACTGTTGTGGATTGTAGACTTGGATCGGAGTTGACCTGTCCCCGTCCTCCTTTATCTGACTACAGCTGCCTACTCAGCGCAAACCCCTTTGTATGTCAACTGATACTTACAATTACCCGTCCGGCTGGTCGTGGCCGACATCGATTGCAGGCTGCGAGCTGGAGATGACCGTCTTCCCTTCTTTCTTACACCTGGCAGTTGCTGTAGTCAGCGTTAGCTTCCGAGAGAGAGCTTCCGAGCGAAAAAGAAAGAGAGAGCTGTGGTTCCTTCTTATAGTTCTTTTAGTCACCTGGCCCCATGCTGGGCCTTCCCCCAACCAGTTTCGGTTGTCGGTTTGCTGAACTGTCCGACATTCACACCTCGTCAACCTGTAATTCAATCACCGGAGGTGTGCAGAGTTGTGAGATCGCAGATAACTCCTTATCTCCTCTCCCGTGTCCTGGCCAATATTTATTCCTCTCTCAACATAACAAAAGCAGTTAATCTGATCATTATCACATTGCTATTTGTGGGAGCTTGCTGAGTGTAAATTGGCTGCTGCGTTTCCCACATTACAACAGTGACTACACTCCAAAAGTACTTTGTTGGCTGTAAAGCACTTTGAGACGTCTGGTGGTCATGAAAGGTGCTATATAAATACAGGTCTTTCTTTCTTTTTTCTTTTGGTGTCTTTGGGGAACAGTGTGAAGTGGTGGTAGGATTCTCAGGATGATTAACAGTCTGACTGGTCACGTTAATGCTCTTTATACCAGCCCATAGGGTGGTTAGTCCTATATGGTGGGAGGGTTTTATGGGCTCCCACAACCCATACAATGAGGGGGATGGGCCACCCACACCCACCGGACGCGAATATCCCGCTGGGTGTCAACCCAGAATTCAAAGCTGGAGCTCCGACTCCACTCGCCAGGACTGTCTGCTTTACCAGTGACTGTGCAAGTGACCACCGCCCTCAACTTTTTTGCCTCCGGATCCTTCCAGGGTGCTGCCAGAGACATATCCAGGATCTCCCAATCAGCTGCACATAAATGCTAAAGGCAGCTCACTAATGGCATGATTGCCACGGCCAGCAATTATGTCAACGTTGCCTGTGATAATGCCAGTCAGAAACAGCGGGCGCGCAGGTTTGCATCTCTGACAACTTCCCACAGGTGCAGGAGGTCATCGACTTTATACAAGTGGCAATCCGCGTGCCCCCAGATCAACCAGGAGTATTCATAAACCGCAAGGGGTTCCATTCCATCAATGTGCAGCTGGTGTGCAACCACAAGAAAAGATTTCTGCAGGTGTGCAACAGATTCCCGGGCAACTGCCATGATGCTTTCATCCAGTGGCAGTCCAAGCTCCCCGACCTCTTTGGACCTTTAAGCTGACTTAAGAGGTGGCTGTTGGGAGACAAACATTATCCCCTTCAAACTTGGCTGATGATACCCATGAGAAACCTAACCAATGAAGCCCAAGAGCGGTACAAAAGAAGCTATAAGACAACCAGATATGTCACTGAGCAAGCGATTGGCATGCTCAAGATGCGCTTCAGGTGCCTGGACAGATCTGAGGTGCCCTTCAGTATTCGCCAGCCAGGATCTATATAATGATCATGGTATGCAGCACTCTGCACAAGATTGTGCAACAGCGAGGATTGGAGCTGCAGGAGGAAAAAAGCGCTGAGCACATATCGTCTGTGGCCAAATTCAAGGAGGAAGAGGAGAAAGAGGAAGAGGAGAGGGAGGAAGATGCTGACCCCAATGCAGCACCAGCTGCTCACATTGCTGCCCAGGATGCCAGGGATTCCTTTGTAGCTGTAAGGTTCAGTTATTCACTACCACTGGATGGATGCAACAATCACATCCAACGGCCACTCTCCCACCCCCCCTCCCACCCCGCCCCGGCCTGGCCTCCCAATTCCACTGACACAAAGCAGTCCTGTAACCAACCATCCACCCATTGTGCATCCCCCCATTGGCCCCTGTCAATTCATCTCTTCCTATTCATCAACAAGTAACTGAAAAGGTGAGTTGCTGCCTCGCACCCAAGAATGGGCAACATGGCAAAGTAATAAATTTTATGTGATTCTATTACACAATGGAAACTTAACAACATAACATTTTCTCATACACCCATGTGCATACCCTTGTGCAAATACAAAGCTTTACTCTTCCTTTTCCTACTGCTCCTATGTGGTGCAACCCCTGTGGTTTCAGCAGGGGTAAAGGCAGGCTGCTCAGATCCCTGCTCCGACTGCTGAGATGCTCTTGGACGATGACCAACGGCCACGCAGCCCGGAACCGGCTTTATCAATGTTAATTTTCATGCGTGCGCGAAACTGTGAATGGGCCGTGCAGCCCCTTAAAGGGGCCGTGCACCCAAAAACAAATTAGGGGGAATATTGTCGACAACCTCTGGGTGTTGGAGCCGGTGAGGACCCCGCCAAAGACTGCTCCACCTGCACCTATGCACTCGACCATCGGGAGAGGAGGCAGCATGTCAGGTACTGACTAAGCGGGGAGGCCAACGGGTGAGAAGTGGGAACGCTTTCTGTGGAGTTCCCACTTCCATGTCCCCTTTCGCCATCATCCCTCTCCTTGGCCAATGCCACATCACTCCTACCATTCTACTGCAGACCAGATTGGTGAAGGTCAGTGACGCGTTGTAAGGCCACTGTTAAGGTATCTATCATCCTACTTAAGGTGCCAAATGTGTTGACATCCAGAGTATGCATGGCCGTGGTCAAGGCCTGCATGGACTCATTGGATTGTCACGATTGATGTTCCATGGAGTTGACCACTCTATCCATGGAAAAAGATATGAATTAGTCCTGACAAGGTAAGAATATGTTGCAAGTTATCATTATGAAGATGATCATATTTCGCTCACTGTTGAAATCAAGTCAATATAACTGAGTATGACGTGGGTCGCTGATATTTAATTCTGTCACCAGATAGCTGGGAGGTCCCCATCTCCTCATCTCCAATGGTCAGGGACACCGTAACACCACTGATCTCCAGTGCTTCCTCTTCTGCAGTTGTCAACTGGGAAAACTGTGGAGGACCACCTCCGGTTCTCTTCCTTGTATTTTGTGCTCTCTTCTCCTGCAACGGGGGAAAGAACAGACCTCTGAGTGACTGTAATGGCCTGTGTTCACCCAATGGATGCAGTGCATTTGGTGAGGGTGCCTATCAGGGAGAGGCATCAAATTGCATAAGGATGAGGGTGAGTGGCAGTGGTGGATGGATAGATGGGGATGTGAGGAAGTGCATAGAAATGGAAGGATGGGTCCGCTTACAAGGTAAGTGGGCATGAGGAGTGATGTGATTCAGTAGGGTTGACAAGGCAGAATGAGGGTGGGTTGGTGGTGATGTACATAACAGGATGCAGGTGAATGTGCAACTGTACTCACCTTTCCTGGTATGGTTAGGTCATTAAAGCGAGTCCTGCACTGAAGCGTGGCACAATGCTCCTGCAGCTGACCACCTCCAGCTACACCTTCTTTGTTGCGGCAGGAGGTTTATTCCTCCCGTTGCTGGTGAAAAGCATCTCTCTCTGACTCTTCGCTGCACCCAGCAGTGCATCAAGCGAGGCAATGGCAAATCAAGATGCAGCCCTTGACCATCCTGAATCCATGCTGAGACTGCTCCGTCTCTTTGTTCAAACTCCTAACTCCTCCAAATTCCATATTGGATTGGCCCTTTAAATACTCCAGTTGAGATCACATCATGCGGGTCTGTACCACACCTGCTGCCGCGCATTCGACGGCAAACCCGGAAGTTATATTATAATTAGGTTGCTGCAAAATGCCACAAACAGATGCGCTGATAGTTCTTCCAGGTTTCCCACCCGATAATGCATCCCAAGACACCCCCCCAACCCCCCGCTCCTGCTCCCAATATGCCTCAGAATATTATCGGGACCGTTGACTTTCTTTCTCTCTTCACAGATGCTGCCTGACTTGCTGAGTGCTTCCAGCATTTTGTGATTTTATTTCAGATTTTTAGCATCCGCATTATTCTGCTTTTGTGGTGGCTCTTTAAGTTTGGCAACCACTGGTCTAATGCCACATAATGTGCCACCAGTGCCAGTGCCATCCTATTTGGCAGCTTCATTCCAAGTGAAGTTTTATATCGATGAGCCACGAAACCCATGTTGCCTCATCGCAAAAGCTGCAGAAAAACTGAAGCATTAAAGTTGGTGATAGAACTCATCCTAACTATCAAAAAATCCTGCTAAATAACCTACTGGACAGCTGGAGTGCAGCTCGGAACAGAGTGTAAAGCTGCGAGTTTAGTGAGTGAGGGAATTAATCTTAAAGGTTAATTTCTTTTTTTATAAAATCTAGTCTTGTGTGCTTGCAATTAGCATTTAACTTACATTTAAATTTACTGTTTCAAGTTTTACGTTTCTTCCAGGCTTGGGCAGGGCTAAGCAAGCTCTGTGCTGGAGAGCAGGTGAGAGTAATTAATTAATTAACTGGTCTAATCTGGTCTGTAACTGCCAGAGAGCTCACTTATTTAAATTACAGCAGTATAAATAAGGGAGGCTAGAGTGCAGTTTGTCACAGAGTGCAGCTCGGAACAGAGTGTAAAGCTACGGGTTTGGTGAGTGAGGGAGTTCGGGGAGGGAGGTGTTCCTTTCTTTTTCTGTCTTTGTCAGCTTCCAGGAGAGCAGGAGTTAAAAAGCTGCACAAGAGGGGACAGAGAACCAGCGGGAGTTCGGCTCTGTGACACTCCCAACCGCATTTGGAGAAAAATAAAAGGTGACATCACAGGGAAAAGGGTAAGTGATTGGTTGGTGAGTATTTTGCTCACTTCCCTTATCTTTTAAAGCCCAAATTTATTAGTAATTGTAAGGTTTCATTAGTACTAGTTTACTCGCAGTAATGAATCTTATTAGGTGTAGTAGGGTTTATTAATTATTAATTAATAAAAATAAATTAATTAAGACTCAATAAATATGGCAGGGCAGGTGATGTGTTGCGACTGCAGTATGTGGGAGCTCCTAAATGCCAGAGTGATCCAGGACGAACACGTCTGCGGTAAGTGTCTGCGGCTTGAGGAGCTTCGGCTCAGAGTTGATGAGCTGGAGGCTGAGCTGCGGACACTGTGATGCATCAGGGAGGGGGAAAGTTACCTGGACACTTTATTCCAGGAGGCAGTCACACCCCTTAGGATAGGGTCTTCTGATTTGGTCAGTGGTCAGGGGCAGGAGGATGTGACTGCGAATGAGGCAGGTATGGGGACCCAGGAGGTGGAGGAGCCTTAGCCTTTGCAATTGTCTAACAAGTTTGAGGTTCTTGCGGCCTGTATGGATGAAAGCGGTTGCTGCAGGGTGGATGGGCAAACTGACCATGGCACCGAGGTACAGGAAGCCATTCAAGTGGGGGGAGTTAATAGGAATGTAGTGGTAATAGGGGACAGCATAGTAAGGGGGATAGATACAGTTCTCTGCGGCCAAGAGCGAGAGTCCAGACAGCTGTGTTGCCTACCCAGTGCCAGGGTTCGGGACATCTGCTCTGGGCTGGAGATGAACTTGCAGTGGGAGGGGGAGGAGCCAGTGGTCGTGGTCCATGTAGGTACCAATGACATAGGTAGAACTAGGAAAGAGGTTCTGCTGAGAGAGTATGAGCAGCTAAGGGCTAAATTAAAAAGCAGAACCTCAAGGGTAATAATGTTTGCATTATTACCTGAGCCACGAGCAAATTGGCATAGGGTAAATAAAATTAAAGAGATGAATGCGTGGCTCAAAGACTGGTGTGGGAGAAATGGGTTTCAATTCCTGGGGCACTGGCACCAGTACTGGGGAAAGTGGGATCTGTATCGTTGGGACGGTCTTCACCTGAACCGTGCTGGGATCAGTGTTCTGGTGAGTCGTATAACTAGGGTGGTAGAGAGGGCTTTAAACTAAAGATTGAGGGCATGGGATCAAATTTGGGAAGATGTGGTAATTCAAAGATTAGAGACAAGGCAATAGAGAAAGGTATAAATGTGGGAAATGATAAACAGACTGTGACAGGAAGGGATAGAGAGTACAAATATAAGAGTAAATCAACAGTTAAGGCTAGAGGTTACAAAAATAATAAAAAGGACAAAACTAAAAGCTCTGCATCTGAATGCACATGCATTCGAAACAAAACAGATGAACTGATAGCGCAAATAGAAATAAATAAATATGATCTGATAGCCATTACAGAAACATGGCTGCAGGATGACATAGATTGGGACCTGAATATTGAAGGGTACATGACATTTAGGAAGGACAGGAAGGTGGGAAAAGGTGGAAGGGTGGCTCTGTTAATTAATGATGGTATTAGCACAATAGAGAGGGATGACCTAAGGTCAGGAAGCCAGGATGTAGAAGCAGTTTGGGTAGAGATGAGAAATAATAAAGGCAAGAAGTCACTTGTGGGAGTGGTGTACAGGCCCCCTAACAGTAACCACATGGTAGGATGGAGTATAAAGGAAGAAATAATGGGAGCTTGTCAGAAGGGTATGGCAATAATCATGGGGGATTTTAATCTGCATATAGACTGGAAAAATCAGATGGGCAAAGGTAGCATAGATGAGGAGTTCAAGGAATGTTTTCGGGATAGTTTCTTAAAACAGCACGTTCTGGAGCCAACCAGAGAAAAGGCTATACTAGACCTGGTATTGTGCAACGAGATAGGATTAATTAATGACCTCATAGTGAAGGCAGCAGAGATCATAATATGATTGAATTTTACATTCAGTTTGAGAGAGAGAAGAGTGGGTCCAAGACTAGTATTTTAAACTTAAATAAGGGCAATTATGAGGGCATGAAAGCAGAGCTAGCTAAAGTGAACTGGCAAATTAGGTTAAGGGATAGGTCAATAGAGTTGCAGTGGCAGACATTTAAGGGGATATTTCAAAATACACAGAATATATACATTCCAACAAGAAAGAAACATTCCAAGGGGAGGACTCACCATCCGTGGTGAACTAAAAAAGTTAAAGATAGTATCAAACTTAAAGAAAAAGCATATAATTGCGCAAAGATGGGTGGCAGGTCAGAAGATTGGACAGAATATAAAAAACAGCAAAGAATGACTAAAAGATTAATAAGGAGAGAAAAATTAGAGTACGAGAGAAAGCTAGCTAGAAATATAAAAACAGATAGTAAGAGTTTCTATAGCTATTTTAAAAAGAAAAGAGTTAACAAAGTGAGCGTTGGTCCTATAAAAAGTGAGTCTGGGGAATTAATAATGGAAAATAAGGAGATGGCAGTTGAATTGAACAGGTATTTTGCATCGGTCTTCACTATAGAGGATACAAGTAACATCCCAGAAATAGCTGTAAATCAGGAAATGGAAGGGAGGGAGGAACTCAAGAAAATTATAATCACCAGGGAAGTGGTACTGAGCAAATTGTTGGAGCTGTGGGCTGACACGTCCCCGGGTCCTGATGGACTTCATCCTAGGGTCTTAAAAGAAGTGGCTAGTGAGATAGTTGATGCGTTGGTTTTAATTTTCCAAAATTCCCTAGATTCAGGGAAGGTTCCATTAGATTGGAAAATAGTGAATGTAAATCCTTTATTCAAAAAGGGAGGGAGACAGAAAGCAGGAAACTCCAGGCCAGTTAGCTTAACATCTGTCATAGGAAGATGTTAGAAGCTATTATTAAAGACGTTATAGCAGGGCACTTAGAAAAGTTCAACGTAATCAGGCAGAGTCAACATGGTTTAGTGCAAGGGAAATCATGTTTAACCAATTTATTGGAGTTCTTAGAGGAAGTAACATGTGCTGTGGATAAAGGGGAACCAGTGGATGTACTGTACTTAGATTTCCAGAAGGCATTTGATAAGGTGCCACATCAAAGGTTATTGCGGAAAATAAAAGCTCATGGTGTAGGGGGTAACATATTGGCATGGATAGAAGATTGGCTAGCTAACAGGAAACAGAGAGTCGGCATAAATGGGTCATTTTCTGGTTGGCAAGATGTAACGAGTGGTGTGCCACAGGGATCAGTGCTGGGGCCTCAACTTTTACAATTTATATAAATGACTTGGATGAAGGGACCGAAGGTATGGTTGCTAAATTTGCTGATGACACAAAGATAGGTAGGAAAGTAAATTGTGAAGAGGACATAAGGAGGCTACAGAGGGATATAGATAGGTTAAGTGAGTGGGCAAAGATCTGGCAAATGGAGTATAATGTGGGAAAATGTGAAGTTGTCCATTTTGGCAAGAAAAATAAAAAAGAAGCATATTATCTAAATGGTGAGAGATTGCAGAGCTCTGAGATGCAGAGGGATCTGGGTGTCCTAGTGCATGAATTGCAAAAGGTTACTATACAGGTACAGCAAGTAATTAGGAAAGCTAATAGAATGTTATCGTTTATTGCGATGGGAATTGAATACAAAAGTAGGGAGGTTATGCTTCAGTTATATAGGGCATTGGTGAGACCACATCTGGAGTACTGTGTACAGTATTGGTCTCCTTACTTAAGGAAGGATGTAAATGCGTTGGAAACAGTTCAGAGAAGGTTTACTAGACTAATACCTGGAATGAGCGGGTTGTCTTATGAGGAAAGGTTGGACAGGCTAGGCTTGTATCCGCTGGAGTTTAGAAGAGTAAGAGGTGACTTGATTGAAACATATAAGATCCTGAGGGGTCTGGACAGGGTGGATGTGGAATGGATGTTTCCTCTTGTGGGAGAATCTAGAACTAGGTGTCACTGTTTAAAAATAAGGGGTCGCCCATTTAAGATAGAGATGAGGAGACATTTTTTCTCACAGAGGGTCGTGAGTCTTTGGAACTCTCTTCCTCAGAGGGCGGTGGAAGCAGAGTCTTTGAATATTTTTAAGGCTGAGGTAGATAGATTCTTGGTAAGCAAGGGGGTGAAAAGTTATTGGGGGTAGGCGGGAATGTGGAGAAATTGGATCAGCCATGATCTTATTGAATGGCGGAGCAGGCTCGAAGGTCCGAGTGGCCGACTCCTGCTCCTAATTCGTATGTTCGTATGTATGTATGTTCGTATGATAGCTGTACCTCACAGTGGAGCAACAATTCCTGGAAATCATACAACCAATTACGCAATTAAAAGAAGAGGTCAATTTAATGTTAATACTATTAATGTAAGCTCATTGCTTTAATTATCTTACAATACAATCATAAAAGATGATTGTTGGGGGGGGGAGTTCAGATGTCAGGTTTCATTGATAAACAGGGTGAGTGTTGGGTTGAAGTGACCAGGATTCCCTTATGGTGAAGCCACAAACACACACTGCCTCAATACCTCCAGCCACTCCTAAAATAAGCTCATCAACACAGAGATAGCTCCCTTCCCCCTTTTAAATTGATGAAAAGCTATTTATCGTTTGAATGCCGTGACTTAGTTACAGTGATCGCCTCACTGCGAGCATCTGGCCTTCAAGTTTGAAGGGTAGCCTATTGAAGCATGAGGAAATGTGAGCAACATTTCTGCTGAAATACTCAGTGCTTCCCTCATTCCCAACTGGAGGCAGCTGTCATCTTTAGTAGATACTCATAGGGTTTTGTTTGTGCTCCTAGAAGTATAGAAATGTAGGCTTGACATTCCAATTACTGTATGAATTTAAAATACGATAGAACACTCTTATTATCAGCTGCAGCGGGGCAGATAACTTTATGATTCTAAGTGTGCTGTGTCATTAGAGGTTCATTCCTTTACAGCTGCGCTAAAAATACACAGAATGAAACAAATACTGCGCGATAGCATCTACTTAATGTGCTCTGCGAATAAAAATCTATATTTAATAAAATAAAATGTTCAGCCCTCAGCAACATTAGCTCATGAATCTGCCTCATTGCAAGCCTCTCTCACCTCAGACGCAAACCAGAAGTGACAGAAACTGAGTCAAGGGTCCACAAATAACGTGTCAGCAGACTGTCAGGAGCAATGATGTCAATCCAGCCGTCGCCCTCAATCTGCTGTACTCTAAATTGAGGCCCATGCGAATGCAAGGCTCTTTTTAAAAAAATGTTGATGTAAAGTCTACATTTAGAAAATAATTTGTATTGCGGAATTCTACAGTAACGTTTATAAGGCACTCTTTCTGCACGTGAAAACAATGCTTCCAGTCGTTTATGGTGGTTGGTTATGATGTGAATGTGAAGCAGACTTGACCCCGCCAATAGTAACTTGTATTCACTGGACACCATCGCATGGTGAGAGAACGCAGTTGGTTTTCACAACTGCATTGGGCAGAATTTTACTCATTGACTGGGGAGATGAAGCCAGTATCACCGACTGTCATTGGGAATACCGATGTAATAAGTTACTTTTGTAGCACAGATGTAAAAAAAAAACACGTTCTCGGGAATTAGAAGAATTTACTCCCTATTAGCCTTATGTCTGCTTGAAAATAACTTAGATGGAAGAATTCAAAAAGATCATTCATACAATGAAGAGGGTTAAATCTGGGGGGAGACTGTTATGAATAAGTTTTCCTACCTCCCAGAATTCTGGACAGTATGGAGATGACTAATAGATTGCAATCTGGTTCCAACTGCTGATAATTAATTGGATCATTTTAACAGGAGATATTAGCTCGGATTATGCAGGTACATTTTCTTTCTTTTGAATTTGATTCCACGGAGACTACCTTGAAAACTGGAGTATATCACATCCTTTAACTCGGTCCCATCTGTGGTTGCTCAATAAAGTCGGAAATAGATATACATCTGCAAATGAGGGAATTAATTAAATCAGAAGCTCACTGTGATGCTACATGTTTAAACTATTCAAGTTTAGATGGGTTTAACTTGAATTCCAGTTCACTGCACAGCCCTAATAATGATTTGATTGAAGAAGTTTCAAATTCGGAAGAACTGCCAACCACTTACTTAATTGTGGAATAATATTTAATTTATTTTCTGCCACTGGAATTAAGTGGAAGATTGGGATAGCAGAGGAACAGTCTGAACCACTTTTTAAAAATTAGTTCCTGGGATGTGGGTGTTGCTGGCAAGGCCAGCATTTATTGCCCATCCCTAGTTGCCCTTGAGAAGGTGGCGGTGAGCCGCCTTCTTGAACCGCTGCAGTCCGTGTGGTGATGGTACTCCCACTGTGCTGTTAGGGAGGGAGTTCCAGGATTTTGACCCAGTGATGATGAAGGAACGGCAATATATTTCCAAGATAGAATGGTGTGTGACTTGGAGGGGAACTTGCAAGTGATGGTGTTCCCATGCGCTTGCTGCCCTTGTCCTTCTAGGTGGTAGAGGTCGAGGGTTTGGGAGGTGCTGCCGAAGAAGCCTTGGCGAGTTGCTGCAGTGCATCTTGTAGATGGTACATACTGCAGCCACGGTACCCTGGTGGTGGAGGGAGTGAATGTTTAAGGTGGTGGATGGGGTGCCAATCAAGCGGGCTGCTTTGTCTTGGATGCTGTCGAGCTTCTTGAGTGTTGTTGGAGCTGCACTCATCCTGGCAAGTGGAGATTATTCCATCACACTCCTTACTTGTGCCTTGTAGATGGTGGAAAGGCTATGGGGAGTCAGGAGGTGAGACACTCGTCACATAATACCCAGCCTCTGACCTGCTTTTGTAGCCACAGTATTTATGTGGCTGATCCAGTTAAGTTTCTGGTCAATGGTGACCCCTAGGATGTTGATGGTGGGGGATTTGGCGATGGTAATGCCGTTAAATGTCAAGGAGCGGTGGTTAGACTCTCACTTGTTGGAGATAGTCATTGCCTGGCACTTGTGTGACGCGAATGTTACCTGCCACTTATCAGCCCAAGCCTGAATGTCATCCAGGTCTTGCTGCATTCGGACAGGGACTGCTTCATTATCTGAGGAGTTGTGAATGGAACTGAACATTGTGCAACCATCAGCGAACATCCCCACTTCTGACCTTAAGATGGAGGGAAGGTCATTGATGAAGCAGCTGAAGATGGTTGAGCCTAGGACACTGCCCTGAGGAACTCCTGCAGCGATGTCCTGGGGCTGAGATGATTGACCTCCAACAACCAGAACCATCTTCCTTTGTGCTAGGTATGACTCCAGCCAAGGACAGTGGTGCTGAAATAGAGAAGTTTTAAAATTAGGGAAAGAGGCAAACAGCTGTTTATTGTTTCTGTTCCCTTCTTACTGCAAAATGTGGCAGATTATCAAATAAAGTCATCCATTGAATATAAGGACGAAGGAAATAAGAAAGCAATCAAGGTCTGGTTTCATCAGTTTTGAAGAAAGTTCACCGACCAGAAACGTTAACTCTGTTTCTCTCTCCACAGATGCTGTCTGACCTGCTGAGCGTTTCCAGCATTTTCTGGCTATGTTTCTGGTTTCTGCATGCAGTAAAGTCGAAAGATTTGCAAATCGGCAGAAGCCATGAGGAAATTTCTGGCAAACTCTTTTGTGTAATACTAAATACAGTGCCTGAGAAGCTCTGCCCACCTCCTAGAAGACAAATAATGGCAAGAGGGCAGCTCCCGTGGTGGAACCAGAAGTGGGGACTCCCTAAGGTGGGCGTTCCTGTTTCTTCGGCTCAGTTGGGACTCAATGTTGAACTGGAGGTTGGTATGCTGAGCGAGGTGAGATGTACCGGCCTCCAGATGGGCGATAGAAGGCTTCAGTAAGGAGATCCAGAATCGGGAAGTGGCCTGGACTTCCGAAAACTGGCTAGAATTTATTTTTAAAAAGAATTTGAGATCTCCCCGCTTACACAGTGAATGGAAGCCTGCATGAGATTTCTGGGGTGATGGTGGGGCCTGGGCAACCTCTTCCCCTCCAAGGCGGCCAGGTACCGTAGTTTCCATCATTTTGGGCCAGGCAGGTGCCAGAGATGCACCCACTGGCCTGAAGCAAATTAATTGCCCTGCTGCTGATTCCACAAAGTCCACTGATTCAGTGCTCGTCAGCACCATGGCGTTATTGCCCAGGAAATTCTTGGGGTCTGAAACCCTAAACATCTATCTACTTGATATTTTACATAAGGACTGTTTCTGAAAGGAATTATAATTTGAATTACTTCTTCTCAGCATATTGTACTTTTGTCTCTAATCATAAAAGAAACTACCAGGCAAATTATTAATGTTCAAAGCTGCATTTAGAAAAAGCTTTTGATTAACACACTGTAATCTGCTTTGTGTTCTTTAGTTTACAAGTACAGGTCAGGTAAATATAGATTTTTATATTACGTCTGTGACTTTTTGCCTGTTAGATATTGTAGATGGAGTGACACTGATGAAATCACCGCTATAGCTGAATAAAAGTCGTTCATCTAACTGACTCCTGTGTCTAATTGTGAGACAGAGAGAGAGAGATAGAGCAATGGAGAGGTGTTGCTGCAACAGATCAGGTTCTGTCTCACCATGAGCAAGTCATGGGAGATCTGCTAATATAAAAGTGATAAAAATGTCAAAGTTGAACATTGTTCCCATACTGCGAATAATATGTTTTTTTCTCTCAGAACCGTCAATGAAAACAACAACTTACATTAATATAGCACCTTTAATGCAGTAAAACATCTCAAGGTGCTTCACAGGAGCGTTAACAAACAAATATATGACACCGAGCCACAGAAGGAGATTTTAGGACAGGTGACCAAAAGCTTGGTCAAAGAGGTAGGTTTTAAGGAGCGTCTTAAAGGAGGAGACCGAGGTAGCGAGGCGGAGAGGTTTAGGGAGGGAATTCCAAAGCTTAGGGCCTAGGCAACAGAAAAAAGCTTTCCTTTCTATTAATTTAACATTTTGACAATAATTACAAGGGGAGCACCTCATATCACGGCTGCCGGTCACTTTTGCACTTTTGATATACAGACCGCTGGGACAGCTTAGCAGTGAATGACTTCAGGCCTTGCTAAATGTACAGAACCATTTGCCTGGCAGTTATCTTGGTTCTCAATATACAGAAACATTCTGGGGACAAAAGTGAAACTCCTGCCGTGGAAAGGTAGCTGACAGTGCACCTTCCACGTCTCAATCCCTTTCAATTTACAAACTCGTGTAATGGCTAAATCCTCCTTTACATGGTGAGTAAGGATATAATTCGAATCAATGTGATCCTAAATGGCTTTTGCTGGCTTGGACTTCAATCTCCTTAAAATATGCCAGTATGGTTTGTCTCACTTAATTAAATAGTATAAAGGCGAAGGCAGCGTGATTTGAATGCCTGAAAAAAAAATTGAAAAAGAAAATCATAGCAGTCATATGCAGGAGGATAAAATTGCTTTGTGCAGCAGAGTCCCAAATTAATTGATTTTCCAGATTAGTGCTTGATATATAGTTAATTTCAACTATAGAAAAGACTGTGCAGAAAAAAAAGTGGCGTTTGTATAAACGGGTATGGCATGTTTATATTGAGTACATTGATTGATCTGTCATTGTGCAGAATGGATTCCATTCAATGTGCTACATCCCTGCAATAAACGTACACTAACCTTGTGTTTAGGCGTTTCACAAGTCAACACTGTGGGAATGCACTAAAGGAAATGATGGTGGAAGAGAAGAAGCAGTATTGTGTCATTGGTAGGCACCATCATAGAAAGCAAGTTCATTTGTTTCGCATATGTTCTCATTTATTCTGTATCAAGCCAAATGTAGGGGCTCTACAACGATGGCTCATAGCTCCTGTTTAATAGAGTTTAACCATTTAGCGGTGATATCTTGCCTGTCACAGCCTCCCCTTGGCTTGACAGCCGGCAGGGCCCTCGTTCCACCAGTTCTAGATTTCTCTTACTGTTTGTATCAAGAGAATCCCAAAACGTAAACCAGATGCAAAGGGGTAGATCTTCGTGCGACCGCTTCAATTGGGCGGGTGGTGGGCATGCCACTCGCCTCTTGGGAGACCTGAATTATTTTCCTGGTCTCATTTAATATAATCAGCTCGATGAGCACTCGTAGGTTCTCTGATCGGTGGTGGGGGGGGGGCGGTGGCAGGAGCCGGGCGGTCACAGCAAGTAAAAGGGGCAGGGAGGCAATGCTGGGCGAGGGATGCAGAGGGACGGGCATTGGGTGGATGGGATGATTCATGCTCCTCCTGGCCCCATCAAAAAATCACTTAAAAACTTACCTGCAGCATTTTTGGCGTGGTCTCTTTAAGAATCGTTGGTTAGGCCGCTCAACGCCAAATAGCAGTGGGTGGAATGCGCGCGGTGCCGCTCTGCCTGTTGGCACTTGACGTCGTAGCACCCTGATTTGCATGGGTTAATGTGGTGTTCACCTTTTTCCGATGGGTGTCCAGGTCATTCATTTGAAGACCCCCATCCAAAATGGTACCAGCCGGATTGGCAGCGGGAAAGTGTTGCGCTGCGATTTTCCTCGTGCCAACGACCCGTTCCTGCCTGACGGTGAAGATGAAAATCGGCCCTAACGATTCTGTTCTTTAAAACAGATGTCACATGTTTTTCTTAGGATGTGAGGGTATTAGATAGTAATGGTAAAGCTTTCAATTAATTTTCACTAGCAGCAGAGAAAACATAGTGTTAAAAATGAAATGTTTCTGACTTATGACAGGATCTCAGCAGTGGACTCACTGTGCAGTGCTCACTCTGGGATAAATCTATCTGCAAAGGTGCGATATTGTTTCAGTTTCAGTTCTGAACACAGCTACATAAAGCTGGACAGAGCTCAGAAAAAGCTATCAATGTATTACTACCAGTTTTGTTTCCCTTACTTTTTTTTCCCCTCCCATCGTTGCTTTTGACATTTCTCTTTTATGAAAATGGCTGTGACGTCACACAGTATAACCTCAACAGTTTTCACAATTGAAAGACGTGAACTCGGGTTTTTAATTTACTTCTCCACTTATAACATCTCCTGGTGGGAGTGAGCTGCAGGTCTTCAGCCATCAGTTGGCATAACTCCCCAGTAACATCCAAGGGAGGGGAACAGGGGAAGTGTAACCTTCTGAGGCATTGATAGGCAGAGAAATCTAAAAATCTAGGCCTGTAAACCTGTGGCGTAGGTAACGACATGTAAGAAACAAATGTCTTTGGTGATGTTTCACTCTAAACGCCTCCAATCTAACCTCTTCATATCCTCATCCCACTCCTCTTCATAACGCAGGAATAGAGGGATTTCCATTGGAAAATTCATTTACCCAGTCTAGCAAGTTTCTTGCAAAAACTGCCAGATGAAGTCTTCAGCTAAGTTTTAGAACAAGAACCAACCAAAAAGCTTCAGTCAGGAAATGCAAAATGGCTCCTCAAAGCTGTATCTGCCTTAGGGATATTGCTGTGCCCATACCACCACTTTTAGAGTGACAGTTCTCTGGGAGGCTGAGTTAGAGGCGGAAGCCGGAGAAATGACTTAGCGAACGTGGCCGGACACACTGCCCATGTTTACATGTGAAAGGCACAATGTAAATGCAAGCTCTTTCTTTACAATAAGCAGGTTTTCGACAAATATGGCTGCTAACTGGCTTGATAGATGCTCGAGAAGTGCTAAAAGGATATTTATTGCAGATGCATTGTAATTAACTGCTTTTTGCATTCCTGTTAAGAAAATTGCACTGAGTCAACATTTCTAAACTGTATTCCTGTGGTTTCATTAGTGACTAAAACATTTTGATTAAATTTCTTTCATTTCTCTCCAACAGAGAGCAACATAGCCCTTAGTTACTGAAATTGGTATCTACTAAATGTTAAAGTTGGTAGAGTGCCACCATGTATCGTGATGCTTTTGCTGTCTCTCTGTGATAAGACTGACTGCACCATTACTGAGAAAGGTTACTCTGGAAAATGGTGTAACATCTCGTTTTAGCCCATTAAAGATTTCTCTATTAAATAGATGTGGCACAAAGGAAAAAGAAAAATGTCAACAGGTAGCATTCAATCGAAGCTACTTGACAGATGATCCCAGTTTAATGAAGACCAAGGGAGTTATGGCTCATTGTTATGTTAATGAGGCTGACCTTTCAAAGCCCGGCAACAAAGATGAACTCTTCAACTGAACAGTTTAATAAGTTGATTGTGACAGTAAAAGCAGCACTTAGGATTCAGAATAGTCACTGCCTGATAAAAGTGCATTTTATTCATGATCCTGGCATGTTAATGCACCACTAAAGGTAATTCCTAGCTATAGCAGATCAACCTATGGTATGCTGCAGAGCATTTAATGTACAAACACTTTTCTAGTAGTTTCAGAAATATTTTATATTAATTTTCAATATTTTCTGGCAATTGAGAATTAGAAATTTTGATAATTCAGTTTTCTGGTGCAGACCTGTATTCACCTAAATTGGAATTGTATCCCGTCTCCTCTCATTCAGGGTCCTGTTGCCCATTTACTTTACAACACTGCACTGCTGGAGGCAACCCTGCAAAGTAAATACAGTGACCCAGTCAGGTCAGAGGCAGGCTCTCCTGGTGTCCTAGCCAACATTCATCCCACAACTATCACCACCAAAACACCAGATTATCTGGTCATTTATCCCATTTGTTGTTTGTGGGACTTTTCTGTGCTTGCATTGCAATGCACTTTCAGCATTTTGGCCTGTTACGGACCTTCCCCAGCATTGGGAAGATCCTGGTCAGACTAAGTTGTAAATGTGATTTGTACTAACTGCGCTGCAGTTCATTAAAGTCGTGTTTGTAACTTTGGAGCAACTTCATATGTCCTGCATGGACACTTACCCAATGTTGCAGATCTGCTCCACAGTATAAGTGGTGCCCACGGCAGCAGGAGAATTGGGTTGTATTATTGGAAGGTGTTCTGTAATATGAATTGGGTATTAAAGGAAAACTACATTCATCTATTGACATGTTTATAATACAGAACAGCTTGGAGATGTGGTTCTTCAATGTAGCCTAAAGCTCCCGGTGTTATGGAACCTGTCTTGTTTATACCATGTTCTATAACATTAGAGAAATAGGTAAACAACTGCAAGCTTGACCATGCACAGTTGTTTGAAAATTGCAACTTGTAACTTTATTTTCTCACTGCCAGACCTTCTCCACTGGCCTGTAAGTGAAAATCTGCATCACTGGTATCTACATATCCGAGTACAAGTTGTACTAAGTGCTCATCCTATCATAGGTCAGTATGGATTATGGCCTACACCTTTGGAAACAACCCCTTTGGATGGGTCCCAGCTACTTCGGAGGCTACAGTGTCACTATTTACCATACAGTACTGCTGCCAAAATCAGGGCTACTACCATGGCAAGAAAAATTACAAGGGAAAATATTTGCACCATTTACTCGAATTTCAGATGGGCAAACAAAAGCCAATCATTTTCCAATCTATCTCCATGAAGAAGTGGAAAATGCTGAAAATATAAAGGGTCTCTACCCAAAACACTAACTATGTTTTCCAATGCTGCTGCTTCTGATGTGTATTTCCAGCATTTTCTGTTTTTATTTTAGATTTACAACATTTGCAGTTTTTCCCTTTTTCTATCTCTTCACAAAAAAATGTTTGAAAAACCATTTTCGTTTGAGGATGGAGAAGGGCTAGATGTAATGCTCATCATTTTTGTCACAGCGACCGTTGTAAATGTACGGAAGTTTACTTGCATCAGTTTAAGATGAAGTTCAGACAGCAGCTGCTGTTCCAAAGATCAAAGGAATCCTTTGATCTGAGAAGAGTGTGGCTCGCTGATTAAAATGACTAATGACCACATCATTGTACCTGCAGGGGCTCCTGTGATCTGAATGAACTCATTTGTTGACCATTGTCAGAATCTGGAAAAGTCGTGGTTTGAGTGAACTTTCGGAGACTAAAGCGAATGTTCCAGTCTGATTATAAATTTGCACAAATTTGAATTGTCGAATGAAGCAATTGCTGAATGCATTTTATATTTCAGTCTTAAATTTCATCTTACCATCCAATTTCAAATGAAGTGAGTGGTTAAAAACAGGACACGGAGATTCCAAAAGTTGTTGGTCGGTTTGTGAAGTTTCAATGACAGAAGTGTACAGCAGAGGTAAGAAAATTGCTTGTGCAAGGACTTTGACAAATATACTGGGACACCTGAATTATTTCAGAGGCTTGCTGCTTATACATAAAGACTGCTCGTATGAAGGGCATTTAACCTACTATGTTGTTTTCCAGAAAAAGAAAAATACTGCGGATGCTGTAAATCTGAAACAAAAACAGAAAACGCTGGAGACACTCAGCAGGTCAGGTAGCATCTGTGGAGGAAATATGAGCCAGTTGACATTTCAGGTATTAAACCCTTCTTAAGAACTGAAAGATATTACGAATGAAGGAACAGATTAAGGGAAAGGAGGAAGGGGGGAATCACACACATAAACCACACACACTTGAAAAGATTCCTACAGGAAGTTGCATTAGAAATAGACATGGACTTGGAAGGCGACAACATGCTCAAGGACTTGAGAGAAAATCGAGGTTGGAAATGGGGTGTTAGTTTGCAAGAAAAGAGTGGTTGAGGATGGATTTTCTAGGTGGTGACGATGGGAGTTTTGAAAGGGAGGGGGACAGCACTAAGGGGAGGAAACCATTTACGATGTCAGCTATCATCAGGGCCAGGAAGGGAAATTGGATGGTTAGACATTTAGTGGGTATGGGGTCAAGGGAGCAGGAGTTATGTCTCATGGATGAGAAGAGTTCGGAGAGGTCATGGGGTGAGATGGTAGAGAAGCGGATATTCAGGACTCGGACAGGGGGAACCTGGGGGGTGTTTGGATTGGTGGACATGGGGAAGGGGAAGGGGTAGCAGAGGTAGTTGAACTGAAGGTCTCTATCTTGGTGACAAAGCAGCCAATGAGCTTCATGTACTTGTTTCTAGAGGTGAGGGTGAAGAGAGCAATGGAGAAAGGTTTAAGGAGAAGGTTGCTCGTGGAGGAAAGAAGCCGGTAAAGAAAAAACAAGGTACATTGGTAAAGAATAAAGACTACTGTATATTTTTGCCTGTTTAGATAGTCCACTTCTAATGACTCTTTTAAACAGGGCCAGGGTCAAGTCCTTGCAAACAGAAAGTTGAATATGTTCACATCTGAGTTATTTTTGCCAGTTGCGCAACTGCAGAGGCTTATTTCATTTTGTATTAAAGCCCTTGCCCTAAGGATAGGCAGTAATCTAAAGCTAGAAACCAAACCAAAGTTTGGCCTGATCAACATAACCAACATTATGTTTACCTTGAAAACTTGCTCCTTGAAAGGTTTCTGTCAAATTGAGAAATTGCAGAAACAGTAAGCTCCTGGCAACGAAAGTCATTGATATGCATTTTGTATGCATTGAGGTCCAAGAGATGTATTATACCATGTAAATAGGCTTGTAAATGATACACATCCTTCATTGCTTTCCAATGCTAGTCTAGTAGAAGTTGAACAAACAGCCTGGCTCTTTTCAAACACATTTCCTTTGATGTACAGTACATGCTTGATAAAAACTAATCTTTCCCTCATATCCTGTACTATGTATCTTGTATATGTTTCAGTGTCAGCTCTTGTTATATGGATGCTATATTCAAAATACATTATTTACTCAGCTTGCTGGGGAAGTGACATATTTCATGTGTCCTTTTGTGAATTTTAATGCCCCTCAATGTAACTGATGTCACTGCTGGAGGATAGGTCAATTCTCATTGTTAATTCAATGTAGCATCAAGTACTCCCACCTCAGGTATAATATGACATAGCTGCAGAGCAAAGCTCCCTGTATTCTGATCCAACAATGTGTTGTAATCCTAACCAATGAAGATCACCTCCTACTGCACCATGTAATGTTTCCAATTCCTGCACCATGATGTAGTCTCTCTCTTTGAGGAAGGAAATGATGGCCCGGAATTTGAGGTCAGCGGCGAAGCAAAGGCGTTTGCCGCTGGTCTCCGAGAAGGCTGCCCACAGAGATCGCTCTCTGTAGTGAGAAGTTTGTCTTTTTCGACGCGTAAATGATTTCAGTGCAATATAATGGGGAATCCCTAACGCACGCTGCTGTGACGTCAACAGGCTGTCTAAGAAGCCGATCACATTGCAGAAATCTCACAGACAGGGAAGTAGGAAATGAGAAGCTGAGAATGAGACTTAAAAAAAAATGCTACAGAGAACAAAACAAAGATTGGGGCTCTCACATGGGGAAAAGGTAGAACCTGAAATAAATATGAACAAACCTTAAAAAAATTGTTTTTTTTATCATAATGGAGAAATTTGACACTTCACAAAATTAAAATGAGTTTTTCAGGGCCATAATGTTTGGTTAGCAGTCAATACGCTGTTAAAACCCCAGTTACTCCTAATCCAACAAGGTCTAACATTTAATGGGGTATTTAACAGCGATATTACCACGGAAAAGCCCAAGTTTTCAGCAGTTTCCTTGATTTCACAGCTTACACTGATTGCTGGCTATGGGATGGGGTGGGGTGGGTGGGGGGGGGCGGGGGGGTTCTGCGGGGGGAGCCACAGCACAGCCAGTGTTGCAGCAGTGAATGACTGACCGCAACGTCAGGATTTCTGTGTTTAGATGCGCATGCGCTAAGTCCTGAAGTTGTGGTCAGTTTCAAAGGGGCAATAACGGCGAACGCTGTTAGTTTGCCATTATTACCTACCACAAATTCCGGCCCATTGAATTTTAGTGGCAACACATTATTGCCAAATGCCAAATGGTCCTGAACTGGCATCCTGCAAGAACTGGACTGAGAACAGCTCAAATTCTTTTCACTTGAGACTTTACAACCAGGTGAGAGAGGAAATTTTCATCCCATCAGTTTGGTTTGGTTTGAAATCCAAGTTCCAATTGTAAGATAAAAATGAGAAGTCGCACAACACCAGGTTATAGTCCAACAGATTTATTTAAAATTACAAGCTTTCGGAGCTGTCGCTCCTTCCTCAGGTAGAGTAGCTGTGAGAGAATCTCCCAGAATTCACAATATAAACACAGAAAAAATGTATTCAAATCTTTCCCTACATCAAAGACACACTAAGAGCACAGCCAAGACAATGAGATGTGTCCCAGGGGGTCCAACGTGTCAAAACACCTGCTGGCTGCATATCCTCTGCAGTTGACTTTGGTTCTTGTGTTAGTTTTTTTTTTAAAAAGGCTGGAAAGACCGGCCATGATGTCAAGTCACGTTCTGTATCGTGACATGAACCCGATATCGCGATTGAGGCCATCCTCATGAGTGCGGAACTTGGCTATCAGTTTCTGCTCTATGATTTTGCGCTGTCGTGTATCCCGAAGGCCGCCTTGGAGAACGCTTACCCGCAGATCCGATGACAGTGCTGAAAACCATTATACCTTTTAGTCTTATTCCAAGGGGACAATGTTTGAAAGTAGGATGAGCCGTGTTTTTGATGTAGGAACCAATGTTCATTTGTTCAGCATTCCAGGTACAAAAGGTATTCAAAGGTATTTTAAAAGTGCAAGTCTAATACATGTACCGGTGTCAACTTAAATACTACATGAGCTGTTGTTCAGCAGTTGTTTTCTATATTAGAAGAATCATTATTTTAACTAAATAATGCCGCTTTGGGGTATTTCTGATTTTCTTTTCACAGCATTCTAAATCATTTCCTTATTTCAGAGTGATGATTATGACTGGAAGCTAACATTATAAAAGAGTATGTTGTGTAGAGAACATCCATCTATACACAAAATTATATCCCTTGTGTCCCGTAACCCTGGCAACATGGAGTTGCTGTATGGGAAGAAACCATTTATTGTATGGGAGGTGTGTAATGTACTACAGTACTTCATCCCTAGCATATGCTTTTAAATTATGGAACACAAAATGACCTCTAGAAATTTCATGGTGGGGCGGGGAGAGGCTAAAGGTTGTTACATCCTGTTGACACTGGAGCCTCCTGCCTCAGAAAAAATTCTGCCAAGGGTGATGGCCTCAAGAGTGCATTGTCAACACTGGGATAAGAATGACCGTTTGGGCTAATAAAGTTGTAAATCATGCTATTAAGAACAAACAGCAAATCTGATGAAAATAAAACGAAATAGTGCTACATCGATAATTCTTTTTCAGAACAGAGTGATCAGGCAATCGTAGTTAGATTCCAGACTGTGAGTTAACTACTAGCAGCAGCAAGAGTGGTAGGCACAGCCCCAATAGCACTGCAGTATACTGCACAGTGATGTCAAACTAATCCCATAACATTACGGGGAAGATTTTCAACTTGCTGCCCAGGCGGAAAAAATGAAGTGGCGGATCTGCCGCCCGTTATAAAGACCGCCTGATTTTAATTTCTATTGCACGGAAATAAAAATCGAACATTTTCTATCAGGGGCAGCTGTTCCGCAACACCCGTTTTACTCCTTGGCGGCAAATTGAAACTCTCCCCGCAACTCCCCACCCCATTGGGAATGAGCGGAGAAAACAATGGCCCGGATTTTGCACTCCGACATAAGCCTTCAGAAAGCCCCGCAAGTTCAGGGTTTCTGCATGAGCTGCGCATGCACGAAAACCCAGAACTTGTGATCTGTCATGGCTCGCCTTGAAAGGTCATCCGCACCGACTCAAAAATCACTTTTGCTGGCACAGAGTTGGGCTATTTACCCAACTACTGCTCATGAAACCCTTATGCCTAGTAAAAACAGGTATAGGGCCTGCTTTCACCAGCGTAAGGGTTAATATAATTCTTAAATAAAAAATAAAAAAATAAAAAATCATACACAAACATTTAAAATTAGTTTATACAAATTTTGGCCCAGATTAAAATGTTTAAAATTATTTTTCAAAAAACATTTTCTTTATTGTATATGCCTTATTGAAGGAACTTTTAATTACATTTGAAAATGGGAACATTTATTTTTATTCCAGTTGTATAAATTATTTAGGGATTCCTTAATACTTATGGGGATTCTGTTTGTAAATGGAATCCTCATAAGCATATTAGGAATCCTCCCTTCTGATTGGAGGACCTGGTTCACATAATCACAAACTGCCTGTGTCCCTGGGATCCGTGGGCCTTTACTCAGGCTTACGCCTGCAGGCCCAGGACCCAAAGCCTGGGAGCCTGAAGGTAAGTACCGATTTTTTTTTAAATCGAGTTGAAGGTGTACTCTGGAGGTATGCCTCCGACTGCAAATTCCGGGCCATTGTAAAAATAACGGTGTTAAAAAACAAAAATCACTTTAGTACCACTGTGATTAACAACAGTTGAAACCAGATACATTGGCCGGAATTTTGCCGGCGCTCAGGGGGCGGGTTTGGAGGCTGGACATCCGGCAAAATAGCAAAGATTGACAGCGGGTCAGAAACCCGCTGTCAACTCGCCTCCAATCAATCTTCTCAGGTGTCAGGTCCCCGATTTGCCTGTTACCTAGCAGCGGGAATTGGATTATAGGCACTTAACTACTTGTTAACAGGTTGTTAACAGGCAGTTAAGAGGCTTTTTGCAATTTTGACAGGTCTACTGCGGGCTTCCCGATGTCCGGACACCACGCCAGGGTATGTGTGGCGGGCTGTGGGTCTACTGTACTGTTTCTTCATTGATGACAGCTGCAGAAGTGATGTGAAGGATCCAATGGTACACTGGTGAATTTCAGAAGTACAAAAATGTTGGGAAAATCATTTTTAATGTATTTAGACTTTTCTGTAGGTAACAAGTTTTGATTTGTTTCTGTAGTCCCACCTCACTGGGAGAACCTCTCTCACCAGTGACAGATCGCTTCTGTAACCTCACCTGCAGCTGCCATCTGTTCTAGCCTAAGGAGGGAGTTACTGGAGAGCCTGGGTGCAAGGGCTCACCTTTGTACAGTGTTTGCAGCACCTCAATGCTGTCAAACACTGAAAAATCACCTGTCAATTTTTTTTAGCGTGGCCCCTTTAAGAAAACTGGCAGATGACGTGTCATCAACTGTAATCATCTGACAGCGGCTTTCTCCTAATTGGCTGGCAAGCCCGCAGGGTGGGCTTAACAAGGCCAATTGACGCAAAATAGTGTCTGTGCGTCGGACGTCGTTGGGGGCGGGATCGGAACCCAGAAGGAAGCTGTCCCGCCCCTAGGCTGCACCGAAAGGTAAAATCCAGCCCATTCTGTTTGTGGGTGAAATTTTGTGGTCATTAAAATGAAGGATGTTAACACTGAGGAATGGAACATTTATTTCTACTTTTTGCACCTAGTATCCAGATTAAACATTACCAGATCAGGTAACACACAGGTCAGATGCAGGCTAAAGCTCCATTACAAGTTTTGAGATACATGTCCACTATGGACTGGATCCAGATTGCTCAGGTGTGCTTCATGCAGGGAGAGCTTACACCTTCAGCAAGTGAAGATTTCTTTTTCCATTGTTTGAGCAGGATGCAAACCATGGAACCTAGAGAGGAAAGGACAGTGTGGTAATCTACTGCACTGCCCATTCTCAGAACAGTTTATTCTTCATGACTGTTCTCAATGGATTTTATATTCGGATTTAGAAGACTAATGAGGTGAAATCGTGCTATTTGTTGATAGCGTACAAATGCATGAAAGGTCCCTACTTTAACAAAGACAATAAAACAGTTTAAAATCAATTGTTTAAAGCATTAATTAAAAAATAGAAGACAAAGGAATTTTATATGACCCTGTTAAGACAAGCAGAATGGTACACAGTAATCAAGGTTTAGCCTGACCAGAGCATTATACAGCTTCAGTGTGAGTTCTGGGAATTTAAACCCAGCTGATTTGGCAATATAAAACACTATCTATTCACTTTCATTATTGCCACCTCACACAGATTGTTTCAAGGAAATAAAAGTATATTTGGTGCACCTTAAGAATACCTAGGATCAGGAGTAGGCCATTTGACCCATTGAGCATGCTCTGTCATATTGCACCATCATGATGAATGTTTATGTCCTTATAATTATAGGGCTGTGACTTATAAACAAATTTGTAGATTCGTTAAAAAAAGACTTGCATTTATATAGCACCTTTCACGACCTCAGGATGTCCCAAAGCGCTATCCAGCCAATGAAGTACTTTTGTAGTCACTGTTGTAATGCACGAAATGAAATGGAAAGGCAACCTTAAAAAAGGGATGTGACAGCAGGGGGAAGAATTGCTTTGGTGAATATGTATAGCAACCAGAACAATTTTTCCCTGAGGATTTAGCATACTGTTAGCATGCTCATAAACCACTGATTTTTTAAAATCAGGTTCAAAATAACCTGGCTTTCACACTATGACGAATCTGTTGCTGTTTGACTGGGGCTAGATAATGTGAACCAAAACGCCATATAACATTAAATCATAAAGACTAATAAAATGTTCGTGGACTTTTGATATTAAACCCTATGTTATTCCTCTATAAAATCTTCAATTACCTGTTCTTCAGCCATTGCCTGCTTCTCTCATTAGCTAGACATCTGAATCTGAAGTGGTTCAGATTAACATCTAGCCATTCTGTCATTATGCTGATAAGCTTTGACTTGTTTCAAAGGTCTCTGCTATAGAACATCATTCACAGTTTCTCCTCTGAGATGAGCAATTGCACAGTCAAGTCTTGATTACACATAAGTGGTCTATTTTACAGTATGCTAATTCAAAAAGCTTAATTCTGATTGTTGATAATGTGCACTGCAATCAAAGAGAATGCTTCAAATGCCTTCTTACTTTGGTAGAATGCATGCCTAATCAGAATGTTTTTTTTTCCTTTGACCTTTTTTCTCACTATGCCTTTGCTTTATTGAAATTATCAGTATTCAAATAGCAAGATGTTGTACAGGTGAGAGCTGTGATAAACTTCACAAGAAACAAATTTCATGTAACGTGTATATTTTTTTCCAAATAGAATTTGTGAATGTGTATTCCTCAAGGTTTTAGTGCCAGAATCTCAATTTTCATTAATACAAAAGCAAAATACTGCAGATGCTGGAAATCTGAAATAAAAACAGAAAGTGCAGCATCTGTGGAGAGAGAAACAGAGTTAACGTTTCAGGTCGATGACCTTTCGTCAGACTCAACATGGTGTGAAAAGCCAGCTTATTTTGACCATGATAAAATACAACTCAGTTTATGAGAATGGTAAAGATATGCTAAATCTTCAGGGAAGAAATGCTAGGAAAGGTGGTTCAGTTAGTACACTGGACCCATTTAAGAAACAACTAGATGCTGTACTGCAAAGGTAATGGGACTAGCATTCTGGAAGAATGAGATCAAAGGACTAAAAGCCTCTCTTCATCTAACTTTAGCGTGTGATCATGTTCACAAAATTTTATAGTATAGCTTTTTGATTATTGGAAAAGATTGGTAAGATGTTTTGCTAGCATCAATGCGTTCAGACAGTAGTGAGGCAAAATAGGGCTCGGGAACGCCCGTTTTGTGGGCGCTACGAGTGCCGTTAGGGTTCCAAAATGGTGTACGCAGCATGCATACGCTTCTGATGTGAAACGCACCGGATGCCATCTTGGTAAAGGCGTTAGCGCGCACGCAGTTAACGTCCACCGGAAGTATGCAGAGCAGGCTGATCATGACGTCAATCAGTGTCCAACGCTGATTTGATGCTAGTGCTGCCATTTTGGAGCTCCATTCTCCAGCCGACACCCTCTCTTAACCTTGTGGCAGGTGCTGAAGTACCTTTTGCTGACCTCAAGGCTTCTGCACAAACCAGTTGCTCCCAGACATGGGTGCACTCGTAGGCCTTCCTCTTGGAATCAAGCATGACAGGGAGAATGAGCAGAGGCCACGCAGAGCAGGAGAAACATAGAAACATAGAAACATAGAAAATAGGTACAGGAGTAGACCATTCGGTCCTTCGAGCCTGCACCGCCATTCAATGCGTTCATGGCTGAACATGCTACCTCAGTACCCCATTCCTGCTTTCTCGCCATACCCCTTGATCCCCTTAGTTGTGAGTGTTATATCTAACTCCCTTTTGAATATATTTAGCGAACTGGCCTCAATAACCTTCTGTGGAAGAGAATTCCATAGATTCACCACTCTCTGGGTAAAGAAGTTCCTCCTCAGCTCAGTCCTAAATGGCTTCCCCTTAATCCTTAGACTGTGACCCCTGGTTCTAGTTTTCCCTACCATTGGGAACATTCTGCCCGCATCTAATTTGTCTAAACCAGTCAGGATTTTAAATGTCTCTATAAGATCCCCCCTCATTCTTCTGAACTCCAGAGGATACAAGTTCAGTTGACCCAATCTTTCTTGATATGTCAGTCCGGCCATCCCAGGAATCAATCTAGTGAACCTTCGCTGCACTCCCTCAATAGCAAGAATGTCCTTCCTTAAGTTAGGAGACCAAAACTGCGCACAATACTCCAGGTGTGGCCTCACCAAGGCCCTGTACAACTGCAGCATCACCTCCCTACTCCTGTACTCAAATCCCCTTACTATGAAGGCCATCATTCCATTTGCTTTCTTGACTGCCTGCTGCACTTGCATTCCCACCTTCAGTGACTGATGTACCATGATGCCCAGGGTGTTCAGGGAGCAATTCTCCTACCTAAACCTCATGACGACCAATGTTTGAGACATCTGTGCTTCACTAAAGGAGGTTGTCACTGAAATCTGCCAAATGCTACAGCCACAACTGCAACCTAGAGCAGGGTAAGGACTGCATTGCCAGTGGCTGTGAAGGTGACTGTGGCTATGAACGTTTATGCATCTGGTTCCTTCCAGGCTGGTGCTGGAGATACTCGCAACATCTCGTAGTTTGCAGTGCACTGTTGTATAAGGGAGGTCACTGAGGCTCTCTATTCAAAGAAATATAACTTCATTTCATTCCATCTTATCAGAGAGAAGAAGGCCGAGTGAGCACGAGGGCTTGCAAGGATTGCAGGCTTCCCCATGGTGCAGGGTGCCATTGACTGCACGCACATTGCTTTGCATGTGCCGCATGTCAACTCTGCCATGTACCAGAACGAAAAGGATTCCACTCCCTCAACGTGCAGCTGGTGTGTGACCATAGGCAGCGCATCATGCAGGTCAATGCCCGGCAGCAGTCATGATGCATTCATTCTGTGCAGTCTGCCATGCCAGCTGTATTTCAGCCACCACAGTAGACTGCTATGTGACTACTGGGCGACAAGGGCTATCAACTGACGACATGGCTCGTGACTCCGGTTCGCAACCCATACATGCATGTGCAGCAGGCATACAACGAAAGCCATGTTGCCACAAATAATCTGATAGAGCAGACCATTGGCATACTGAAACAACCATTCCGCTGCCTGGACTGCCCTGGAGGAGGCCTGCTATACTCGGCTGAGCGAGTCTCAAGATTTGTGGTGGTATGCTGCATGCTGCACAGCCTCTCCATCATGAGGGAACAGCTCTTGCTGCGACCTCCTTGTCACGACCTATCAGGTGAGGAGCTCAGGAGCACGAGGAGGAGGAGAGGCTGAAACCTAGACAGCCTCTTTCTGCCCAGGCTGTATGTGAAGAACTAATTCAAGTGCGATACCAGTAACCTCAACCGCAATTCCCCACTAACCAACAGTCCCACACTCCTTAGCTTTTCTCTGTCACTGACCATTACATCGTCCTCTTGACCTAAATGCAAATATAAAAAGCCACCACAAAATATACATTACAAACCAAATTTAGAAATTAAATCATGTCATATTGCATATAAACTTAAACTAATCACCCTTGTGCATTCCTTTAGTGCCCGTCTCCATGTGCCTTTGCCTGTCCTAGTGCTCCTTCAAAGTGCTACCCCAGTGACTGCAGCATGGCTGGTGGAAGGCTGCTGACTTTCAGTGGAGGAGACTACAGACGGCCTGGGAGGACGACCTTGAGCAGCTCTGGGCCTAGAAAGCCCGTCTTCAGACAGCACCATCTTAGCATGGGCGGCAGCAGTCTGGGCTGGCTGGCTGGCAGACAACAGCAAGGGCGCTGGTGGAGTGGCAGTGGTGGCATCACGAATGCTGTAATCCTGAGAGAGGACAGCAGGTTCGTGCTCCATGGAGCCACTGCCACTCCCCTGGGGTGGCGCCTCAGAAGCCTAGTGATCTGTTGGAGGACAGATTGCTGGACTGCTGTGTCACCCTAGAAGCCTCTTTGAACACTGGTATCCACAGCCATGATGGCAGCAGTTTGAGCTTGCATGGCAGCAATCTGAGCTTGCATGACTTCAGTCTGAGCTTCCACTGCAGCACTCAGACTTTTGGTGGAAGCTGCTTGTGCTGCAATGGAAGCTGAGACATTGGCCATCAGACGCTGCATCATGGTTGGCTCCACAAGTGTGTTGATGGAGGTGGCCACCCGTTCCATGCTGGAAAGGATGGGCTCCAAGCGCTGCACAAAGCCCTATGCCAAGTTGGTGCTGGACCCCTCCATGCTCCTTGACATTGAACGCAGACTTTTTGGCAGGTTTCCCAATGCACCAAAATTTTATTGTGTACACCCATCAGCCTTCTTCTGCAGCCTGGCCCATCGAAGTCCTCATCTGAGTCCTCTGCAGCAGAACTCGTGTGTGACCTCACCCTCTGGCAAGTTGGCACTGCGCTATCGTTGCCCCCTGCCCTGGCTGCTGCGCTCTTGTGGCTGTTGTCTCACCATGTGCAGATCCCGCCTCTCTGCTATCCTCTAAGATACACGCCATGTCAGTATCTGGGCTGGTGGCTACGAGTGTGAAATCAATTGACTGTGTCTTCATCATCTCTGTCTTCTTGGTCTTCCTCTACTGCCTGGGCAGGTTGCACTTCTTGGGCATCTGAAAGGAAAAAGGGGCAAGGGTAAGATTGTGGTGAGGGGAGGGGGGAAAGTAAGAAGTGCATGCTTACACCATCTGCAGCTTATAAGTCAGAAGAGATTGTGGGATTTGTGGAAGTGGGATGTGAGAAGGAGAATTAGGTATGAGGATACTGTCATCTTCAATGGATTCAGCCCGCCGCTGGCCATAGCCTCAGCAATGGCCCTCCCCATTATGGCCATCACCGTCTCGTCTATGGGGGTTAGAACATGCAGGCGCACCTCTCCCCCTCTAGTTAGTTCCTGCTGCCTCCGGTTGTGCACCAGACTTCTCCTGCAAGAGAGAGTGAAGTGAGTGTTGTGCAATATGTTTGGGTGATGTGGCTGTCATGGTTGAATAGCTGGCAGTGTTTGCAAGCTATGAGATATTTGTGTGAGGCTTGCAACAGTGCTAAGTGTGTGAGGGTGAGGTGAAGCATATGAATGTTAGGTATGAGTCCTGATTGATAGAACTTGTTTGTAAGTGAGTGATGGGGTTGTGGTGCATTGAGCAGTGGCTGAGGCTTCTGCTGCAGTTGGTGGGATATGGCATTTGAAGATACATTCACTGACCTTGACCACTTGTGTGAGGTCACTAAACATCTTGCAGCACTGCATCCAGGTCCTCTGGCATATCCCTCTGCGGCTATCTGTTCCCACTGCCTTCTCGTGTGTCTGGAGGGCCTCCTGCCTCCCTGTGGATACAGGACATCTCTCCTCCTTTCCACCTCCTCCACCAAGACATCCAGTGCAACTTCAGAAAACCTTGGTGCATGCTCTCTCCCATGGCCAGCCATTGTTCTTTGTTGCACAGCATGATGTCAGCACCTCCAGCAGCCACAATCCACCTTCCCTTTAAGAGATGCAGGCTAGCTTTAAGCAGTGCAGGCTAGCTTTAATTAGTGCTAGCAAGTAACAATATTGGGCCCCCTGCTGATGTGTGCAGCCAATGAACAGCGCGGTTAGCGTTGGCTGCATGCAACAATCATTATAATGAGCAGACGGCATGAAGTTGGCACGCTGCCTGCATTAAATTGAACGGGCGCAAGGTAATCGCACATCGTGATCCCTGCACCCGTTTTCGGGGGCTATCTAATTTAGCCCCTGTCATTTTTGACTATGGTGAGATTTTTCAGGTAGGTAGTTGCTTCATAATTAATTCAATTTCTACCAAGCTCTTTGAGCTTCTGCACAAGTAATTGTTAACTAGTAATATTGTCTGGAGGGCAGATACTTGTAAACCTTTTGCCTTTTTTTGCAAATTTTCTTCTCTCCTCTTCTTCTAGAAGAAGTTGTTGTGATCTGGAATACACTGTCTGAAAGGGTGGTGGAAGCAGATCCAATAGTAACCTTCAAAAGGGAATTGGATAAATACTTGAAGGGGAAAAAAATTGTAGGGCTATGGAGAAAGAGCAAAGGACTGGAACTAATTGGATAACTCTTTCAACCAGCCAGCATAGGCACGATGGGCTGAATGGCCTCCTTCTGTGCTGTATGATTCTATCACTCTCTGATAAAGGCATCGGGCCAGAAATTCGGGTCTCCACGGGTGATTACGCGTTGGGTACTCACCCGTAGATCCAACGAAAGTGCCGGTTTCGCGCATGCACTGCGCATGCGCTGGAAACCGGAACTTCCGTTCCCCTGAAGGAAGGGGTTCAGAGGTCGAATGCGTGCGCCGGAGAGGCAGCGTGCATGCAGCGAACTTCGTTTTTTTTTTCAGGTTTCTCCGTGAGGGTAAGTACGGAGAAGCTGCGTGGGGAAAAAGGAGGCGCAAGGCCTGCTTTTAACAAGGTAAGTGGTGAATTAAGTACAATTTAAACATTTTTTCAACAGGTTTATCTTTTTTACATACTTTAAAGAAAGGTAAGTTTATTTTTAGCACCGTTAAAAAGTGTAATTAACTTTTTCAAAAATTTTAATTTTTGTTTGAAGTAGTTAATTTATGTAATTTATAGTTATTTTAAAAATGTGATTTTTAAAAATATTTATTTGAAGTTTTAGTGAGGTTTTGGGGCCGATCTCTATTCATAGATTTGACAGGTCTTCCTGTCAAAATCTATGAATGGCGATTCCCTGCTCCGATTGGCTCTCCATGGCCCACGTGATCCCAGGGGACGCTTCGAACTAACTGCGCTCCTGGGATACGCAAGCACTGCGCGCTGGCAGCTGTAGGAGGCCCAGGAGCCGAATTCCACGCGGGCCCACAGCACAACGGCAGGCGCGGTAGGTAAGTACGCGTGCGATTCTTGCACCCGTGGGAAGCCGGAGAGCCGAATTTCTGGCCCAAATTGTCTTTTGCTGGGGTATGTTCCCGTGGGTGCTGCTCACCCTCTGGTGCCTAGCCCAAGTAGCAGTTCTTCATGTGTGAACCTAGACAGTGAGGTGTATCACAGCTGGGCCTGATACTGTCCTCACCTGGTCTGGATATATCTGTATTTCCACCAGGGGTCACCGGGTATCAGTCAGAAGTGAGAAAACTAGCTTTCCCTCCTTAGCCCTAGGGCACTGAGGTAAATTGTAGCAACACTATTGCTGGCTAACTGAGATCGGCCAACTCAACACAATGATTTGTATGGCTCAGTTACATACTGGTTTTATCATGGAAGCCCCTACTGCTGTGGATTAGCTAACACTATAGTAAAAGAAAGATTGAATACTTCCCTCAAACTCCTGAAGGTTTATGTGAAGTGAAATTACTTAACAATTCACCTTTACAGGACTGCAACTTAAAACAATAATTGCAGCATGCCCCAATATGGAACCATTATAGCCCCCCTCACTGACTGAGATATTCCAAAGTATACCCTGTACTGTACAAAGTCAACTTTGTGTTACATGGTGGTCTTGGTTTCCAGGAACTTTGTTAGTATTAATGCCTCGTCTCTGCCTGAGGTTTAATTATGATTGTAATTACATCTCCTAGAGCGATAAAACATTGACAATAGAGTCATTAAAAATATGACACAGCTGTAGCATTCCTTGGTACATACACTAGTGAGAAAGACTGGGGTTTATCAAAGGAAAAACTTAATTTTCCAGAACATTTTTATAGGATATAAATACAGATCATAAGGGGGCTGCGGCGAAATATCAACTGAAAGATTTTCAAGCTTAATCTATTCTGTAAACTTCTTTGAGATATATTCTCCATTTGCTATTTTTAGTGAAAAGATTGATGTGACTAAAACGGTGTTTCCTCATTTATTATGGAGAAAAATATACCCTCAAAGTGATTATTATGAGAACTTTGTGGTATATTTTCAGAATTGTGACAATAATGTCTGAATATTGAATATTTTTGCCTTTACTGGACAGCGCTGCACTTGTTGAATGATAGTCCAAGTCTAGGCCAACTAGGATCAGCTGTCAATTTTTAGTTACCTTTATACAGCATCAATTAGTAATCTATGGAGCTTCGGACACATTATACTGCAAGTCATCTTTTTGAACTCCTATTGGCCAGTTTTCAGGCCCAAACTCAGCGCTTTGCGGGTAAGCGTTCTCCAAGGCGGCCTTCGGGATACATGACAGCGCAAAATCATAGAGCAGAAACTGATAGCCAAGTTCCGCACTCATGAGGATGGCCTCAATCGCGATATCGGGTTCATGTCACGATACAGAACGTGACTTGACATCATGGCCGGTCTTTCCAGGTTTAAAAAAAAAACTAACACAAGAACCAACACAAATGGAGAGGATATGCAGCCAGCAGGTGTTTTGACACGTTGGACCCCCTGGGACACATCTCATTGTCTTGGCTGTGCTCTTAGTGTGTCTTTGATGTAGGGAAAGATTTGAATACATTTTTTCTGTGTTTATATTGTGAATTCTGGGAGATTCTCTCACAGCTACCCTACCTGAAGAAGGAGCGACAGCTCCGAAAGCTTGTAAAATTAAATAAATCTGTTGGACTATAACCTGGTGTTGTGCGACTTCTCATATTTTTCAAAGGATATGGTAGCATAGTGGTTATGTTACTGGACTAGTAATCCAGAGGCCTGGATGAATGATCCAGAGACTATGGGCTGGATTTTGATACTGGGGCGGGCTGGGGTCGTCTAATCCGCATTTCGTGTTAGCCACCCGATTCTAGATCGATGTGGGAGAATGATGCCATTTTAACCTAATTGGCCAATTGAGTTCCAACGTGTGGGAACCCATGGCCACTGTGTTTTTCCAGTCTGAAAGTCGCCTCTGATGACATCATCATTGCTGCTGCATTTAAGGTCTGCAACAAGCCTTGCTTCTTCAGCAGACTGCCAAGCTTTTGCCCTTGCATGTTAGAGGCACCTGCAGGAAGAATGGTCAGCCAGAGACCTAGGTCTGCACCCCGCTTTGGTGACGTTGCCCTGCAGGCTTTAGTAGAGGGAGCAAGAGCAAACAAAGAGGTGCTCTTCCCTTCTTCAGGGAGGAAGAAGCCTCCCCAGCAAACCAAGGCTGTGTGGATCCAGGTGGCAGAGGAGGTCAACTCTTTGTCAATAACCCGCAGAACCTAGCTTCAGTGCAGGAAGAGGCTTCATGACCTTCTGCGCACTGGAAATGTGAGTATGAATTTCCCATCACCCTCAATCTGATCCCCATTGCCTCTCCTCACCAGCACTCAGCTTTAGCAATCTCTTCCTCCACATCCCACTTGACACTGACATCCAGGCACCCTTACCCATTCCCGCTCTCTCTATGGTCACATTCACCTAACTATTCGACTATGCAGCCCTCACACTCCCTATCACTGTGATGCAATTACAACTTGCAACACACAGGGAGGGCCCTTGGTCTTGCCACCTCACTCCATCTTTGTCTCCTTCTAAGCATCTATGCTATGGATTCTCTACACTCACTCCTTCATTCTCACTCAAACTCCACTTGTCTCCCTCATTGTAGGAAAAGAGAGCTCACAATAAGAGGGAAAGAGCGAGGACAGGACGAGGGCCACCCTCAGTAGCCCAGCTCACCACCTGGGAGGTGGCGGTCCTGGAGATGGTGGGAGTGGAGGAAGATTCCCAAGTGGGGGACGGACAGATGGGCGCATCACAGCAAGCTGGTGACAGAATAGTTTTCCATCTCTCTCAATGACATTGCATGAGTCATTGCTAATGATTCTGAAGCTCTAACAGATGGACTTATGATCATCTACAATATGCAATGTGCATGTAACCTTGGCCTCACATCTCTGACTCTTTCCTTTACTCCCCCCCAGGACCATCGCAAGCACCCGTCCCCACTAGCCAGGAGGAAGAGCATGAACCTCAAGACTCCTCAGAGGAAGCTGCAACCTCTGAGGGTGCAGCGTCAGCAGAATTCAGCGCACCCAGCACCAGCGCAGACACTCACACCTCGGAGGGAACATCGCGAGATAGAGTAGTGTTGTCACCTGGTGTATCACAGCTCACAAGTGAGCATCAGCAGACAGTGGAGACAGGGACAGCAGTGGAGAGTCCTAGTCGGAGGGCGTAGGACTCTCCCAGCTCGGCTCAGCTGCATGTCGACCCTCTGCCTCTGGGTCCATCCATAAGATCAGCGGTGCTGGAACTCCAGGAACAGATGCAGGAGTCTCTGGCAGGTTTTGTCTCCAGGGTCGCTGCAAGTGTTGAGCGAATGGAGGAGTCCATTGCGAACATGAGCAGAGCCTTTGTGGAGTTATTGGCGCATGAACGCATCACCACGGAAAGGATGGCAACCTCCGTGCAAATGATGGCAACCTCTGTCGAAAGGATGGCTACAGTAGACGAGAGGAGATAAGTCACCAGAGTGCAGAAAACACGGTGAGTGTTCAGAATAGAATGACATCTCTGGAGGAGCGATGGTCATCTATTGAACACAGAAACCAGACCTTCATGGAAGTCCTTCTGAGTAGGACTTCCAGTGCAGATACGAGTCCCTCATGGCCCCCCTGATGTGCAGCAAGGTGCTCTCAATCCACTTGCAAGCGCTGAGGTGGACCTGACCCATGAGAGGGATGTTGTTTGCAGAGAACAAGGAAGTGGGGGCTCCTCTCCAAGCGTTCACACTTCCATGCCACTGACAAGTCCTCGGTCAGAGCCCCACCAGAGTCCGCACCCAACTGAGATCGGCGTCTCAACCCCTGCACAGCCGCAGGAGCAGCAGACTGTTGGCAAGCCCTCACAGGTTCGCAACCCCAGAGGACGCCCGCCAAAGGTGTCGAGACAGGAGCAGCAAAAAAGTGAGCAAGGGCCCTCCACATTTGCTGAAGCCACAGGGGAAGCACCACGTAGGAGCACGCGTAAGAGAAAGATAGTGCACAAATAGTCACAAGGGTAGTCACTTGGGTGAATTTTGATGTTTTATGTTAAAAAGCCATCAGATTATTACTGTAAATAAAAAATCTGATGGCTACTGCTGTAGTTGTGGCGTGTGTCATTTCGCGAATGGGACTTCCACATTGAGGGCTTAGGATTACTTGCAATTGTCAGTATGGTGTTCAAATTGCTAAGAATCCGCTGGTTCTTGGCCATTGTCGATGCTCAGGTAAGAAGCTGCGAGGCAAAAGTGCTTGATTGGCTAGGCAAAGCAAATCTGTCCAAGATGATTGCGTTCCTTGCATCCCGGGCAGCAATGTTCTCGCGTACTGCTGCCGCTGGTTGATGGGCCTCTGCAAGATGTTCGTTTTCCTCCTCCTCCTCCTCCTCCTCCTTCTCATCTGAGGAGGATATGTGACGAGCCACTTGGTCCTCAGGAATCTGCAAGCCACGACGCTGTGCCATGTTGTGAAGTGCACAGCAAACCACGACGATTCTGGAGACCCTGGCTGCCGAGTACTGCAGGGCTCCACCTGATCTATCCAGGCATCTGAAGCGCATCTTCAGCAAACCGATGGTTTGCTCGATTATGGCTCTGGTGGACATGTGGCTGAAGTTGTAGCTCTCCTCAGCTTCGTTGGATGGGCTCCTCAACGGTGTCATTAGCCACGTCTTCAGGGGATAGCCCTTGTCTCCAAGTAGCCATCTGTTAAGTTGGTCTGGTGGACTGAATAGCGGAGGCACACTAGACTGGCGCAGTATGAAGGAGTCATGGCAACTGCCAGGGTACTTGACACAAACATGCAAAATTTCCTTCTTGTGGTAACACACCAGCTGAACGTTAAGGGAGTGGAAGCCCTTGCGGTTGACAAAAATACCTGGATTGCGATGGGGTGCCTTAAGGGCTACATGTGTGCAGTCAACGACGCCCTGCACCCTTGGAAAGCCTGCCAGATTAGCTAATCCAACCACATGCGCCATGACACTTGCTTGATCCTTGGTGAAATTGACGTGATTGTGTACGATGGCAAAGAGGGCATCGGTTACCTGCATGATGCAAGTGTGTGCGGCCGCCTGGGAGATGCCGCTGATGTCTGCTGCTGATCCCTGGAATGAGCCTGAGGCAAAAAAGTTGAGTGCGGTGGTGACTTTGACGGCCACTGGTAAGGGTTGTCCACCTGGTCCTCTGGGCTCCAGGTCTTGTTGCAGCATTGTCATCCACTACCTCTCGCGAAAGTCGGAGCCGCCTTTGGCACTGCTGCTCAGACATGTTGAGGTAGCTGACCCTGTGTCTGTAGACCCTGTTTGGGGGGTATCTCCTGCGCCGACAGGCTTCCATGCGCTGGCCCCTTATGGCCTATGCAGCTTCAGGTGGGTGAGCAGCAGCTTGGCGCTCCTGTTATTGCTGCTGCTGTTGGTGCTGCTGCTGTTGGTGCTGCTGTTGTTCATGGTTCTGCTGGTGCCGCGGCTGGTCTTCGTCCTCATCTGATGTCCAGAAGGGAAGGAAATAAATGGCTCCCATGCTTCTGGTATATGCCTCAGTTGAGGAAGCGCTCAGTCAAGGTGGCGAGAGGGGTTTCCCAGGAGGTCACACTGGAGATGGGTGTCAGGCTCCAAACTTCCACAGCTGTGGTTATGCCTTCTAAAAGTTCCCCCAGACCTGAGACAGCAAAGTCCTGCCACCTGCAAATGATGGCTGATCAAATCTCCTATTTAATGGTTGAGCTGCAGCTGCTAGTCAGCAATCCAATTGTGCTACCGCCAGGTTTCACCGTCGTGTTCCAGAACAGGCGTGCTTCATGTGGGAAAAGAGTTAAAATCACAAAGGCCTATTAAAATGGCATTATAGAGACAATTTAGTGCTTGTTAAGGGCCTTAACGGCCTATCCCGCCTCTTGGAGGCGGGACGGAGACGGGAGCAGTAGACACGATTTAATGAAAATTGCTTGGAGGCGGGATGGAGGCAGGGTTGGGCCTGCCCGCCCGCCAGTTTTTGCAATTTTAACCACCCACACGCCTCCAATCCCGCCTCAACGGCCCGATAAAATTCGAGTCCTATGAGTTCAAATCCCTGCACGGGCAGTGGGGGGAATTTAAACTCAGTTAATTAAATAAATTTGGAATTAAAAAGCTAGTATTAGTCATGGTGACCATGAAACTTTGTGGTGTATTTTCAGAATTGTGACAATAATGTCTGAATATTGAATATTTTCACCTTTACTGGACCATGAAACGACTGGATTATGGTAAAAACCCATCTGGTTCACTAATGTCCTTTAGGGAAGGAAGATTTGTGGTCCTTACCCGGTCTGGCCTTTATGCGACTCCAGACCCACAGCAATGTGGTTGACTCTTAACCACCCTCTGAAATGGCCTCGCAAGCCACTCAGTTGTACCAAACCGCTACGACAAAGCGGCTCAAGAAGGTGGCTCACTACCACCTTCTCGAGGGCAATTAGGAATGGGCAATAAATGCCGGCCTTGCGACACCCACATCCCATGAATGAATACATTTTTAAAAAACGCCTAAAATGATCCCTATGAATTTAGCAGTGGGAGCAACGCCTATGCCTACCTGGGGCAGGCTGTCCCACTGCTAGCATGGTATATGTTGTGTAATATGTAAAACGGGCACAACACATACCAATTTCTACCCCATTATTCCCAATGAGTAACATGTAAAGTGGGAGCCAGCAGATGACTTACAAAATGGGATACAAGGTACAATTATACACTCCAGGCTCAGTTTATTCTTTTCTGCTTAACTGCTGGCACAAAGATGCACAGGAATATAGAAACATCGGACCAGAAGTAGGCCATTCATCCCCTTGAGCCTGTCCCGCCATTCATTTAGATCATGAGTGATCATACCCAGCATCACAGTGAGGTGACGGCCCCCAATTTTTCATAGTCAGCAATAATTACTCATAGCTGTCCCTGCAAGGAGCGAGCCTAATGGTGGGATATAGAAAATCTGGCCAGCAGGTCAAATCCCAAGTGGTTGTATATGGAAAAATATCCTATTACCTTTATAAAGCTTCAAAATGAACTTTAAACATTTTTCAGTCTTTGCCAAGGCTCAGAGGGGGAAAGTACAAGATGAAATAGATCTGGGAACAGATGCACAATAAAACACTTTGAGGAATTTGGCAAGGATAAAGCTATCTGACTGTACCATATATGAGGTAGATGGCCCAAGATTTAAAGATACAAATGTGTTACCTGTCAAACTGTTTTACATTTACTGCTCACCCAAGCAAGCCTGCACACAACCTTACAGCTCTTTCACTGCATACGTCAGTAGGGAACATACAATTCTGACGAAGGGTCTCCGACCTGAAACGTTAACTCTGTTTCTCTCTCCATGGATGTTGCCTGGCCTGCTGAGTTTTTCCAGCGCTTTCTGTTGTTATTTCAGTTTTCCAGCATCGCAGTATTTGGCTATTGTATACAATTGAAAACTTTGCCACTCACATTTTCTAAAGGTATAACATCTCAAGTCATTGTAAAATAACTCAGTTGCATGAAGCAGAGTCAGTCACTTACTGACATCCAGGCTGGTGGGCAGACTTTGCACACGTCTGTTACTTCAATTTGCACCAAAATAAATGCAAACAAAGCGAATCAGAAAGCCAAACAAAGTAATCGCCCAGAATCTCCGTGGAATTTCTCAGGCTTTCTGCCATTGCGTCGCCATAATTTCGCCAGAAGTGGAGCGGAAGCCAGGTTTACATGCCGGGCTTCCAGCGGACTTCCAGCATAGTTACGATGCTGCAGTGGTGGAAAGTCCAAGGAAATTCAGGACCAATATCCCACTTCTAATGCAGCTAAACACAGCTTTAAGAGGAAATTTCAAGAAGGGAGTTACCAAATAAGGCCCATAGAAAATGGGCCTTCAGAATGATGATAGCTTTGGGGAGCAAACTGCAGGAAGTGCTGGAAAGGGAAGCCTGATGGTTGTTTGCCTGTTTCTCGCTCCTCTTATTAGGCCTGTATGTGCCAGAAGCGCGAGCCTCTGCATTACTTCAGCAGCACAGATAAAAATACACAGGCAAAAAATACCATGCAACATGCTTCCAACGCAATGACTCTGCCCTAAATTTTTCAGACACCCCCCCGACCTGCATGTGTGCTATCGACACAGAGCAGGGTTGAGCTCCTTGAAGGATTGTTATCTTTATGAGAGTTTCTTGCCAAGCTAAATGCATCTTGTTATGGGAAAATGTGCTACTTTCTGTCTTTTTAAAAAAAAATACAATATAGCAATATGAGGTTAGATACATGAAGAGGATGCACTGGGAATGTGTTCTGAGCCCGCAGTCAAAGAGGGATTGAAGAAATGCAGAGAAAGATACTACAGTTTGACCTGATTTGCATTGGCTGTTATTTTCTAGTCTGATGTTAGCATTCACCTATTCTAATCTTGCCAACTAAAATTTTATGCACCTGTACATTTTATTATCATTCCCTTGGCCTGCAGGTAAACTGCATATCAAAGGTCCGGAATAAAAATTTGAAAGGGATTTTTTTTGAAACAAATCATAACGTTGGTTATTATCAGGACTGATCACATTCAATCGAAGGCTGTAAGGCTTGTAATGAAACAAAAACACAGATGCCAATCAACAGCAGACAAAATGTGACTTTAAGACACTTGGCTATGCCCTGTCACTCTTAACGGGATTGATTCTCAGTTCTGTCCAGTGATCTTCTCCCTCAGATAAAAGTAAGAATTGCTGGAAATGAAAAACTAGTGAAAGGGTCTCACCTGAAACATTAACCTATCTTCTCTCTGTCAGATACGAATCAACCGACTGTGGATTTTCTCTTTTTATTTCAGATTTCCAACTGCTGTTGTTTTTCATTTTATTTCTCGCACTTTAATTACAAGCAAATATTCTTTCTAAATTCCCACAGGCCTGGAATGGCAAACAGGGAGCGACTAATATATTGTGATTTTATTGCAATACATTTCCTCTTCTTGTAGCTTTGAGCAAGTTGCAGCCGACTGGAATGATGCAGTTTTTGCTCCTCTTTTTTGTCTGGCAATCGATATTGACTGTTCCCCCCATATTGACATGGAGGCCCCTCATAATGTGAACATTGAAGAATATAACAGTCGCTCTTCAAGTCTTTCCTACTCACTCATTTTTTTATGGTGACTTTCAAACCAAGGGATCTTCATGCTGGGAGATTAAGAGCCTGCAATTCTTGTGGAGTGGGAGGCAGAGGTCAGGTGGATATTGCAGCGGGGATGGGTGGGGGTGGGGAGGGGCTTTGGGATGGAACTCAATTTGCTGAGGTTTCACCCGACGTAACTAACCTAGAGGAATCTAGTGGGGGGCGGACGAGATTTCGACCTCCCACTGCCCACATCTTCTCACAGCTTTAGGGGTGTGTCTGAGTCTGTTTCCCAGGCCACCATGGGAATTCTAGCCAACAGGCACAATGGAACCTACACCAGCTGATTACTGACATAGAACACCCGACGAGAGCTAGGTGTGTATATTGCATGTTATGCACGCTGCTGATTTGCATTTGTGTTTTGTAATGGGTCTTGGAAGGCCCCAATGAAAAATAACTGATCCCCAACAGATTGATAACTGTACATTCACTGGCCCCTTGCTTCCTGAGGCAGAATTAAACATTGTTGGCACTTCCTTCTTTGCCTCCTTTCGGGTCTTGATGGGGAAATGATGCTGCGCATTCTATCAGCATAATGGGGTGGGTGTCTCTGATGCCACCCGCCCTGATTACGGAAATAACCCTGATTATGCCATAACTAAGACCGCTATTTCCACTTCCGTAACATCGCCTGTCTCCGCCCTTGCCTCAGTTCATCCGCTGCTGAAACCCTCATCCTTGCCTTTGTTACCTCTAGACTTGGCTACTCCAATGCACTCCTAGCTGGCCTCCCACATTCTACCCTACGTAAACTTGAGGTCATCCAAAACTCGGCTGCCTGTGTCCTAACTTGCACCAAGTCCCGTTCACCCATCACCCCTGTGCTCGCTGACCTACATTGGCTCTGGTTAAGCAACGCCTCGATTTCAAAATTCTCATCCTTGTTTTCAAATCCCTCCATGGCCTCGCCTCTCCCTATCTCTGTAATCGCCTTCAGCCCCACAACCCCCCCGAGATATCTGAGCTCCTCTAATTCTGTCCTCTTGAGCATCCCTGATTATAATCACTCAACCATTGCTGGCCGTGCCTTCTGTTGCCTCGGCCCGAAGCTCTGGAATTCCCTGCCTAAACCTCTCCGCCTCGCTACCGCTCTTTCCTTCTTTAAGACGCTGCTTAAAACCTACCTCTTCGATCAAGCTTTTGGTCATTGGCCCTAATGTTTCCTTATGTGGCTCAGTGTCAAATTTTTGGTCTTATAATACTCCTGTGAAGCACCTTGGGACATTTTACTACGTTAAAGGCGCTATATAAATACAAGTTGTTGTTGTTGTCCCTACAATTTGGGAAGGGGGCAATGCTGTTTGGCTTCATACCACCAGGAATCCTGCTCTGCTGTACTAGTGATGTAGCATAAACCTAGCAATATTGGGCCTATGTCTTTTTCTAGTGTCAGTACCCATTGTCAGCATAAAGCACAGGTCAGGTTCAATATGGGCTAGAACTCTCTTTATACTGCCCCAAAAATGTGGTTTTACCCCATCCTGAGAGGATCATACTCTACTGCCCCAGTGTGATATTTCTATTTCCCACATCAACCATGCTTTTGTCACATCACACAGATCACCGATGCCCTGTTGACAAGTCAGCCAATTATATCAACTTTGCCACTGATGAAGCCAGTGTTACTGAGCGGGCGCTTGGCTTCCCACGGGTGCAAGGGCATAATCGTTGGCACACATGTGGCCATCAAGGCACCCCAAATTACCCAGGAGTATTTGTCAACCACAAGGACTTCCACTTCCTCAATGTGCAGCTGGTCTGCAACCATAGGAAGATCATCATGCATGTGTGCGCCAAATTCCCTGGCAGCTGTCATGACTCTTTCGTCATGCGCCAGTCCACCCTCCCTCAGCTCTTCGCACCTCCAAACAGACTTTCCGGCTGGATGCTTGGAGACAAGGGCTGTCCACTAAAGATATGGCTCATGACACCCTTGAGGAGGCCAAGCAATGAGGCTGAGGAGCGTTATAATGGAAGCGACGTGTCCACCAGATGTGCCATAGAGCAAACAATAGGCATGCTGAAAATGCGCTTCCGACAGATCTGGAGGACCCCTTCGGTACACACTAGCCAGGATCACCAGAATCGTTGTCGTCTGCTGCACCCTGCACAACATAGCGCAGCAGCGAGGATTAGAGCTACATGAGG
Source organism: Squalus acanthias (assembly GCA_030390025.1). Taxonomy (NCBI): domain Eukaryota; kingdom Metazoa; phylum Chordata; class Chondrichthyes; order Squaliformes; family Squalidae; genus Squalus; species Squalus acanthias. The sequence continues at coordinate 45,563,441 of CM059435.1, forward strand.
AGCAAGGCGCACATCCCAGAGCCTCTTCAGAAGAGGAGGAGGAGCAACAGCTGGAAGACGAGGAGGAGGAGCAGGAGAAACTGAGGTCCAGATGGCACCAGCAGCAGAGCACATTGCTGCCAGGGAGGCCAGGGATGGCCTCATCATGGCCAGATTTAGTTAACTTCCTGCAATGCACCCATATGGCTGCCACATGTTGTGCCAAGTTCCCACCACCGCCCCCCCAACAACACCATAAAGCATCCCTACAATGACCAAGCCATTCCTTTCACACAAACCCCCATTGCTGGAGGTTACATAATGTCTCACCATTCATTCTAACTCACTAAGCCACTTCCAAGGTAACAGACAAAAATGGGCATGACTGGAAACTGATGAAAATAAATACATTTATATGTGTGATAACAGTAACAGAACCTTAACAATAACACTTCTTTATACACCCATGTGAATACCTTTGTGCTTTTACGATTGTGGGTTTTTTCTTTTCCGAGTGCTTCTACAAGGTGCAACCCCTGTGGCTTCAGCAGAGGTAGAGGCAGGCTGCTCACTTCCCTGCTGCGACTGCTTAGACACTTTTGGGGACGTCCTCAGGGTTTTGGAACCTGTAACTGCCTCCTCCTGCGACTGTGCAGGGGCACACTTGGCTATTGAGATCCGAGGAAGCATGTGGGCCTCTGACTGAGGGGGAGGCATTGCACTGGAGAAGTGGAAGCATTGGGAGGAGCCCCCACTTTGATGTCTCCTCTCAGCATCATTCCTCTCTTGGGCCACCCGCACTTCCCTGCTAGCAAGGAGCTGGAGAGCAGCTTGCTGCACAGCAGTGGGGCGGTGAACAGCTATGTATACGTTTATATCCCTCTTAGAGATGAGGTGTATGAGTGCCTGCCGTCTGTTCTCCATAGCAAGCATGTGCTCATGTGACTGGCAGATTAACTGCTCCATGCAGATGACCATCCTTTCCATGGAAACACACATCGTCGCCATCGCCTGCGACATGGTGGTGCTCATGTTGGAGATGCATTCTCTGAACATTTGCAGACATCGCCACTGCAAAAGCTGCCAGAGCCTCATGCAATTCTTGCTGCCCCTCCAGGATCACCCTCTTTCTCGATGGCCTCCGAGGCTCAGCGTCTGCACACAGCTCAGCAGAGCTGGGAGTGTCCTGCACCCTCTGGCGAGGCAATGATACCATTATTCACATGAGGAACAATCACTGGCTGCTGACAACAGTCAACATGTGATGACTGCTGTATGCCATGTGGCTGTATGAGAGGAGGTTGCTGAGAGGTCCCCATCTCTTCATCTCCCACCGCCAGCAGCTCTCCAACTCGGGAAACCTCCAGGGCCGCCTCCTCTGCAGAAGTCAAATTACTGATGACTGGAGGCTCACCTCTGGTTCTCTGGTTCTTCGGATGTTCTGGGCTCTTTTCTCCTGCAAGGAGAGAAAGAAGAGAAGTTTGAGTCAGAGTGATGCAATGAATCATGGAATCATAGAATGGTTACAGCACAGAACGAGGCCATTCGGCCCATCGAGCCCATGCCGGCTCTCTGCAAAAGCACTTCAGCTAGTCCCACTCCCTCGCCCTTTCACTGTAGCTCTGCAAATTTTTTTCCTTCAGGTACTTGTCCAATTCCCTTTTGAAAGCCACGATTGAATCTGCCTCCAGCACCCTTTCAGGCAGTGAATTCCAGATCCTAACCACTTGCTGCGTAAAAATGTTTTTCCTCATGTCGCCTTTGATTCTTCTGCTAATCACGTTAAATTTGTGTCCTCTGGTTCTCGACCCTTCCGCCAATGGGAACAGTTTCTCTCTATCTACTCTGTCTAGACCCTTCATGATTTTGAACACCTCTATCAAATCTCCTCTCAACCTTCTCTACTTTAAGGAGAACAACCCCAGCTTCTCCAGTCTATCCACGTAACTGAAGTCCCTCATCCCTGGAACCATTCTTGTAAATCTTTTCTGCACCTTCTCTTTTCTCCTTCACATCCTTCCTAAAGTGGGGTGCCCAGAATTAGACACAATACTCCATTTGAGGCTGAACCAGTGTTATATAAAGGTTCATCATAACTTCCTTGCTTTTGTACTCTATGCCTCTATTTATGAAATTGAGAGGTCGCACAACACCAGGTTATAGTCCAACAGTTTTATTTGAAATCACAAGCTTTCGGAGCTATCGATTGCTCCTTCCTCAGGTGAAGTAAATTAGATACAGAATCGCCAAAGCATATATAGATAGAGAACAAAGCATGTGTACCTTACAATTGCAGACCACTAAATTAAATCATCCTGACTATCTGCCGAGGTGTGATAAAGTTAATCAAGTCAGCCAGGAAGGTACCACATCAAAGACATAGCAAGATACAACTGAGACAATGAGGTGTAGTCGCAGGGGTTCTAATGTGTCAAAAGCTGCCGTCTGTATGTAAAACGAAAAGCTTTAAAATTTTTACTTTTTTACTGGGAAAATTTTTACTTTTTTACTGGGAATCACATCTGTGAACAAGCCAACGACGACTTGAGTCCGGATCACGTCATGTATCGTGACATAAACCCAAGATCCCGGTTGAGACCGTCTTCATGAGTGCGGAACTTGGCTATCAGTTTCTGCTCGATGATTTTGCGTTGTCGTGTGTTTCTAAGGTTGCCTTGGAGAACGCTTACCCGCAGATCCGAGGCTGAATGTCCTTGACTGCTGAAGTGTTCCCCGACTGGGAGGTAACAATCCTGCCTGGCGATTGTTGCGCGGTGCTCGTTCATACGTTGTCTCAGTGTCTGCATGGTCTCGCCGATGTACCATGCGGCATCCTGTGTTTATATTGCCTCTCCTCGTTTTTCCTACCAAAATGTATCACTTCGCATTTTTCTGCGTTAAATTTCATCTGCCACGTGTCCGCCCATTCCACCAGCCTGTCTACGTCCTCTTGAAGTCTATTACTATCCTCCTCTTGTTCACGATACTTCCAAGTTTTGTGTCATCTGCAAATTTTGAAATTGTGCCCTGTGCACCCAAGTCCAAGTCATTAATATATATCAAGAAAAGCAGTGGTCCTAGTACCGATGCCTGGGGAACACCACTGTGTACCTTCCTCCAGTCTGATAAACAACCGTTCATCACTACTCCCTGTTTCCTGTCATTTAGCCATTTTCGTATCAATGCTGCCACTGTCCCTTTTATTCCAAGGGCAAGCCTATTATGTGGCACTTTATCAAATGCCTTTTGGAAGTCCATGAATGCAAGGAATGTGTGGGTTACATCTGTGGTGTTGTGAAGGAATAAGCCATATAACCTAATAAGAAAAATACACCATTCTATGAAAGAATTCTGGCCTTATTAAAACATGACAAACTGGGTTTGGAAATCTAGAAACCTAACTATGAAAAAGCTGTGATAGCATTTTGGCTATTGAGATAAGATAGTTGTTGACACTGAATCAATAACCTTATTGAAACAGAAGGTTAAAGGCTCCCGACAGTCTGAATCTTTCAGAACAAGACAATGGTTAACCCTGGTTAAGGTGTTCTAATTTACACTTCGTAAAGAAGCACATAAAATTAAGAAACATCTTCCTTCGTAAAAATGACATCAAGTAAAACGCACCTGCTGTTACACTATTTTTTATGGTAAACTTAGAACACCTAGAGAAGAGTCATAATTCTGTAATGCTACCAGCTGAGGTGGCTGTAAGAATTGCAGGGGTCAGCAGAAAAATGACGAGAGATAATTAGCTTACATCAGCAGAAAACCTTAAAGGAAATACCACTGGAAAAGGGTATAAATATTGAACTCTCAAATGGGATAATAGACTCGCTTTAAAGGGGCAAAGTGATTCTCGGCTTCAGAGGCAGCTCTGTATGTCTCCAACTCTTTGTACCTTGAGGATCAAAGGTATTTGATTTTGGTGGATATCCTGTAGAAAACTAAGAACTGTAAAACTGTAGCGAAGTTAAGATTTGAGAGTAGGTTCTCTGATAATAGAATTGTAAGCTTTCTCTTTTTGGAACTGTTAATGTTGCGATTGACTCACCAACTATAAATTACATGTCGGTTCTTTAATAAATCTATATATTTTTAGAATTGTCTCACATAAGACTTCTGTATCAAACTCGCAAACTCAATCTCTGTACACGCTTTGGTGAGGAGTTGCAGAATTCTGGGGGAGTTTTCCGAACCCTCATAATATCCGGAACATTACAGTCTAGCTAAACTTATTAAAAGTGCTATCTGGAGGACGGTAACATTTTCAGGTTGTTCCTTTCCTTTAGGGAGAGATAGTCCGGACCTTTAGACCCAATTAAGCGTCTTTAGGATTCAGCTACCTCAAACTTTAGTTGAAAGTGAACGTCTGAGGAATATGCCTGATCTGGGGTTGCCCTAAAGGGGCTAGGACTAGTAATTATCCCTTCAGTGTTACTTGGTAAGATTACATTAAGATGAGTGTTAGTGTGAGAGGTGGTTAGTCAGATGGGGATGTGAGTATGTACATAGAGAGAGAGGGATGGGTGGACCTGGAAGGTATGTTGGTGTGAGTAATGATGTGCAGGAGTAGGCTTGGGAAGGCAGAGTGATGGGGATGTGGTGGCAGTCACATCAGGTTGAAGGTGAGTGTGGCTTTGCACTCACTTTTCCTGATCTCATCAGATCATTGAATCTCTTCCTGCTCTTTACCCAGGTCCTCCTGATGACATCCCTGCTGCTGACCTCCTCAGCAATTTCAAGCCATGGCCTTTTGGTCTCTTGGGCAGGTCTCTTCCACCCATCAGCAGGGAAGAGGACCTCCCTGTTTGCTCTGACTCCCTGCACCAGATTATGTAGTGAGGCATCCGACAAGCGGGGTGCAACTCTCTGTCATTGGGAACACATTTTTATAACTTGCAGCAATAACTCAATCCTCTACAATACTCCCTCCACACTCCTACATCAACCTCCAAATGCGATGTGGCCAAGGCTGCTTTAAATATCCCCACTGGAAATGAGTCATCGATTATGTCATCAGATCCGCACCATTTAATAGAGTTGGGAAATGCTGATGACTAGTTTATTAGGGGCCATTAAGTAAACGTCGCAGTGGATAACGTGTTGTTCACATCTTTGGGCTCCCAACCCGCTACGCGGCCCTCACCCACGCAACCCATCTCGAAGGTAAAAATTCCGGCCAATATGTTCATTCCATCAATCTGGCTGGACTCAAATCCAAGTCCTATAGGTGAAAAGTCAGTATTGTAGTCCAATGCCTCCTATCTCGACATTTTTAACAATTTTATCTTTTCCCTTGATGGAATTCACATCTATTGTTGGTTGGAAAGGACTTCTTTCAATATCATTTTTAAATTGGCTGTTTATTAACAGGTGTTGTCAATAAGAATTCCTTATGATCCAACTGATGCAAAGCAAAGTCAATTCTATGCATCTGGGGACCCTTGAGGGTGGAGGATGCTCAAGTACATCAAAGTGGCAATGGTGAGCAACCTTGTCGATATGTTGATGTGTCCTAATGATGCTTTATCAGTCTGAAAGCATTACTGTAATGTCAGTCACTGTCTGTTGCAATCACTTGAGTCCAGTTTACTAATTGCACTGACTTTGATGTTTGTCTTCTCTTCAGCACAGACAGCTGGATGTCTGGATCCAAGGAGAGATCTTACTGCTGTTAAATGCCAGAAAAAAAAATCAGCAAAATCAAAAGACTGCAAAAAATGAAATATCAGCCAACGTTAGATCCTTAAATCTCTTCATTAAGTGTGGAAGGAGATTTGTTTTATTAAATATTACCTGACGTACTTTGTGATGTCAGTTTAAGCCTAAGCAAAAAAGGACGAACTTTTATTTTGTGTCAGGTTTACGCATATTGAATCCCATGCTATGTTCTATTTTTAAGTTGCAGCTTTTTAATTTTGCTATTGTTTTCTCTCCTCTTTTATCTCATCAGTCTGACATTTCCATTTCTCACCCAACCATCCTGATGCCCTTTCGGACCAAGAGTGACAATGTGGTGCCAATTATTGCTGAATTTTGGCAGGTGTTTTTAAAAAAAACCGCATCCACAAGGAACCCGAGTTAAGAATCGCAAACAATATATAACTGGTTATTTAAGCTGCCATCCTGAATTCTGCCTGTTTGTGGCAATAATGCGGACCCTACAACAGGAGAAAAGGGATGCGTATGCAACGGTGGCACAGTATAGATAATATATGTAACTATAAGATATGTAATTAATTTATAGTACATAATTTAAATTTTATAGAACACACTACATAAATAGAAACTGTAAATTAAAACACATCATTTTCAGTACACTCTGCATTCTTTCATTATTTTATTGAAAAGAAAATGGAGTTCAACCAAATTAATTCCAAAGCAGAAAAGTCAAAAAAGTCAATCTCAATGATGTGCAGTTCGGAGGAACAAAAAAAAGGAAACCAAGCTTGGCTTCAAATGTAACTGGAAACATTCCAGTTTTTTCATTCACTGAAAAGGAAGCAGAATATAAATCCTCCCGTGCCTCTCTCCTAGACTACAGTCCCTGCTGTCCTACCAGTGGCTGTTCAGCACCTTTCTTCTGCTTCTCCATGTATTTCTGCTTCTTGTTTATGTAACATCACTGAGACCTCTCTCTACTGCAATGCTATGCGACATGCACCACACCGACACAATTCTGCCCAGCAGTCCAAGCTTCTGAAGCATTGTTTCCTGTCCCAAGCACTTGCTATGTCAACCCCACTGTTCTTATGTAGGGATCATTACATCATTGCTCAGTCTTTGATGTATCACCTGCCCCTTGTCTCCCAGCATTGCATCTTACCTTCTCCTTCAACACTTGAGTCACATTAGACTCCTCACTATGAAGAAGCCATCCAAACTCCCTGGGTATCATGGGCTAATACACATGATTTTCCAGGTGTTCCACACCTGCTCAATATTTATCCGTCAATCAACATCACTAAAAAATCCCCAGATTATCTGGGTATTATCATATTGCTGTTTGTGGGAGCTTACTGTGCTCAAATTGGCTGCCATGTCTCATATTACAACAGTGATTACACTTCAAAAGTACTTCATTGGCTGTAAAGTGCTTTGGGACATCCTGAGGTCATGAAAGGCGCTATATAAATGCTAATCTTTCTTTCTTTGGATGTTGAAGAAAGAGAAGTCCTTCCTATTCTTGTATGACCCAAGATCATGAGCAAGTGCAGGCTTTGTGCATGCAGTTAACAATGGCCTACACTTTAGGGATGTTGCTCCGATGAACAAAAGCAACCTACATTTGCCCCTGGTGCTGGTGACATTAATGTCCAGGGTATTGATGACCGTCACCTCTATCAATAGGGCAGTTTTTCTACTTGATTGTGACTGCAGGTCACCTTGGGCCAGGTGGCACAACACAGTCACTGCATCTTATTCAGCCCGAGCCTCATCGGCTAGCTGTGCTAAGCACAGAACCACCTCACTGAGGTGGTGGGTTGGAACAGTGTTTCGCTATTTTGTTCTTTAAGTTCCTTTGTAGCAGTCCCCATCTGTTCCTTCACAATCTGATAGCCCTCAATTAGCCCTCAATTGGCACTGCGCTCATTTTTTTCTGCTAACCAAATGGCAGTATGGTGGTTTTACCTGCATAGTTTGACTTGTTTGTTTTTCAGTGATACCTTGCTGTGCGTAAACTGGCTGCCATGACAACAGTTGCTGCACTCCAAAAATGATTTGGAGGTGTTAAGGCTATGATATTTCTATGTAATATCCTACGTTACAACAGTGACTACACTTCAAAAGTACTTCATTGACTGTAAAGTGCTTTGGGACGTCCTGAGGTTGTGAAAGGTGCTATATAAATGCAAGTCTTTCTTTAGATGCTATGTAAGTAGGCGATCTTTCTTTATGATCAGCATCAGTTTCCTCGTTTCTCTGATTTTACATTTTATTCTCTGGATAGCCTGTTGTGACCGAATAGTATGCAACCAGTAGCCAAAACTGTGCTGGGAAGAGAGAAATTAAAATTCAAGTAGAAGGAAATAAATTGTATAATGATTGTGGCCCAAAAATTCGGCCCTTCCCGGGTGAGTACACAGTCCGTACTCACCCATATTGCTTCCCGAAGTGCCGGTTTCCTGCATGCACTGCGCATGTGCGGGAAACCGGAACTTCCGGTATGGTGAAGGGGGCGGTTCCTAGGTGAACCGCGTGCGCGCTAGAGGCTGCGCACACGCAGCAAACTTAGATTTTTTTTCAGGTTTCTATGTGAGGGTAAGTATTGAAGATTCTACGCTAGTAAAAAGGAGGCGTAAGACCCGTTTTGAACAAGGTAAGTGGTTAATTAAGTATAATTTTAAATTTTTTTCAACAGGTTTATCTTTTTTAGATACTTTAAAGATAGGTAAGTTTATTTTTATAACTTTTAAAAAGTATTTTAATTTTCAAAAATTAAAATTTTTGTTTAAAGTGGTTAATTTATTTAACTATAGTTATTTTATAAATGTGATGGGTTTTTTAAAATTTATTTGAGGTTTAGCTGTTCTTTTGGGGCCGATTTCAATTCACAGATTTGACAGGTCTCCTGTCAAATCTATGAATGAAAGATGGTCTGCTGCCATTGGCTCTCCATGGCCCACGTGATCCCAGGGGACGCATCGCACTAACTGCGCCCCTGGAACACGCAAGCACTGCGCGCTGGCAGTTGGGAGAGGCCCAGGACCCGAAGTTCCCGTGGGCCCAAAACACAACAGCAGGCGCGGTAGGTAAGAGCGCGCGCGATCCTTACCCCCGCGGCAAGCCGGACAGGCGAATTTCTGGGCCATTATGTTAAAGCCCCAAGGCCACAAGTGCAAGACACCATTGAGAGGTTAAATTTGGAGTTAGTGTACTGGTGGTTCATAGAAACATAGAAAATAGGTACAGGAGTAGACCATTCGGTCCTTCGAGCCTGCACCGCCATTCAATGCGTTCATGGCTGAACATGCTACCTCAGTACCCCATTCCTGCTTTCTCGCCATACCCCTTGATCCCCTTAGTTGTGAGTGTTATATCTAACTCCCTTTTGAATATATTTAGCGAACTGGCCTCAACAACCTTCTGTGGAAGAGAATTCCATAGATTCACCACTCTCTGGGTGAAGAAGTTCCTCCTCAGCTCAGTCCTAAATGGCTTCCCCTTAATCCTTAGTCTGTGACCCCTGGTTCTAGTTTTCCCTACCATTGGGAACATTCTGCCCGCATCTAATTTGTCTAAACCAGTCAGGATCTTAAATGTCTCTATAAGATCCCCCCTCATTCTTCTGAACTCCAGAGGATACAAGTTCAGTTGACCCAATCTTTCTTGATATGTCAGTCCGGCCATCCCAGGAATCAATCTAGTGAACCTTCGCTGCACTCCCTCAATAGCAAGAATGTCCTTCCTTAAGTTAGGAGACCAAAACTGCGCACAATACTCCAGGTGTGGCCTCACCAAGGCCCTGTACAACTGCAGCATCACCTCCCTACTCCTGTACTCAAATCCCCTTACTATGAAGGCCATCATTCCGTTTGCTTTCTTGACTGCCTGCTGCACTTGCATTCCCACCTTCAGTGACTGATGTACCATGATGCCTAGGTCTCGTTGCACCTCCCCTTTCCCTAATCTGCCACCATTCAGGTAATAGTCCGCCTCTCTATTTTTACCACCAAAGTGGATAACCTCACATTTATCCACATTGTACTTCATCTGCCATACATTTGCCCATTCACCCAACCTGTCCAAGTCACTCTGTAGCCTCCTAGCATCCTCCTCATTGTTCACACTGCCTCCCAATTTAGTGTCATCCGCAAATTTGGAGATATTACATTTAATCCCTTCGTCCAAATCATTAATATATAATGTAAACAGCTGGGGTCCCAGCACCGAACCCTGCGGTACCCCGCTGGTCACTGCCTGCCATTCTGAAAAGTACCCATTTACTCCTACTCTTTGTTTCCTGTGTGCCAACCAGTTCTCAATCCACGTCAACACATTACCCCCAATCCCATGTGCTTTAACTTTGCTCACCAATCTCTTGTGTGGGACCTTGTCGAAGGCCTTCTGAAAGTCCAAATACACCACATCTACTGGTTCCCCCCTGTCCACCCTATTGGAAACATCCTCAAAAAATTCCAGAAGATTTGTCAAGCATGATTTCCCTTTCACAAATCCATGCTGACTTGGACCTATCATGTCGCCACTTTCCAAATGGTCTGTTATGACATCTTTAATAATTGCTTCCATCATTTTACCCACGACCGATGTCAGGCTGACCGGTCTATAATTCCCTGCTTTCTCCCTCCCTCCTTTTTTAAAAAGAGGGGTTACATTGGCCACCCTCCACTCCATCGGAACTGATCCAGAGTCTAAGGAATGTTGGAAAATGATCGTCAATGCATCCACTATTTCCAAGGCCACCTCCTTAAGTACTCTGGGATGCAGACCATCAGGCCCCGGGGATTTTTCAGCCTTCAGTCCCATCAATTTCCCCAATACCTTTTCCCGACTAATAAGGATTTCCCTCAGCTCCTCCCTCTTACCAGATCCTCTGACCCCTTTTATTTCCGGCAGGTTGTGTGTGTCCTCCACAGTAAACACCGAACCAAAGTACTTGTTCAATTGATCTGCCATTTCCTTGTTCCCCATTACGACTTCCCCTGTTTCCGACTGCAGGGGACCTACGTTTGTTTTTACTAACCTCTTTCTTTTTACATATTTATAGAAGCTTTTGCAGTCCATTTTAATGTTCTCTGCAAGCTTCCTTTCATATTTTATTTTCCCTGCCCTAATCAAACCCTTCGTCCTCCTCTGCTGAGTTTTGAAGTTCTCCCAGTCCCCGGGTTTGCTGCTACTTCTGGCCAATTTGTATGCAACTTCCTTGGTTTTAATACTATCCCTGATTTCCCTTGTTAGCCATGGTTGAGCCACCTTCCCTTTTTTATTTTTACGCCAGACCGGGATGTACAATTGTTGTAGTTCATCCATGCGATCTCTAAATGTCTGCCATTGCCCTTCCACTGATAGCCCCTTAAATATCGCTTGCCAATTTAACCTCGCCAATTCACGCCTCATACCCTCAAAGTTGCCCTTATTTAAGTTCTGGACCATGGTCTCTGACTTAACTGTTTCCTTCTCCATCCTAATGTAGAACTCCACCATACTATGGTCACTCTTCCCCAGGGGGCCTCGTACCACAAGATTGCTGATTAGTCCTTCCTCATTACACAACACCCAGTCCAGGATGGCCTCCCCTCGAGTTGGTTCCTCAACATATTGGTTTAGGAAACCATCCCTTAAACACTCCAGGAAATCCTCCTCCACCGTATTGCTTCCAGTTTGAGTAGCCCAATCTATATGCATATTAAAGTCACCCATGATAACTGCCGTGCCTTTTTTGCACGCACCTCTGATTTCCTGTTTCATACCCTCCCCCACCTCACTACTGCTGTTTGGAGGTCTGTACACAACTCCCACTAACGTTTTCTGCCCTTTGGTGTTCTGCAGCTGAACCCATATTGATTCCACATCCTCCAAGCTGATGTCCTTCCTAGCTATTGCATTAATCTCCTCTTTAACCAGCAATGCTACCCCACCCCCTTTTCCTTTTATTCTATCCTTTCTGAATGTTGAATACCCCTGGATGTTCAGTTCCCAGCCTTGATTGTTCTGGAGCCACGTCTCTGTAATCCCAATCACATCGTATCCGTTAACATCTATTTGCACAGTCAATTCATCCATCTTATTACGGATACTCCTTGCATTAAGACACAGAGCCTTTAGGCTTGTTTTATCAGTGTTAATTTTTTCTCCCTATTTTAGTGCTCCTATAGGGATAGGATTTACCCCGATACATCCTGGGAGCTCAATGCATTACAACTACTCAGTAGCCAGTTAGAAAAAGATCTGTAGCAATGCTACTGAAACACCTGTTAACCACCTTGTAAAGCACGCAAGCACCCTGCTTAATCCTGCATGTCAATAGAGCTGTGAAGTGCACAAGTTTGAGCAAAAAAAAGCCCCACTTAACTAATGTGCACCTTCAAACTATTGTGGGTGGCGTGAGCAAGGAGAGAAATGCCCTCCACAGACTGGCAAGTCAACTCTAAGCAGAGTCCAGGCGGCATAAGAAATAAGAGGAGTAGGCCATAAGGCCCCTCGAGCCTGCTCCGCCATTCAATAAGATCATGGCTGACCATCGACCTCAACTCCACTTTCCCGCCCGATCTCCATATCCCTTGATTCCCCTAGAGTCCAAAAATCTATCTATCTTGGGAAGGCAATCATGTGAAAGGTCAGCGTGGGGTCACTATAACTTGCCATGCTTGGAGGGAATGTGCAGAAGAAGATTTCATTAAAAAAATGCCAAGTTCAATAATGGGAGTCACTGTCACTCTCTTATGTGTGTGTATGACTGTTAATTACTTTATATTGTGGTATATGGACATTGGTATATGTACCTATCTAAGGGAGATGCAAGCGTCACCTGCATTTACCTCAACTGTTTCACTCAAGAGCATTGTTAATCTGAATTTAGCCACTATATTGATGGAAATGAAGCATAAAATAGAGGTAATGTGGATATTTGTGAACTATTATATAGGGCCAGAAAAGACAGGTTTGCTTACTAATAGCTGAGACAGATTGATTACTAACTATCCTTGTCACAAATAGAACTCATTACATATAAGTACTCATTTTGTTGTTCCATCTTCAGCCAGCAATGCATTTTATATTTCATTCTACGGGAACTGACAATATATAACATGTTAGGAAGCCTTTGATTCTCTGTGCAAAACTATATCTCCAGTAATGCATACCGTCATTTTTTTTCCCCCATAGGTGCCCCTGTGTTAGGACTATTGATTGCATGCAATTGATAAAACCCCTTTCCTGCTGCAAACAGGTCCTTATGGGTATTGTCGACTAGGAGGCTATGCAGGACCTGGGGAATGCATGAAGTTTGTTCAGACAACATCCATCTTAGTTTATAAAATGATAATGGCATAAGATTACTTTGGCAATGATTTTCATTTTCATCAAATTTAAAGAAGTGTTAAATAACAACAGAAAATGCTGGAAATACTCAGCAGGCCAGGCAGCATCCGTGGAGAGAGAAACAGAACTGCCCCCATTTTTTATGCTGTATGATTTTGCCATTCCCATTTGCAACATTTTATCTTTCCTGCCTCTTACATAAGCACAGTATATTCTTTCAACTCCTTCCTCCCCTCCTAAAACCCCCCCCTGTCTCTGCACCTGCTTAATATCTGTTACATCTCCAGCTTTTTCCAGTTCTGATGAAGGGTCCCAGATCTGAAACGCTAACTCTGTTTCTCTCTCCACGGATGCTGCCTGGCCTGCTGAGTATTTCCTGCATTTTCTGTTGTTATTTCAGATTTCCAGCATCCGCAGTATTTTGCTATTGTTAAAGAAGTGTTAGTTGTCTGCTATGAAACATGTGTTAGAATATAGGAACAGGAGTAGGCCATTCAGCTCTGAGCCTGTTCCACCATTCAGCTAGATCATGACTGATCTGTATCTTAACTCCAGCTAACCACCTTGGTTCCGTAACCCTTAATACCCTTGCCTAACAAAAATCTATCCATCTCAGTTTTGAAATTTTCATTTGATGTAGCCTCAACAGCTTTTCGTGGAGAGAGTCTTGATTTCTACTATCCTTTGTGTAAAGAAGTGCTTTCTGACTTTACCCCGGAACGGTTTAGTTCTAATTTTAACGTTCTGCCTCCTTGTTTTGGACTCTCCCACCAGAAGAAATAGTTTCTATCTATCTAATACTTTAATTATCTTAAACACCTTAATTAGATCACCTCTTAATCTTTTATATTCAAGGGAATACAAGCCTAGTCTATGCAACCTGTCTTCATAATTTAACCCTTTTAGCCCCGGTATCATTCTGGTGGATCTACGCTGCACCCCCTCCAAGGACAATATATCCTTCCTGAGGTGCGCTGCCCAGAACTGAATGCAGTGCTCCAGATGGGGTCTAACCAGAGCTCTGTACAGCTGTAACATAACTTCCACCCCTTTGTATTCCAGTCCTCGAGACAAGACCAATATTCCATTAGCCTTTTTAATTATTTTTTGTACCCGTCCGCTAGCTTTTAGTGATTTCTGTACAGGTCCTAGTTTCTCGCCATTTTAAAATACTCTGATCTATGTGTTATCACTGAAATATCAGTTTGTACAACCGTGTTTGTGTGCTTATCCTGTGCTATCTTCTTTTTACAGTAAGGTTTCAAGTCCAGTAGCAAGAGACCAATATTAGAGGGCTGCCACATCTCTTGGCATTCTGCATTATACATACACTTGAAGAAGGAGCAGCCTGGACACACTCACAAGTTTCAGAGGATATTCGCTCGTTTGATGAGGCAACACAGGATAACTCACCGATCGTGGGTGAGAATGAGGCAGAGGTAGTGGATGAGGATGTTGTGGCTATTGTAGTGCGGAGATACATTGATGAAGCAGAGAATTCATTGCAATCATGAATTGATGAGAATGCCCGTTGACCCATTGCACGAAATGATGAAAACAGGTCTGCATAGAATGGCGGATTCTACCACCCATTTGATCAATGCCCTATAGCAAGAAGCTCTGTGGGCTCCCATTGCACAGCATACAGTGGGATCTGCAGAGGTGACCTCAGGCACACAGGCAGCAAGTATAATTGGATCATCCATCATAATTGGAAATGCTCCCACGTATGATTGCAAGATGTTGAGCTCAATAGTCCAAAAAATGACTATGGCTAGGTTTGATGTATTGGCGACCGTTACGAAGGAGGGATTCCTTGCAACTGTCTTTGCTCACAGGAATCAGTGACTGCAGTCAGGATTGTCATGCTGCTCTCATAGTGCAGGCTTATTTCTCTAGTAATGAGTCCTGATTTCAATACAATGAAGGTGCAGGCAGCAAGAAGAGTGTGTGGGCTGGTATATTTGGACAATGCATTTGTTATTCTTTCACACGCACAATATAATCTCCTAACCAGTCTTCTTTCTAGTGAAATCATTTCCCAGCTCTTTAATATAGACTTCGTATTATGAACAGTTCAATGCCATCGCATAACAGATGGCAGGTTAGGAGAAATGTAAGAAGAAGATTACCAAATTCGTGCAGAGTAAATTACTTTACAATAATATGGCAGAACTTATTCTGAATACGGGTGCCAAACTCTACCAATTTAATAAATCTGTAAATGACATGTGGCAATTTGGCATACTGATGTACAAAATTGCCGTGCCACAGAGTGCTGGGACTATGTTCCCACGAGTGATTCTCCAGATGCTGATTTTTTTTTGCCACATTAAGGACATTAAATGAACATTAATTTAGACTGATATCTGTGACTTGCTGTAAAAAAAAAATTTGCAAGCACTTGGCAATGGAGATAATTTAAAACCATTGACTTGTCCCTCTTTGTCAGTACAGGTCCAAATACAAGGCTAGCGCAGAAGGTGCACTGAAATAAATGCCACAAATAGATCGCCAGGACCACAAATGCTTTGAAAATTGGGGCCCCCTGGTGACATAGTGGATGATGTACAGACTTAGTCTGATATATATATATATATATTCAGAGCAGGAAAGTCCCACGTTTTGTTTTCACCCATGTTGAGCTAGGTCAGGACAACGGTTGAAGTACTACAATTGGCCTCAATCTCCCTGGGCTATGAAGAAAAACATTGATAAAGTTTCCTCTAAAGGGTGGTGGAGGCAGACTTGATCGTGGCTTTCAAAAGGGAATTGGATAAGTACCTGAAGGAAAAAAGAAATTGCAAGGCTACGGGGAAAGGGTGGGGGAGTGGGACTAGCTGAAGTGCTCTTGCAGAGAGCCAGCACGGGCTCGACGGGCCGAATGGCCTCCTTCTGTGCTGTAACCATTCTATGATTCTATTGATTGCTATCCATGGAGCCCTGCTGGAAAGTTGGTGCATGAAAATCAGGTAAGGACATGATTGGGCTTGGCTATGATGCAATCAGTGGTTGAATAGCATGCCAGCATTCACTGTCCATGCTTACACATGAAGAATGGCAAGTTGGATAAGGTTCAGTGGGAATGCCGTCACCCATAGAACTGTACCCTTGTTTTCAGGAAGGAAGGGAAAGAAGGTAGAAAATTGGAGGAACAAGAAAGAAAACTGGGCCCGTGAGCAGTAGGTAAATCCTAGTAAAATGCTAAAGCCTTTTCAGGTTGTCTGAGTAATTAGTGGTGACTTAGGTACTACGACAGCTGAAAGAGTGAAGCACTTTTGGTGCAACAGTGGGTTGCCGTAGGCGATCTTTCTCAGGTATATGTTAAGTAGGTTTGTTCCATAAACATGAATTCAGACACTGGCAGCAGCTCCAGTCTGTACTTTAATCTCTTAAAATTTATTCAACACATTCCAGCCCATTACTGTTATCTTTTGTTAACATTCTTGCTAGCAACACCGGGGGAAGTCAGCTGTCAACAGTCTAACCGAACCGAACAAGGCTCTGTCAGCAAGGCAAGGGAATTAGTGACCACAGATCTCCATGAATTAATTCATTCCACCACTTTTGATCCCACCGATAGAACTTCTACTAAAGGACCCAACTGAATAGTGATTACTTTGGTCTTCCATTTCAAAGCTGCAGCCAGAGGATTTGTGCCTTCACCAAGCATTGTTCACTCTGGCTGAAGTTCAACGCGTTGACTAAGGCACTGTCATATAAAGCTGATGTCTCAGATGGTTTGAGGAAGCTTGTTCACAATTGCAGCTTACTCAGGAATGCTTCATATTTTCTTTCAACACTACCAGAGTCTCAGTTGCAAAATGCCCCATGGGGCTTGTTCATTTCCTCCTACTGTATTAAGTGGCCATCAAATATGTTAAGAGAGTATCTTACAATCAGGATCAGCCAATTACACAGGCAAATTAGGCAACGCCAATCAGGAAATTAGGCAGAGATCTGTACGGAATCTCTGGAAATGCTGGTGCAAGATCTGCCCACCTGAAACATGTCCATTTAGGGGCGTGAAGATCCTACACACCATTACTCGACATTTAGCATGCAGGATGTTCATGCGCAATCATGGACATGTAGGATTGCTAGTTAATGGTAAGTATATGAAAAGCCATGGAAAGGACACAGTAATGTTAAGGTAACTGTATTTTAGCCTTTCCCTTTTTTCTGTTTTCTTCTTTTTCCTTTCTGTTGGCACTTAGGTTCTTATGAGCCTTGATGCCAATTATGCTAAAATAAAAGTTTTACCCCCTGCATCATTATCGGTGCCAGTGGGTTGCCCAACGAAAATCCCCTTATCTGAAGTTTTTCCAAAGTAAGACCAAGGGAGGGATGCCAGGCAGGCCAGGCTGCATCAGAGGTGCTCTATGTCCACCTGCAAGTACCCACACGCCTGTATCTGCAGACAGGTGAACCCACCCCGCTTCAGCACATCATTAATGCATGAAGAGACTTCTATTCCCCATAGCAGCTGGGTCAGCATACCTGGTGACCCCACTAATGAGATACAAGTGACTGAGCAACAGCAATGTTGGATGATTCCTTGGAAGCATCCAATCACACAGTATGCCATGATTTCAGTGGCATTGTATGAAAGAAGGCATGCCAGGGTGATCAGCAGCCAGTTACTGCTTTCCACCATCCACATCTGCAGGCCCTGACAGAGACCATGGGGCACTATTTTCATCGCTTCCAGTCATCAAAGAGCCAGACCAGAGCGGTGCCATCTGCTTCAGGGTTCACCAGTGTCTACCATGCAGTACTGGCCTGGCACCTCCAGTGACATTCAACTGCAGCCTCAAACGTGGCTCCTTGCAATGCTGGACCTGTGGGGTGGTGCTGTGAGTAATGCAGAGGGCATCCCGCCTCACAATGACTTCATGCAGCACCACCTCTACTTCAGCAGCCATCAAACCTGAGGCGGAGATGGGTCAGGTGCTGTGCTAGTCTATCACTTGCCTGCAGACTCACGCCTGTACTTTGAATGTCTTTTGTCTGTTACTTTCTAGTTCCCTGCCCCCTCAGTTTTGGTTCAGGCTGCTAATGGGTTGAGATGCCTTATGAGCCTTTCCAATGGTTTTCAGAACTTATGGCACCCAATTGTGACAATTCTCTTCAATTACCTCCATTCCTTTAAAATTTTGCTTACACTCTGCCCCTACTACTAGTATGTACACGTGTAGTTATGCCTATTTAAGGTAATGAGCCAAACTTAGAGAAATGGGTGCAAATATCATTGCAAAACCAGTTTCTAACCACCCATATTGAAATCTAGCCTTTAATGTTTGCTCCTTTGTTAGTGCACGGAGTAAAATGAATAACCTGCCAGTGCACTTTCACAGAATCACAGAATCCCCACAGTGCAGATAGAGGCCATTTCGGCCCATCGAGCCTGCACCGACACATATCCCACCCTATCCCCATAACCCCATGTATTTAATCCCCCCTAACACTAAGGGTCAATTTATCATAGCCAAATCAACCTAACCCACACATCTTTGGACTGTGGGAGCACCCGGAGGAAACCCACGCAGACACGGGGAGAATGTGCAAACTCCACACAGACAGTCACCCGAGGCCCGATTCGAACCCGGGTCCCTGGCGCTGTGAGGCAACAGTGATAACCACTATGCCACCGTGCTAACCACTATGCCACCGTGCTGCCCTCTTGCAGGTTTCTTGCAGGTTGGATGCATTACAACAAATGCACAATTCAGCAGCCAATCAGAATGAACCTGCAGTAGCATCGCTCTTTTACCATTAAAGTGGGCACATAACCAGTGTAAATAATGCCTGATGGATACAGCCAGCTGCGGAGCGTGCAAATTTCAACCCTCATGGATGGCACAACGACTGTTTCACAGAAGAGACTATTGTGGATAACGTGAGGGAATAGTCAATTGCTCTCTATAGGTTAAAAGGGCAACCCATAAGCAAAGAGACGGTGCGTCAGGCAGAGGAGGCAATTGTGAGGAGATTGAATGTGGCGGCACTCGCTCACTGCACACTGAATGAG
This sequence comes from Squalus acanthias, assembly GCA_030390025.1. Lineage (NCBI taxonomy): Eukaryota > Metazoa > Chordata > Chondrichthyes > Squaliformes > Squalidae > Squalus > Squalus acanthias. The sequence goes on from CM059435.1 coordinate 45,582,456, forward strand.
GCACAGCAGAAGGAGTCTGAATTGAATTTTTTTTTTTAAATGACAAGAGCCAGAATTTTCTGGGGTCCATGCGAATGCGATGGGAGGTGGGTCAGGAGGGAAATTTGAAAAACCTTGGAGCGGGTCAGGAACCCGCCATCATCCCGCCCCCAGGTGCCTTTGCCAGCCCGTCAGCAACCTGAACGGCAGAGGCGGCCGAGGTAATTGAGATCATTAGGAGGCACTTGTCAGACCCTCAAGTGTCTTTTTAACCCTAACTTTCAAATTTCCCTGGATGACCATGGGAATCACGCAGCTCGGGAACCATGTCTGTAAACCTGAGGCGCAAGTTCAGTGGCCATTGAACACCTCATTAGTGCATAGCATGAAAAGTACAATAAAAACTCTCACTTGACAGCTGTCACTGAGTGCATTGTCAGCACAGATTTAGCTTTCTAGAGATTGCAAATGTTTCCAGCAAAGTCGGCATCCACTGTCACCTCATTGGTAGTACCTATCATACCATTGATCATCGCTACTTGACCTGTCATCAGAATGGGTGCCGTTTATACTGTCTCACCTTGGTCCTCAGATTAGGACCACAATGAACCATAACACCAGCAGCACCAGGCACACCAGCAGCACCAACAACACCACCAACCTCCTCCTCAACACGCTGATGCTCCACAGGACAGAGGGCAGCAGCAGAGGGCTTCACCGCGCCGGAGGCGATACTCCCAACACAGGGTATACAGGCAGAGGATGAGCTTCCTCAACATGACGTAGCAGCAGTGCCAAAGGAGGCTCAGCCTATCGTGCCAGGTCATCGCAGACATTTGCACATTGCTGGAGCAAAACCTGCAGCCCAGAGGAACGCCTTACCAGTGGCTGTCAAAGTCACCAACACCCACAACTTCTTCGCCCCAGATATGTGTAACATTCTTTGTTCCAGTCCTACTCAGGTTCCCTCTCTCACCTCTTTTTCCGGTACATTGATGACTGTATCGGTGCCGTTTCCTGCTCTCGCCCTGAACTAGAAAATTTAATTCACTTTGCTTTCAATTTCCACCTTTCCCATAATCCATCTCCGACTCTTCCCTTCCTCGACTTCTCTGTCTCCATCTCTGGGAGTAGGCTACTGACAAACATTCACGATAAGTCCACTGACTCCCACAGCTACCTGGACTACACTTCCACCCACCCCGCTTCCTGTAAGGACTCTATTCCATTCTCCCAGTTTCTCCATCTCCGCCGCATCTGCTCAGACGATGTCACCTTCCATACTAGTGCTTCCGACATGTCTTCCTTTTTCCTAGACCGTGTCCATTCTATCTCCCGCACTTCTGCTCTCACCCTTTCCCCTCCCTCCCGGAACCACGATAGGGTTCCCCTTGTCCTCACCTTTCACCCCACCAGCCTCTACATTCAATGGATTATCCTCCGCCATTTCCGCCACCTCCAGCGTGATCCCACCACTAAACACATCTTCCCCTCACCTCCCCTTTCAGCATTCCGAAGGGACCGCTCCCTCCGCAACACCCTGATCCAATCCTCTATCACCCCAAACACACCTTCCCATTCGCCCGGCACTTTCCTGTGCAAGCGCAGGAGATGCAACATCTGCCCTTTTACCTCCTCCCTTCCCACTGTCCAGGGCCCCAAACACTCCTTCCAGGTGAAACAGCGATTTACTTGTACTTCTTGCAATCTAGTATACTGTATTCGCTGCTCATGATGCAGTCTCTTCTACATTGGGGAGATCAAACACAGATTGGGTGGCCGCTTTGCGGAACACCTCCGTTCAGTCCTTAAGGGTGACCCCGAGCTACCAGTCGCCTGCACTTTAATTCTCCGCTCCACTCCCACTCTGATCTCTCTGTCCTCGGCCTCTTACACTGTTCCAATGAAGCTCAACGTAAGCTCGAGGAACAGCACCTCATCTTTCGATTAGGCACTTTACAGCCTTCTGGACTCAACATCGAGTTCAACAATTTCAGACCATAACCTCGGCCCGTATCCTTTTTCTTTCCCTCTCTCACATGGCAGCTGTTGATCATCCTGCCATTGCCATTTACATTTCATCTAGAGTCATCTTTTGTTCTTTAACTTGTCCCATTACCATCTCCTTTTGCCTTGCACCATCATCCCTTTTGTCTCTTAATCTCTCCTGCCTTCCATCCTATCACAGACCTTCCTTTTTGTTCTTTCCTCCCCTCCCCCCTCTCCCTGCCCCTAAACTTGCTTAAAAACCTGTTACATCTCCAACTTTTTCCCATTTCTGACGAAGGGTCATCGACCTGAAATGTTAACTCTGTTTCTCTCTCTACAGACGCTGCCTGACCTGCTGAGTATTTCCAGCATTTTCTGTTTTTATTCCTGTAAGAATGTTGTATGTTTCAATGAGATCACCTCTCATTCTTCTAAACTCTAGAGAATATAGGCCTAGTCTACTCAATCTCTCCTCATAGGACAATCCCCCCATCCCAGGAACCAATCTAGTGAACCTTCGTTGCACTCCCTCTATGGCAAGTATATCCTTCATTAGGTAAGGAGAGCAAAACTGTACATAATACTCCAGGTGTGGTCTCACCAGGGCCCTATATAATTGCAGTAAGACATCTTTACTCTTATACTCCAATCCTCTTGTAATAAAGGCCAACATACCGGGCCAGAAATTCGGCTTTCCGGCTTCCTGCGGGTGCAAGCATTGCGCGCGTACTTGCCTACTGCACCTGCCGTTGTGCTTTGGGCCCACGAGGACTTCGGCTCCTGGGCCTCCTCCAGCTGCCGGCACGCAGTGCTTGCGTATCCCAGGGGCGCAGTTAGTTCGAAGCGTCCCCTGGGATCACGTGGGCCATGGAGAGCCAATCCTAACAGGGCATTTTCATTCATAGATTTGACAGGAAGACCTGTCAAATCTATGAATAGAGATCGGCCCCAAAACCACACTTAAACTTCAAATAAATTTAAAAAAACATCACATTTTTAAAATAACTATAAGTTACATAAATTAACTACTTTAAACAAAAATTTAAATTTTTGAAAAAATTAATTATACTTTTTAACGGTGCTAAAAATAAATTTACCTTTCTTTAAAGTATCTAAAAAAGATAAACCCGTTGAAAAAATGTTTAAATTGTAATTAATTAACCACTTACCTTGTTAAAAACAGGCCTTGCGCCTCCTTTTTAAAAGCGCAGCTTCTTCATACTTACCCTCCCGGAGAAACCTGAAAAAAACCCGAAGTTCGCTGCATGCGTGCAGCCTCTCCCGCGCACGCGTTCGACCTCTGAACCCCTTCCTTCAGGGGAACGGAAGTTCTGGTTTCCCGCGCATGCGCAGTGCATGCAGGAAACCGACACTTCAGGTGGCCTTACGGGTGAGTACACAGCGCGTACTCACCCGACAAGAGCCGAATACCATTTGCTTTCCTAATTGCTTGCTGTACCTGCATGTTAACTTTCAGTGATTCGTGTACAAGGATACCCAGGTCCCTCTGAACAACAACATTTCCCAATCTCTCACCATTTAAAAAATACACTGCTTTTCTATTTTTCCTACCAAAGTGGATAACTTCACATTTCTCCACATTATATTCCATTTGCCATGTTCTTGCCCACTCATCATGGCCAGTTTTACATAACTTCACACATTACACCTATATGGCTGCCACATGCTGCGCCAGGTTGGCACCACACCACAGCAACACCATAAAGCATCCCTACAATGACCAAGCCATTCCTTTCGCACTGACCACCATTGCTGGAGGAAACGTTATGTCGCACCATTCACTCCATCTCACTAAGCCACTTCCAAGGTTCACACAAATTTGTCCATGTGGTGAAAATAAATAGTTTTATGCGTGACATCACAGTAACGGAAACATTCACTAAAACACTCAAGTGACTACTCTTGTGAATCTACTTGTGTGTAATCTTTCTCTTACGCGTGCTTCTATGAGGTGCTACCCCTGTGGCTTTAGCAGAGGTAGAGGCAGTCTGCTCACTTCCCTGCTGCGACTGCACAGACACTTTTGGCAGACGTCCTCTGGGTTTTGGAGCCTGTGATAGTCCCGCCAAAGTCTGCTCCTCCTGCGACTGTGCAGGGGCAGACTCAGCCATTGCGATCCGAGAAGCCATCTGGGGCTCTGACTGGGGGAGGGGGGGCAATGGGGGAGAAGTGAGTGCTTTGAAAGGAGCCCACACTTCCATGTCCCCTCTCACCATCATGCCTCTCATGGGCCACCCGCACTTTCCTGCTAGCAAGGAGCTGGAGAGCAGCTTGCTGCACAGCAGTGGGGCCATGAGGACCCACGTCTACATTGACATCCCTCCTAGACAGGAGGTCTATGAGCGTCTGCCATCTATTCTCTGTAGATAGCCAGCTATTCTCCATAGAGACCATGTGCTCCTGTGGGTGGCGCATTAGCTGGTTTATGCAGGTGGCCATCCTATCACAGAGCTGTCAAACGATAACAATTCATCTGTCAAAAATTTTTAACAGATGAAACGTCATACGTTGACGTTCTCTGTAACCGGCTTTCCCTTAATTGGCCTGTTAAACCTGCTGGGCGGGCTTAACAAGGTCAATCAAGGGAAAATAGCGTGGGTTGGCCAGAAGTTGATGGAGGCGGGACTGAAACCCGACAGGTGGGAGTCCTGCCTCCAAAAGCTCCCCATTGGCAAAATCCAGCCCTAAGTTCCTGGTTTTAAAGGAAGAGTGGGAATTATTGCAAGCTGAAAAATGCAAGGGGGCCATTCTCTGTGCAAAGGCTAAAGATGCATTGGAAGGCGAAAGATGCACTAGATATATTCTAGAGCAAGAGAAGCTGCAACAGAAATTATCATTAATTGGAGAGTTGAAGTTTGGGGAGAAGATCATTAATAAAAGTGGGGAGATTTTAGAGGCGGCTAGCAGCTTTTATCAAGAGTTACATACAAAAGAAGACATTTCCAATTTGGCGATGGAGAAGGTTAGTGCTTTTATTGAAGAGGGTTTAAAGGAGGATGAGAGAAGCATGTGTGACAATGAAGTAGGATTAGCGGAAATAAAAGTAGCAATAAGTGGCATGAAGGGGGGGGAAAGCCCAGGGTCCAATGGACTATGTGCAGAATTTTATAAAGAATTTTTTGAGATTTTAAGTCCATTGCTCTTGGAGGTTTTTAAGGAGATTAAAATTAAGGGAAGCCTGGTCCCATCGATGAGGAGCGGTGTCATAAGCTTTGCTTATAAAATTAAAGGGGATAGAAGGGATCTGAAGAATTGGAGGCCCATCACATTATTAAATGTGGATTATAAGATCTTGGCGAGGGTTATGGCAAATCGTATGAAGGAGATGTTGCCACAGATAGTTTTGCCTTCTCAGTCCTATGGAGTCATAGGTCGGGACATCGCAGACTCTGTGGTCTCAATCTGAGATGCGATAGAGCTCATGGAGGAGAGTGGGAGGGAGGCTTATGTATTAAAGATAGATCAAGAGAAAGCATTTGATAGGGTCTCATTTGAGTTTTTTATTGATGGTTTTGGAAGCATTTGGTTTCAGGGAAAATTTCATTGAATAAAAAATCCTTATCCACTCAAACATATTTAGCTGTGTTAAATGTAATGCTTTTTTATCCAAGTATTTTCCGATAGAGGTTAGTGAGACAGGGTTGTCTCCTGTCCCTATTGTTGTACACATTGGTAGCAGAACCATTAGGTTACATGATGCGAACGGAACAAGGTGTTGTTGGGATTGCGGCTCCCAGTTCCGGGCTGGTGTCAGTGACACACCAATATGCAGATGACACAACCTTAGCATTGAGAGATGGGGAGTCAGTGAGGAAAGCTATGGATGTAGTGGAGGAGCATTGTAGAGCTTCAGGAGCCAGAGTGAATTATAGTAAGTCCCAATGCCTGGTTGCAGGAAGGGGTAGGGGGGAATGGTTGGAGGAAAGTCCCTTTAAGGTGGTGGAGGTTTTGGAAGTTCTGGGGTGCATATGGGGTGCAAGAAAGACAGGGATGAAGTGGATCAATTAAATTGGGAACCGAAGGTTATGAAAATTAAAAAGATTTTGGGAAGATGACAGTGGTGTTCGCTTTCCTGCTATCTAAGTTATGGTACTTATTGACGGTGGAGGATATTCCTAAGTGGGTGGGAAAGTCCATCCGAGAGGCTTGTGTGAGGTTTTTATGGGAAGGGAAACCAGCCTTGGTTGCTTACAATACCATCATTGGACGGAGAAATCAGGGAGGACTCAATTTCCCAGATATTGATTTGAAGAAAAAATCCTTTAGAATCAAATGGGTGAAGAGATTTCTTCAGAAGTCAAATACAAGTTTTTGGAAGAGTTGTTTTGAGCATTTTTTTAAACAAAGTGTGATAGGAGGGCACGGGATATTGTATATGGAATACAATAATATGCTTTTGAAATCGATTAAACCTCTCCCTAGGTTTTATATGGGGGTTGTAGAGACTTAGGCCCAATTTTTAAAAAGCATGCAGTTTATGCCCAAGGGTGCTGAGGAATTTTTAGAACAGCCCTTCTTTTTGAACAGGTGGGTCAACATTGAAGGAGAGGTATTATTTAATCAAGCTTTTATAAAAGCTGGTATTATATGTGTGAAAGATGTATTATACGAGGTAATTCCAGGTTGGTTGCTGGAAGCGATAATGAGGGACATGGTGTGGGAGGAGTATCAGGAGGTAAGGAGAAAGCAATTATGATCATGTATGAGAAGATTGTGAGGGCAATGCCACAGGATTGGATGGAAGAAATAAATGCGGAAATCTCCAAAGGAAGTAAAATGTGTCCCGCTTTTCCAAGCTTTCTGCTGGAGAAAGGGGAAGAGTTGGTCCAATTTGACAACTGTAATACTTGAGATTTCTATGGGGTATTTAGAGAATGGAGATTCAAGACACCTGCTGATCAGGAGTTTTGGCAGAGTATATACCCACAGCTGGACTTCAACAGGATTTGGAAGGGAGTGTGGGAGAATTTTAAATGTCCAGAGTGGATTTAACCGGATTTCAAATTGGCGCATAACCTAATTTTTACCATGACGGTCTTATGTAAGATTGGGCGAGTGGAGGGGGCAACTTGCCCAGTGTGTGGGACACGGGATGAGACTCTGTCCCATTTACTGGTGTTATGTCTGCAGTTAAAGGATTTTAAGTACTATGTTCGACAGTTGTGTGAATTTTTTTGCTGGGTGGGGACCGAAGAGTGAGAATGGGAATCCCGTGGGACTCAATTTTGAGATGGGGATTGCAGGAGAGTCTGCCCGAGTCTAGCGGAGCGGCAATTAATTTAATGTTCAGTTTGGCTAGATTCGTGATTGTGTAAAGAAGGAATGCTCTGTTTTTAAGGGGAGGAGAATCAATCTAAAAGAATATTTTAAATATAAGCTGAAAATCATTATAAGGCTCTGTGGATGTTTTACTCAGAAAGGAATTTAAAGATAGTCTTTTACGATCAATTTTTAAAGTACAATAGATTAATATATGTTACGGGAGACAAATTAAACTTTAGGTTTTGATGTTAATATGTGGTGGAGGAATGGCTGTGCAGAGCGGCGAATGGATTTGAATGATACAATAGAATTATCACGATGTTGTAAATGTTCTTAATGTTCAATAAATAATATAATATAAAAAAAAAGTCACACTCTCACCTCTGAGTCAGAAGGTTCTGGGTTCAAGCTCCCCTCCAGACACTTGAGCACAAAATTCTAGGCTGACACTCCAGTGTAGTACAGAGGAAGTGCTACACTGTTGGAGGTGCTGTCTTTTGGATGAGACGATAAACCCAGGCCCCCGTCTGCTCTCTCGGGGACGTAAAAGATCCCATGGCACTATTTCGAAGAGAGGGGGTGTTATCTCTGGTGTCCTGCCCAATATTTATCCCTCAGTCAACATCACTAAAACAGATTATCTGGTCATTATCACATTACTGTTTGTGGGACTTTGCTATGTACAAATTAGCTGCTGCATTTCCTGCATTACAACAGTGACTACACTTCAAAAAGTACTTCATTGGCTGTAAAGCGCTTTGGGACGTCCGATAGTCATGAAAGGCGCGTTATAAATACAAGACTTTCTTTTATGTACTTGTTCTAATGCAGTCAGTAAATTAGCTTTGGGCGCAAGCAATAGTAATTTCTGAAAAAATGTAAGCAAGTAGACATCGTCTCAGTCTTATCATATCAAGCAAAATAAAACTAATTAAGAAAACCCAACTGAAAAATACAGAAAGTACAGAACAAATTAAAACATAAAACAATATAACACCAAGGGGTAGAAATTGGTATGCGTTGTGTCCGTTTTTCGGGCGTAAGATGGATGCTAAGCATATCAATTTAGCAGTGGGATGGCTTGCGCCCAATCTGTGCAAATATTGGTCCCATTGCTAAATTCGTGGGCCCTTTCTTTAGGTGTCCTGGGTGGCCTAAAGTAGGAGTCTAACATCTGTTGAAAAGATCTTTTCTAAACTCCTGGCATCGGGCCTTCCCAACTCAGGATTCCTCAGCGGCCTTCAATGACAGCTAAGCTTAAAACGAAGTTTTTAAAAAAAACAATCCCAAGGAGCCAGGAGGAGCAGGAGTGCTCCATTGACAACACGGGAGTCGCGAAGGGCTCCACTCCCGTAACTCGCTCCAATCCTCCTTGAATCGGGTATGCTGATAAAACCTGAGGACCAATTTCCAATGAGCCTCAGACCTTTGGTTCGGGCGTGCACTGACCATGCAGCGCTGAGCCTGGGCCCGAAAATGGGCCAGACCAAAGTCTACTTTGCAATGTTTCACAAGTCCACGTGACCCATTACCATCCTCTTTTGTCTTGCACCATCATCCCTTTTTGTCATAAATTTCTCCTGCCTTCCACCTTATATTTACCTTCCCTTTTGTTCTTTCCTCCCCTTCCCCCTTTCCCTGCCTCTGTACTTGCTTAACACCTGTTACATCTCTAACCTTTCCAGTCGACCTGAAAAACTTTGTTTCTCTCTCCGCAGATGCTGCCTGACCTGCTGAGTATTTTCTGCATTTTCTGTATTCATTTCAGATTTCCATCATCAGTATTTTGCTTTTGTCCAAGTGTTGCCTGGTCACAAAGTTCACAAATCTGAACTGAAGAGTGACTGAGTTATCCAGGCTGGGCTCATTTCTTGAGTTACTTTTCACAAAACTAACAAACTCTGTTGTGTATCTTATTAATACCATACATCTGTGGGAAAACTGCAGGAAGCTACTGTGACAGAAGCAGGCTGCCTGCATTGTAATACATCAGGGATGTTCCACAGGGCTGTGAAACTTCACTCTGGAGTAGACATAAGAACTCAGTAAACAAAGACTACGATAGCAGGTGGGAGAAAAGGAGAAATTAAACTGCAAAGATTGAGAGGAGAGGCAAGAGACAGAGGCGATCTCAGACTGGGCAGATAGGTCAGAAGGAGGAATGAAAAACAGAGATCGCAAGGGCAGAGGACAGCCCCAGTGTTAGACAAGAGGTGAAAGCTAACTAAAAGTACTTTAAAAAGTGAGAGTGAGAGGAATTTATATTTAGCTATCTATTTTTGTGAGTGCATTGCCTCAGAAAGCATTGAATACTGTTCACCAGTTGTCCTCAAAGAAGCCTCTTCAACAATTGGTAACTAAAGTAATGGTAGTTGGAAAATATAATATTCAGCAAAAGAAAACTGACAGCACCATATGTTGCATAATATTTAAATAATGTGGAATGTTCCAGAAGTGGTTCCTGGCGGGAACAGCACTCCTGGAGCAATGATGAACTAATGTCACTGACAGACATCTGCCAACCTCAAGAGGCAAACATCTTTTACTTTAGATTTTGTCTAAACCAAATATTTTTGGCTACACTTTCAAAAACAAGCCTACATAGGATTCGCAATGTAAAATGTGGTAGGCTCCAGTGATGCATATTTTATCATAAATACTTCCTTTGTACCACTGCCAATTAGAATCATTAGAGAAGGGAGACTGGCCTGTACCAGCAGCATGGCAATATCAGCAGCATGGGTTTGTAAGAGATTCATCACTTGAACTATCAGACTGTTCTTTTATTCGTCTAAAAAATGTTCAAAACCACAGGATACTCAATACAACTATAATTATTACTGCTCTGAACTTATCTCTCAAATCTTCAAAAGTACTTCATTCGCTGTAAAGCGCTTTGGGACATCCTGTGGTCATGAAAGGCACTATCTAAATTAATTAATTCATTCATTCTTCCTTTCTTTCTTTCTTGATATTTTACCCTTGACATCCTCTCTGTATTCAAACTCTTCTGTTCAAAAGCGTTTTTTTCCCCCAAGGCCTCATAATTGTTGAATTCCATGCCTGCCTTAGTCTTCACTTTCTCCGGCCATCGATAGGATTTTAAAATCCAAGCTGTGTTGCCTAACCACTACTTATAAATTTATCTTCTCTTCTCTTCCACTCTTTTCAATCTTGGTGGTGTTTTACTTCAGCTAAACAAACAAACTGTTCGTTCACATCTGAGATCTGGGTTTGAATTCAGCTCAGACTTACGCGATGAACATAAGAACATAAGAAATAGGAGCAGGAGTAGGCCATTCGGCCCTTCGCGCCTGCTCCGATTCAATAAGATCATGGCTGATCTTCTACCTCATCTCCACTTTCCTGCAGTATCCCCATATCCCTTGATTCCCTTAATATTCAAAAATCTATCGATCTCTGTCTTGAATATACTCAACGACTGAGCCTCCACAGCCCTCTGGGGTAGAGAATTCCAAAGATTCACCACCCTCTGAGTGAAGAAATTTCTCCTCATCTCTGTCCTAAAAGGTCAACCCCTTATTCTGAGACTGTGACCCCTGGTTCTAGACTCCCCAGCAAGGGAAACATCCTCCCTGCCTCTACCCTGACAAGCCCTGTAAGAAGTTTGTAAGTTTCAATGAGATCACCTCACATTTTTCTAAACTCTAGAGAATATAGGCCTAGTTTACTCAGTCTCTTCTAATAGGACAACCCCCCCCATCCCAAGATCCAGTCTGGTGAACCTTCGTTGCACTCCGTCTATGGTAAGTATATTCTTCCTTAGGTAACGAGAACAAAACTGTACACAATACTCCAGGTGTGGTCTCACCAGGGCCCTATATAATTGTAATAAGATGTCTTTACTCCTATATTCAAATCCTCTTGTAATAAAGGCCAACATACCATTTGCTTTCCTAATTGCTTGCTGTACCTGCATGTTAACTTTCAGTGATTCGTGTACGCAAGGAAGGCAAATGGCATGTTGACCTTTATTGCAAGGGGGTTGGAGTATAAGAGTAAGGAAGTCTTGCTACAATTGTACAGGGCCTTGGTGAGACCACACCTGGAGTACTGTGCACAGTTTTGGTCTCCTTATCTAAGGAAGATATACTTGCCTTGGAGGTGGTGCAACGAAGGTTCACTAGATTGATTCCTGGGATGAGAGGGCTGTTCTATGATGAGAGATTGTGTAGAATGGGCCGATACTCTCTGGAGTTTAGAAGAATGAGAAGTGATCTCACTGAAACATACAAGATTCTGAAGGGGATTGACAGGGTAGATTCTGAGAGGTTGATTCCCCTGGCTGGAGTGTCTAGAACTAGGGGGCATAGTCTCAGGATAAGGGGTAGGCCATTTAAGACTGAGGTGAGGAGGAATTTCTTCACTCAGAGGGTTGTGAATCTTTGGAATTCTCTGCCCCAGAGGGCTGTGCATGCTGAGACTTTGAGTATATTCAAGGCTGAGATAGATAGATTTTTGGACTCTAGGGGAATCAAGGGATATGAAGATTGGGCGGGAAAGTGGAGCTGAGGTCGATGATCAGCCATGATCTTATTGAATGGCGGAGCAGGCTTGAGGGGCCGTATGGCCTACTCCTGCTCTTATTTCTTATGTTCTTATGTGCAAGGACACCCAGGTCCCTCTGAACACCAACATTTACCAATCTCTCACCATTTAAAAAATACTCTGCTTTTCTATTTTTCCTACCAAAGTGAATAACTTCACATTTCGCCACATTATATTCCATTTTCCATGTTCTTGCCCATTCACTTAGCCTGTCTATATCCCCTTGAAGCCTCCTTGCATCTTCCTCACAACTTAGATTCCCACCCAGCTTTGTATCATCAGCAAATTTGGATATATTACATTTGGTTCCCTCATCCAAATCATTGATGTAGATTGTAAATAGCTGAGACCCAAGCACTGATCCTTGCAGTACCCCACTAGTTACAGCCTGCCAACCTGAAAATGACCCGTTTATTCCTACTCTCTGTTTTTGTCCGTTAACCAATCCTCAATCCATGCTAGTATATTACCCCAATCCCATGAGCCCTAAATTTGTTTAATAACCTCTTGTGTGGCACCTTATCGAATGCCTTCTGAAAATCCAAATACACCACATCCACTGGTTCCCCCTTATCTATTCTGCTAGTTACAACCTCAAAAAACTCTAACAGATTTGTCAAACATGATGTCCCTTTCATAAATCCGTCTTGACTCTGCCCAATCTTATTATTATTTTCTAAGTGCCCTGTTACCACGTCCTTAACAATAGATTCTAGCATTTTCCATACTACTGATGTCAGGCTAACTGGTCTGTAGTTCCCCGTTTTCTCTCCCTCCATTCTTAAATAGTGGGGTTACATTTGCTACTTTCCAATCCGCGGGAACCATTCCAAAATCTATGGAATTTTGGAAAATGACAACCAATGCATCCACTATCTCTATAGCCACCTCTTTCAAAACCCTAGGATGTAGGCCATCAGGTCTAGGGGATTTATCAGCTTTCAGTCCGACTAATTTCTCCAGTACTACTTTTTTATTAATACTAATATCTTTCAGTTCCTCATTCTCGCTAGACCCTTGATTGTCCATTATTTCCGGGAAGTTTTTTGCATCTTCTTCCGTGAAGACAGACACAAAGGGCTGGATTTTACCTTAGATCCGGAGGTTGAGGCGGGACTGCTGGGAAGATCGTTTGGAGGCGGGTTGGGAGCGGGTTTGGGACCCGGTCCCATTCTTTTACCATTTTGCCACCGGTCCCACCTCCAAACCTGCCCCTGAGCACCGGCAAAATCCCCCCCCAAAGTATTTGTTTAATTTCTCCGCCATTTCCTTATTCCCCATTATAATTTCTCCTGTCTCAGCCTGTAAGGGACCCACATTTACTTTCACTAATCTTTTCCTTTTTACATACCTATAGAAGCTTTTACAGTCTATTTTTATGTCTCTCACTAGTTTACTCTCATATTCTATTTTCCCTTTCTTTATCAATTTCTTGGTCCTCCTTTGCTGAATTCTAAAATCTTCCCAATCCTCAGGCTTTTTGGCAGCACTATAAGCCTCTTCCTTTGATCTAATACTATCATTAACTTCTCTTGTTAGCCACGGTTGGACCATTTTTCCTGTGCGGTTTTTGTGCCTTAAAGTAATGTATATTTGTTGTAAATTATGTATTAATTCTTTTAATGTAGTTTCCCAATCTACCTTAGCCAACTTGCACCTATGTAGTTTGCGTTGTTTAGATTTAAGACCCTAGTTTCGGATTTAACTAAGTCACTTTTAAACTCTAGAAAACTATCTTGCATGCATTCCATGAATTTGTCCTCCACACTATTACTGCAAATTTGGTTTGCCCAGTCTATATATAGATTAAAGTCCCCCATGATTACTATATTACCCTTGTTACATGCGCCTCTAATTTCCTGATTTAAGCTCTGCCCTACATTACAACTACTGTTTTTTGGGCCTATAAACAACTTCCACCAATGTTTGCTGCCCCTTGCTGTTTCTTAGCTCCACTTGATTCTACTTTTTGATTTTCGGAGCTAAGATCCTTTCTCTCTACTGTCTTTATCCCATCCTTTATTATCAGGGCTACTCCTCCTCCTTTTCCATTTTGCCTATCCCTTCTAAAAGTTATATATCCTGGAATATTTATCACTTTGCAACCACATCTCCGTTGTGGCTATTAGATCGAACCTATTAATTTCTATCTGCACTATTAATTCATCTATTTTGTTGTGAATGCTTCACGCATTCAGATATAGTGCCTTTAGCTTTGACTTATTTCTCTTTTTCCCTGAAGTCACCTTAGTCACTGATGCCTTATTACCTTTGTTACTCTCTGTCCCTTCCTGACCCAATCTGCTTATTTTTATCCCAAACTCTCGCTGCTTTTAAATTTACTCTTTCCTGAATCCTCCCACCCCCCTTCATTAGTTTAAAGTCCTGTCTACTGCCCTAGTTATTCAGTTCACCAGGACACTAGTACCAGCCAGGTTTAAGTGATGCCTGTCTCAACGGAACAGCTCCCTCTTTCCCCAGTACTGGTGCCTGTGTCCCATGAACCTAAACCCCTTCCTCCCACACCACTCTTTGAGCCACACATTTAAACCTCTAATTTGTTTGTCCCTATGCCAATTTGCGCGTGGCTCTGGTAACAATCCAGAGATTATTACCTTTGAGGTTCTGCTTTTTAATTTGGATCCTAGCTCCTCAAACTCCCTCAGCAGAACCTCATTCCTAGTTCTACCTATGTCGTTGGTTCCTACATGGACCACGACAACTGGATCCTCCCTCTCCCACTCCAAGTTCTTCTCCAGCCACGAGGAGACATCTTTAACCCTGGCACCGGGCAGGTAACACAGCCTTCAGAACTCTCGGTCGCAGCTTCAGAGAACAGTATCTATCCCCCTGACTATACTGTCCCCTACCACAACTACAATCCCTTTCACTTCCCTCACTTGAATGGCCTCCTGCACCATGGTGCCATGGTCAACCTGCTTATCCATCCTACAGGCGTTTCCCTCATCCACACAGGCAGCAAGAACCTCATACCTGTTGGACAAGGGCAAAGACTGAGGCTCCTCCAGCACTGCACCTGGGGTCCCCTTACCTGCCTGAGTTGCAGTCACACCCTCCTGTCCCTGACCACTAACCAGACCTGTACCACTACCACTGCCTCCTGGATCAAAGTGTCCAGGTAACTATCCCCATCCCTGATGCCCCACAATGTCTGCATCTCAGACTCCAGCACAAAAGCTCTGAGCTGAAGTTCCTCAAGATGCAGGCACTTACTGCAAACGTGGTTGTCCGGGATCACAATGCTCTCCACAAACTCTCTCATGCTGCAGTTGCGGCACAGCACCTGCACTGCCATCCCTATATGACTTTGATTTATTTAATTAAATTTAATTAAACTAACTTACCTCATTACAAATTTACAGTGTAGTTTCCTGACTACTTACTTGATCTAGATTAAGTTAAGGGTACTGAAATTAATTACATACCTGTAACACAAAGCACTACAAGTAGTGCAGGCAAAAAGCATCAACTCCTTCCCTCTCTTCTCCAAATTCCCACTCTGTCCAAATTCCCAACCAAAGCATTCTGTTCAAGTCCACTCCATTTAATCCCGCTCTGTGCAGACCACTCTGTGCTCTGCAGAAATGTTTACTTTTATACACTTGGAGCCTCACCCAATTTACAAGTGATGATTCAGCTCCCCTGCTCCTGGTGATTAGTACCTATTCAAAACAAGCACTTGCACGTGACTGACAAGGGGGTCATTCGGTCCGACTGCCTGCCTCTCTTCCACGGCCACGTTCGCACCCGGGTGGCCCTGGAGATGGAGCACGTGGTGTCCGCCGGCACGCTCGAGGCCTTCCGCGACCGGTGGGCACCGCAGGGACTGGAGTGCATCATCACCCCCGGCAACCAAACTTTAATTTAATTTGATAAGTTTCATTTAAGTTCATTTTAAGTTTTAGTTACAGTCTATTTGTTTATGGGTTGCTCAGAAGAGTACACCTGACTGATAGTTAACTGCCACTGGCAGGCAGCTTCTGTTAACTACATGTTTTAAAGTTTTAAAGTTCGATGTTAAAATCAAAATCTTAAAATAAATTTCACTTTTTTCAGCGTCTACCTACCGAATACTTACCAGAAATTCCCACTCTTTCCAAATTCCCAACCAAAGCACTCTGTTCAAGTCCACTCCATTTAATCCCGCTCTGTGCAGACCGCACAGTCTAGCTCTCTGGTGACTTAAAAAATATATTAAAATGAATGTTTGCAATCTCAACTCTGCACTTAGAAGGTAAGTCAAAATGCACATAACTGCCTTTAAATTCAATAATCTCATCTGGGAGACTATAGAAACGGGCAATTCTGGAAATGGAAAACATCACACTGGTGCAGTAGAGGCTCATTTTTCTCGTGCTCTTAGGTTAGAGATGTTCATAATTATGAAGGAAGTTTACTTTTCTTCCAATGCAAGCTGCTCCTGAGCTGGCCATGGTTGAACTTTTCACTGAATAAAAAGTGGAGGAAAAGGTTAGTTTCTCAGTATCTTCATCCGCTACCTTCATACACACATATGCACACAAGAAAAGGAAAGAAAACTATTTGTACACAGTGGGCCATTCTCTAAAATAACTGTACCTTACTTTATACCCTTGATTTATTATCAATATAAGCATTTGCCTCTGAAACTAAAGAGATGAGCACTGAATTTCCTCAGGTGAACTTCTGGTAAAAATTGGTTGGTTGAGGGGTGAGGTACTAACTAATTAGTAAAGTTGTATCCATCAAACCTGACTTAGAAATATATCACCGATCCTTCATCGTCGCTGGGTCAAAATCCTGGAACTCCCTCCCTAACAGCACTGTGGGAGTACCTTCACCACACGGACTGCAGCGGTTCAAGAAGGCGGCTCAACACCACCTTCTCAAGGGCAACTAGGGATGGGCAATAAATGCTGGCATTGCCAGCGATGCCCACATCCTATAAAAAACGAATTAAAAAAAAACCAACTTGCATTTATATCATGCTTTTAACATAGCTGAACATCCCAACGTGCTTTATAGATGATGATTGGGAATGAATGCTCAACAGTGGATGAAGGCTGTGTTCTCAATGGTGGGACAAGGGGAGGGAGAATAAATAAAAAACAGAATTGGAAGAGCAAAGCATTTGGGAGAGGCTGTATGGCTAGAGGAGCTTGCAGAGATAGAATAGGGCAAGACCATGGAGAGAATTACAGATGAGGACAAGGATATTAAATGTACTACATTGAAGGATGGGGATCTAGTAGAGGTAAGCGAGGACAAAGGTGAAAGCCAAATGAGACTTGGTATTGGATGGGACACAAGCGGCGGAGTGTTGGACAAATTGAATTTTCTGAAAGGAGTCAGATGGGAAGCCAACTATGAGGGCATTGGATTACTCGAGGCTGGAAGTGGCAATGGCATGTATAAGGGTTTCAATGGGATGGAGGTGGGCATTATTCTGGAGGTGTAAGTAAGAAATCATAGTGATAGATAGGACCTGGGGTTTAAAGCTCAGCTCAGGATCTTGCATAATGCCAATATTACAAGCAGTCGAGTTCAGCCTGTGAAAATGTCCAGAGAAAATAATCAAATTGGTATCAGTGGAGTGAAGCTTGTGGTGGGGACGAAAGATGGTGGCTTTGGTTCTTCCAATGTTGAGCTGGAGGAAGTTAGGGCTAATTTAGAATGTGATGTCTGATAGAAAGGAAGCAATCGAGGGGTCAAGGGAAGTGGTAGAGAGGATCTTGGATAGAAAAGAGACGTTGGAAAGGGGACAATAATTAGCCAGGATGAATGGGTTGTGTTTTTTTAAAGAGAGGGTGGTTATAGTGGTTTTGAAAGGGAGAGGAATGATGCCCGAAGAAAGGGAACCATTGATGATGTCAGCTAGTATGGCGACTGGAATGTAGAGGGGGGGAAAGATCCATCACCTGCTCTCTCTCTCTCTCTCGAGCGGAGCCAGAAAGCAGGTGATGGATCTCATGCATGAAACAAGAGGTGCACGACATGGCCTGTTTGTGTTTTATTCCCAGTTGACTCAAAAAGCTCAGATATAGTGGAATTGCTGTTGGAAAAGCATTTGTGGCACTAATGGAAGCGTAGGTGGAAAAAAAAGGCATCAGAATGATGATAACAAAAGCTCCTGAAAATCGAAGTGGCAGCAAAATAAGAAAAAGTAAGTTTAAAAAAACACTGCAAAGATGGCTTGACCTGTGACCTGGACACAGAGATGAACCTGGCGTGTTGGTCAACCAAGGGGCAGAAGTCTTGGCCTGGCAGACCTTCAGAAATTGTTACTTGCCCTCGATTGGCCCTTCTACAAGTGAGTTTGCTTCACTTGTCTGCTCGCACTTCAGGGGAAAGGTGGGTACGTGGACTTCCAGTGGCCATTCTACGCCACATTTCTCACCTCCAGCATTTGCCCACGGTGCCCCCTATTGGCGTGGGTGCCTGCTGAAGACTTTTAAATGAATTGACCAAGCCCTGACCCCAGATTGTTCGGCAGGGTCAGGAGCAGAGGTGACCAGCACCCGTTCTGCCACACTTGCGCCAGAGAAGTGGTACTGAGCATTTTTGAAGGCCATGATCTTTGACTAGAAAGTAAAAATGTTGGATATTTGGAAGCACTGGTTAAATCAAAGTTAGAGTGATTATACTGATAATACTGATGATGGTGATGCTATTTCACATTTATAAAGTTCACATTCTTTCTTGTAACTCAATAGCTGGTATGTTTTTCTCATTTAAAGTACAAATTTGATTGTTTTATTAACTGAGAGCACACTAATGAATTCTTTTTCCTGAAACGTGGTTGATGATTTTAATGATAGTAGGATGAATGCAGGTTTAACCTCCTCATGGTCCCTGTCTCTCCATGCTTATGGCCTTATTATGTGAATTCAAGTGCAATGGCCTGTTAAAATTTGTTTAAATACTGTACTTTATTCCAATTATTAAAAAAATACCTATTTCGCTTATATTAAGCAGTGTTCCATGTTTCTCAAGTCTAAACTAGGAACTGGGATTATAAACCAAAGAGGTAGCAAACCAAACATGATGTAAAGAGAAGCTACTTCGCCCCTCAGATGTGTTAAATTATAGACCATTCCTGCCTGGGCGTGGTATGCCCCAGGGATGTGTGCTGGGGCCATTTTTAGAATGATGTCGGAGTTTCCTGATGGTACCAAAATTAGAGGGCAGGACAAACTCTGAGGAAGAATGTAGGAGATTGCAGTGGGCAGAAGCAGTTCCATGCAGAGAACTGTGTAATAGTACACTTCAGAAAAAAAGAATAATGAAAGGAAGTACATATTCAATTACAACAATGACTATACTTCAAAAGTCCTTCATTGGCTGCAAAGTTAAAAGAAATTTTTTGCACACAAATGTTTATTAGAACAATGCAATGCTTTACCATAAGTGACTATTGAGGCAGAGACTATATCATCATTTAAAAGGGAATTTGATAAGCATTTGAAAAGGAAGAATATAAAAGGATCAAGGGCATTAGAGAAGATAGACGAGCTAGCACTGGTACAGGCCCAAAGGACCAAACGGTCTCCTTCTGTTATTGCATTTCTGATTCAATGGAACTAAATCATTGACAATGCAGTGGACTGAATGGCCTGAAATGTCTCCAGGTGCGTCACAAATAGATAATAGGAGAATAGACAATAGCCAGCAGGGGAGCGATTAGGAGAGGTGACTGAAGTTTTGGTCAAAGAGGCGGATCTTGAGTAGGTTTTAAAAGTGGAGAGAAGGTTGGAGAGGGAGTTCTAAAGAGGAAGACTGAATGGGGGAAAAATTTGTTTGGTTAGCGCCTCCCATTAGCGCCCGAGCACGGCGATTTTAGTGCCACTCGCGAAATTGACTAGTCGTTTTGCGGTGTCCGCAAATTGTGATGCCAGGCGAGCGTGAAAAGTCCCGGTAGCGCCCCGGACCGGATATTGAGTCGCGCCCCCTGCCTTAGTGCCTGCCGCTAGGAACGACAGGTAGAGAGGAACATTTTCAAGTCGGGAAGGGGCTGGGGGAGCGCTATTTAAAGGCGGGCGGTTCCTGCCTTTTGTTGTCGTCAAAATTTTTGGTACACGCAGGTTGAGAGGGAGAGAGACGTCTGGAGAGATTTAACGCTGTCCTAAGGAGTTTTGGTCCTCAGCACCACTTTTGAGCTTCCTAAGTGCTGAGCTGTTTCCCTGGGCCTATCCATTAGTGTTTCCAACACAATTGCTTTAGAGGTCTCTCCAGGCTGAGATTCAAGGCTGCAATGAGCAGGGTGTGGCTGGCCAGCAAGATGGCCCCTCCCCTTTAAGAACTGGACGGCGCCAGTGTGTTTGGCTTCCATGGTAACTGACATCGCCTGAGCTTCGGTAGCGTTTTGAGGTAGCGCCTCGCTCCCTGACGTTAGCGCCTTAAGACAGGTGTGTAGCGCCTGATTTAGTGCTCAAATCACCTCCAGGGGTGATAGAGGTGAATTTTGCAGTCGGAGGAGATAATTAGTGCCGGGCGCTAAACTTTGCGCCTGGCCTGATATTAGCGCCCCAAAATGGGCGATACTCAATTTTTCCTCCATAGAGTTAAAAGCCCTGACACTAATTGTAATGGGAAGGCAAAAGGGGGGGTTATATAGAAGGTCAGAGTCAGCTGGAATGAGAATCTAGGAGGCGATATAGAGCTAGATGAGCTTGCAGAGAAAGGTGCAGCAAAGCCATGGAGAGATTTATGGAAGAGGTCAAGGAATTTATTTGTGATAACAGAATTTCCTCTGAAGTTACAACAGCACCGTGAGAAAAGAGCATTATTGAGGTCAACTCTGGGGTCAATAAAAAGAGAATGATAATCAGAGGGAAAACTCACTTGAGGAAATCCACCCCATGTGCCACAAATGGTACCAATGTTGAAAGCAAAAGGTTCATGTTTGGATAATTTTCTAGAGATTACTTGGCAGTTAATATTAAAATATTGCCATAGCGATACAACACTTCTTTCCCCTTTTAAAAGTGTACACATTTGCAAAATAGACTTTCAGTTCTGACGAAGGGTTTCGACCTGAAATGTTAACTCTGTTTCTCTCTCCACGGATGTTGCCTGGCCTGCTGAGTTTTTCCAGCGTTTTCTGTTGTTGTTGCAAAATAGACTTGCTGCTTGGAACGCATGAACTGTTCAATCTTATAGATGGCACACACTGCAGCCACGGTATGCCGGTGGTGGAGGGAGTGAATGTTTAAGGTGGTAGAGGAAGATGCTTTGTCTTGGTTGGTGTCAAGCTTCTTTGTTAGAGCTGCACTCATCCAGGCAAGTGGAGAGTATTCCATTGCACTCCTGACTTATGCCTTGTAGATGGTGGAAAGGCTTTGGGGAGTCAGGAGGTGAGACACTCTCCGCAGAATACCCAGCCTCTGACCTGCTCTTGTCACCACAGTATTTATGTGGCTGGTCCAGTTAGGTTTCTGGTCAATGGTGACCCCCAGGATATTGATGGTGGGGGATTCGGCGATGGTGATACCGTTGAATGTCATGGGGAGGTAGTTAGACTCTCACTTGTTGGAGATAGTCATTGCCTGGCACTTGTGTGGTGCGAATGTTACTTGCCACTTATCAGCCCAAGCCTGAATGTTGTCCAGGTCTTGCTGCATGCGGGCATGGACTGCTTCATTATCTGAGGAGCTGTGAATGGAACTGAACACTGTACGATCATCAGCGAACATCCCCACTTCTGACCTTAAGATGGAGGGAAGATCATTGATGAAGCAGTTGAAGATGGTTGGGCCTAGGACACTGCCCTGAAGAACTCCTACAGTGATGTCCTAGGGCTGTGATGATTGACCTCCAACAACCAAAACCATCTTCCTTTGTGCTAGGTATGACTCCAGCCAATGGAGACTTTTACCCCTGATTCTCATTGACCTAAATTTTGCTAGGGCTCCTTGATGCCACACTCGGTCAAATGCTGCCTTGATATAAAGGACAGTCACTCTCACCTCACCTCTGGAATTCAGCTCTTTTGTCCATGTTTGGATCAAGGCTGTAATGAGGTCTGGAGCCGAGTGGTCCTGTCGGAACCCAAACTGAGCATCGGTGAGAAGGTTGTTGGTGAGTAAGTGCTGCTTGATAGCACTGTTGACGACACCTTCCATCACTTTGCTGATGATTGAGAGTAGACTGATGGGGTGGTAATTGGCCAGATTGGATTTGTCCTGCTTTTGTGGACAGGACATACCTGGGCAGTTTTCCACATTGTCGGATAGATGCCAGTGTTGTAGCTGTACTGGAACAGCTTGGCTATGGGCGTGGCTAGTTCTAGAGCACAAGTCTTCAGCACAACAGCTGGAATGTTGTCGGGGCCCATAGACTTTGCTGTATCCAGTGCACTCAGCCATTTCTTGATATCACATTGAGTGAGTCGAATTGGCTGAAGACTGGCTTCTGTGATGGTGGGGACCTCAGGAGGAGGCTGATATGGATCATCCAGTCGGCACTTCTAGCTGAAGATGGTTGCAAACGCTTATGCCTTGTCTTTTGCACCTTTGATTCCCGAGGTACAAAGAGTTGGAGACTTACAGAGCCACCTCTGAAGCCGAGAATCGCTTTACCCCTTTAAAGTGAGTCTACTATCCCATTTGAGAGTTCAATATTTATACCCTTTTCCAGTGGTATTTCCTTTAAGGTTTTCTGCTGATGTAAGCTAATTATCTCTCGTCATTTTTCTGCTGACCCCTGCAATTCTTACAGCCACCTCAGCTGGTAGCATTACAGAATTATGACTCTTCTCTAGGTGTTCTAAGTTTACCATAAAAAATAGTGTAACAGCAGGTGCGTTTTACTTGATGTCATTTTTACGAAGGAAGATGTTTCTTAATTTTATGTGCTTCTTTACGAAGTGTAAATTAGAACACCTTAACCAGGGTTAACCATTGTCTTGTTCTGAAAGATTCAGACTGTCGGGAGCCTTTAACCTTCTGTTTCAATAAGGTTATTGATTCAGTGTCAACAACTATCTTATCTCAATAGCCAAAATGCTATCACAGCTTTTTCATAGTTAGGTTTCTAGATTTCCAAACCCAGTTTGTCATGTTTTAATAAGGCCAGAATTCTTTCATAGAATGGTGTATTTTTCTTATTAGGTTATATGGCTTATTCCTTCACAATGCCATCAGCATCTAGGCCCCATACTCTGGAATTCCGTCTCTCGACCTCTCCACCTTTTTCTCCCATGATCTTCTCCAAAGATCTCATGGCACTATTTCAAAGAAGAACAGGGGAATTATCCCCAGTGTCCTGGCCAATATTTACACCTCAATCAACATCACTGAAAAACAGATTATCTGGTCATTATCACAATGCTGTTTGTGGGAGCTTGCTGTGTGCAAATTGGCTGCCACATTTCCTACATTACAACAGTGATTACACTTCAAAAAAACTACTTCTTTGGCTGTAACGTGCTTTGAGATGTCCGGTGGCCATGAAAGGCGCTATATAAATGCAAGTCTTTCTTTCTTTTTCCGCCTTTAAAACCCTCCTTAAAACCCAGAGTTTTGGATGAGCTGAAGTTGATGGGAGGCCGGTGCAAGCGAGCACTGGAACAGTGGAGTCTGGAGGTGGCGAAGGCATGGATGAGGGTTTCAGCAGCAGACGGGCTGAGGCAGGAGTGGAAGTGGCTGATATTACAGAGGAAGACATATGCTGTATGTATAATGGCGAGTGTATGGGTTCAGCTCGGATCAATTAGTAGAGAATACAAGAGAAAGTCGACCACCTATTTAAGTATCAACTAGAATATCACCCCTAATCCTATAAGAGGAAAGTACCGAATGTTTCAGATGAGCCTACACCCCAGAACTAAATCCACCTTCTGTCTTGACAGATACTGATATGTCCCACCCCATAATTTTTTTAAAATTTATGATTATTTCCTTCTTTTAATGCACTGACACTGCGTGGTTTTGGTTAAACTACCGGGCTTAAACATGTTGGCCCAGAATTTGCAGGAGCATGCTCCATTAGTTAGACATTTTCCCTCACCCTTCAGCTCAAAATCCTTTTGCTCACTACGTTGCTGGAAGTATGAGCTGATAACGACGGAGCAAGGATTAAAGGGCATCTGGGACATTGGTGAACAATGGGACAAACGGTGTAATTCCTTAACCAATGAGATTAAAGGATTGGGAAATAAACAGAGGAAGGGCTGAGAAGGAGGGTGAATTAGATTGGGTGAATTCAACGTCAAATCAGTGAATGACAGACCACAACTTCAGGATTTCCGCATTAGGCTGCGCGTGCTCTAAATCCTGAAGTTGCCGTCAGTTTCAAAGGCGAAATGATGGTGAACGCTGCCAGTTCGCCGTCATCGGGACCGCAAATTCTGGGCCATTAATAACGACGAGCGCCATTAAACTCGCCATTATTTTCCCAGCAAAATCGGGACTGATGTGAAATGGCTGGTCCTTTTTCCGGGAATCCTTCCTACTCAGTCCTGCTGACCATCACTGTGGTCACATCGGTGCAGCATCAGCGAAGGCTAGGCAGGAAGGGTCAAAGACTGCTCCCTCTACCAATGCTGCTGGAAAATGAGTACTTATTTTTTTTATCCGTTTATGGGATGTGGGCGTCGCTGGCAAGGCCAGCATTTATTACCCATCCCTACTCCACTGAAATATAATGGGCTATAATTTGCTGTGGCAGGGCATCTAACGGCATCTGCCATTAGTTAGACTTACCCTTGCATGTTTAGTTAAAAAAAAATTTGCGTGCCAATTTTCTGAACATGCAAGCTGATAATGTCACGGCGAGGGAAATAGGGCATCTGGGACCTGAGTGAGCAGGGAAAGCAACTGTCTACCTCCTTCACCAATCAGATTGAAGGATTGTGAAATTAACAGTGCAAGGACTGAGAAGGAAGTGTAAATTAAAGTGGATGAATTCCATGTCAAATCAGGTACAGAAAGAGTAATAAAGAGGGAAAGAAAGATTGGATTAAGAGAGAAAAAGGAGACAGAAAGGAACAGTAAAAACAAAATTTAAAAATTTAAAATTTAACATTTATAAAATCTCCAACAACAATTAAAACCTGAATGAATGAGAGTCCACACTTGCAATAGTTAATTTTCAGTGTCGGAGAAGTTGTGGCAATAATTAAAACTGATTGCATTGTTAAAAAGCTACTTAGACTGGAATGGACAAGACTTAACTTTCTGTGGTTAGTTCATATGTATTGCACAAATACAGCAACTTCACACCATTCAATGGATTTCAATGGGTGAGGCAGACATCAGGATGCCATTTTTGCGTCATTTTATACAGTTATTGCTAATGGAGAAAAAGATTGTGATGCACTTACACACATGGTAAATAAAACTGATGGGAGTCTTTAAAACAATTATTTAAAAGGTTAACAACAACTTATGAAAAATGCAAAAAGATAATCTTTGGGAAACTAATTTTAAAATCAATGACAGCCTGAAGCTCGTGGCTGCAGTTGTTTGTTATCAGTGCTGGTTTCATTCAACACCCTGTGTTGTGATCATGTTACTCTCGCCCGTCCCGTTAAGCCTGTACCTTTTGCTAAGAGCCTGCGATCTTCCTCCTCATCATTGCCAAAGCCACTGACAGCCTTTAATCAAAGCCCGGTAACTGTCTCTCATTCAGAATGGCACTGGTGCAGTTCCTTAAGGTAGCTCTATAAAGTATCCAGACTATACTTTCCAATGATTACAACCAGAAAATGTCTTAATGTTGAGAGTAAAGTGAGACTCTACTAATCTCACTGTACAGGGATTCTCAGTCCTGGACAATATTTATCCCTCAACCAATATCAGTGGTCATTTATCTTGTTGTTTATGGGATCTTGCTGTGTGCAAATTGGCTGCTGCGTTCTCCTACAGTACAATAGTGACTACTAGTCAAAAGTACTTAATTTCCTATGAAGCATTTTGGGATGTCCTGAGGTCGTGAAAGGTGCTACATAAATGCAAGCTTTTTTTAAAATAAGGTTCCCAAGGAACATGTTGGAACAATAGACTTCACTTTAAAAAAATCAACTATAGTCAGGAGCTATATCAGCTCTTTATTAACACTTGGATATTGGCGAGCAGAGCTCTGCGCATGTGTGTAAATGTGCACGTGTAGAACTCTACTTTGTCTGACCAGAGTTTGATGCAGTGTGAGCAGTATAACTCTGTGCTGCTCGCTCTTACCATTACATTGACTTGGTGTGCTGTTATTATACAAATATTTAACACGTTCATATCAAATTCCTTTAAAATAAACTCGCAGCAAGATAGTAGCTGGGAAGAGGAATGTGATCCGACCACACTAAGGGCTGGATTTTGAATGACCCATGGAGTGGAGGCGTGTGGGGGGTTAAATTTGCGGGGTCGGGGTTTCCGACCCCATCCCGACTCCATCCCGCCTCCACGTAATTTTGACAAAATCAGATGCGGGGTTCCCAACTCTCCCGCCTAAAGCCCTTAACAAGCCCTAATTGGGGTCTGTAATGCCATTTTGAAACGTTGTAGCTAGTTTAACCCTTTTCTGACGTGAAGCATGCCTGGTGTGAAACACTCCAGTGAAAACCTGGCGGGAGCACAAGTAGATAGCTGACTATTGGCTGCAAGTCCACTATGACAACGGAGATGTGATGAAGGTAGTAGTACTATTAGGTGTGAAAGTCGCCTCTGATAGTGCTACATTCAGCATTTGGTGTAAAAGGATCTCTCTCTCTCTCTCTCTCTCTCTCTCGTCCACTCACATCAAATGATGACATCATCAGAGGCGGGTTTCACACTGAAACCACTAATTAGTTCATGGGTTTCCACATGCTGCAACTCAATTGCCCAATTAAGTGAAAATTGCATCAGGCATCCACATTAATCTGGAGTCGAGGGGGGGACACGAAATGCAGATTACACGACCCCAAGACAAAATCCAGCCCTTAGTGTTCATAGAATATTGCACAGTTTTATTTCTGGGCTCACATGTCCTAATGGGTTTGCAATTGTGTGACTGACTAATCGGAAATGTCACTCGTAATATTCTCCACTGATACAAGCTGTAGGAATCTCTCACTTTGATGGATGCAAATAAAACCTCTTCAACCTATCTTCTCATTGGTAAAATAGTTGTGCTTAAAATAAATATAATTTTAAATGCACTGTATAACTTCAACACCTACAGTAACAAGCATATATCCCTCTCATTAAAAACTGATATGTTTAACAGCAAAGAGAGCTGTGTTGCACTTTAGGCCTGCTTTTCATTCCAAAGCAAAAAGTATATATACTTCTTAATTTCATCCAGTTTACTAAAAATAATTGAAAGTGGCATGTGTTTAAAGATGCTGAGCTAACATACTATAATACAGTGAAGCCATTATGTATGAAAAGTAATGTGAAATAGAGATGGCGTGCCAAAGGAAATGCATTTTAATTCCATTGCTGTCCTGTTAGCAGGTTTGTTAAAGGATTTTAATGAAAGTGTAGCTAATGGTAAATTGCCTCCAGTGCACAGGCAGGGTAATAACATGGCTTTGTAAACATGAGAGATGGATGTATTAAAAATCACAGATCCAGGGTCACGTCTCCCAGTTAAAAAAAGAGGACGTGTTTGCTCTAATTCCTGGAATATAAACCACACTTGAGGATTGAAACTGATTTTAAACACTGGCCTGTCTGAAGTACTGGGTCCCCTGAAGAGCAGCATGCTTAATTGTGCAACTTCTCCCATAATGCAACGGTGATGGCTTTAATTAACCATTGGGAGGCTGTAGGTGAGATGTCAGCTGTCAGCTGAACATTTAACAATATAGTTTATTGGATTTTGTGCAGGAGGATCTGTGATCTGTGCTTAAATCATAAGATTTCTTTTTGCAGTTTCTTTCAAAAAATATAAAACTAACTGTATTAATTAGGCATAAAGGTGGTGAAACCTGGTGGCTTGCAGGCCTGGTTCTGTAGTTTTTAACCTAACAGCTGGTTGGCTTTAACAGCAAAGAATTTCATACGCAAGCCCCTAAAATGAACAAGTTACTTTACAAATTCGACATCTTCTACTCAAAATCAAAACATTCAAGAGTCTACACAGAAAACTTTGTACACTACGGTCAGTAGCTTTGTCCCTTTGTGGCCACTGCTGTTGACGAACAAACAGTGAGAGGACTGGCTAGCCAAACAATACATTCATGCTGACTTTTTTTGAGAATTTTATTTCCTCTTTCTGTTCGGCTTCGGTTGCCATCAAGACAGATATCGAGAGTAGTGAACCACTAAGGACGCAGTGGGTGATTTTGCCAATGGGGAGCTTTTGGTGGCGGGACTCCCACTTGTCGGGTTTCAGTGCCGCCTCCGTCAACTTCTGGCCAACCCATGCTATTTTCCCTTGATTGACCTTGTTAAGCCTGCCCAGCGGGCTTAGCAGGCCAATTAAGGGAAAGCCGATTGCAGAGAATGTCAATGTATGACGTTTCATCTGTCAAAAATTTTTGACAGATGAATTGTCATCATTTGACAGCTCTGTGAAGCTGTCAAACACTGACATTCTCTGTAGTTTGATGAGGTCTTGAACTCAGGACCTCATCAAAACTCTTTCTTTTGCAGAAATGAGATGGTTGTTGCATTGGAGAATGCAATGGCCATCTGTCATCTGTACCGCGGAGGTGTGAGACTCTCCGCATACCCACCGACTGAAGTCTGCAGGAAGAAACAAAGGAAAGTAAACTTTTTCTAACACTTTGCACTTACCTCAGATACTCACCTCTCCACACTTGCACCCATCACTTACCTCCACAGCAAACCTTTGCACCACTCCGACCCCCGCAGACCCACTACTCACCTCGGTGACCCTGGCGGGGGTCGGAGCTTTCGGGAAGCCCGCAGTTGTGTGGGCAAAATGGTTATAAGGCTATTTTCTGCCTGTTAACTACCTATTAACAAGCAGTTAAGTGGCTGTAATCCCTTCCCGCCTCCAAGGAGACGGGACCCAGCGCGGGACGGCTTCCCGCCTCCTGGCAAGATGGCACGGAGGCAGGTGGGGAGCGGGTTGGGCACCCGCCCCCAAATTCTGCCATTTTCCCTGCAGTCCTGCCTCCATACCCGCCTCCCCAGGGCTGGCAAGATAGCACCCAAGGATTCAGCCATCTTAGGTAGGAAAAGTACAAGGGAGCATAAAATGGCTGCGCATCAGAGACAAGGCCAGGTAGAAAATCACTGTACTCTTAACAGTAACACTGCTCCTGGCAGAAGGGAACTCTCTGTCAGTGCCTCAGTGAACCACACTACTGGGCTTAAACTCCATAGGTAAAAATAGGCCTCATTCAGAATTGCCTGATTATTTCAGATCATTTAAAGACTATCACACCTGCATAATTATAAATATCCATAATGTCTGAGTGTCGTAGCCATGCATTCATTATCTAATTGTTCTCAACAATGATGGTCCACCCAATAAACTGCCATCTTGTTAATATATTTATTCCACATTCACGGCCTGCGAATTGCTCAAATGGTAAACAACAAACAGCCATTCTTTTTTCAGGATAGCTGTCTGTTATCAATCCACACCACCAACAGTGAGCAGGCAGAGTGCAGTGAGTGTCTGACAACTATTACTCGCTTTCAAATGTGTGGAATTATCTTATTCCCATTGCAATGAAATGACACCAAGAGGAGCAATTAAAAGAAAAAAAACAAGCGAGTCGCCATTCCCCATCTGTCTCTGCGGGCCCCATTCAGTAATTCAGTCAATTTCCACATAGACCTAAAACTTAATTTTTTACTTTAACTAATTTAGAAATGACCAAGAACCACTGTAACCCTTCCCTTTCAAATGATTACAGACACTGTGGATACATGGACAACCAGCTGGAAACCTTGGCAACAAGTCCTTTCTGGGCTGACTAAAATTACTAACTCGATGCAAATGATGCATTTCCAAAAATACTATTTAGTCCCAGTAAGCAGAGAATTGCCTTGCCAAATATTAAACATGCTTCTGGAATTTGCACCGTGATTTACATGAATATTTTATACTGTAAGATGTACGTAAATAAGGGATACCTGTGCAGTACTCTAATCTCAGAGTCGGAATGAGTGAGTATAAATGTTAACTCAAGCAGTTAATAACCATATCTTGGCCTTAGGCTACACCATATGTCATTGGCTCACCACGATTTTCATTCTCCTTCTGTTGGAAGGTTCATCCGGGCAAGACACCGATGGAGATTTTGTTATTATTTTCAAATTTTGGTGAGAAAAAGAGATGATATATTCATCCAACTTGGCAGTTAAATTACATTTAAAATGTTAACATTTTAAACTTCAGGAGAGGGGAAGTGAGAGAGCACAAGCACTGCCTCCAGTATCATGATATTTTCAGCCTTATTTTCTTTTCATTTTATTTGATGGATTTTTTTGTTTATCGAGCTGCAGGATGTCAGTGTAACACTTTCCCATTTTAGGACCTAGTGTCAGCATCAAGCACCCCTAAGTCAGGTGATACAGCATGGGTAGACGTAGAGTACTGCTCCCACTACTCTACTCCAACAACCTCAACCTTACTCAGCCTCAACCTTAGAAGAGCACCCGCTACTGCACTGGTGTGAACATGTTTCATTTCCCCTTACCAACCATCCTGTTGACTCTCAAAGTGAAATTACTCATTAGTCCCAAATTGCAGGCAGTTTCTTGGTCCATTAGGAATTGAGTTGAGATGACCCAAACACTTTTCATATGGGAACAGAACAACCAGCAGAGAGGAGACTTTTATCGCATCATTTAGTATTGTGCAGGCTCATTATGCAGGACATCACCAAGAGTAGATGAGGTAAATTGGGCAGCTGTAATTAGGTGACGCCAAGCTTGAGTTCTTTAAAGCCTAAAAATTGTAGCAGGAAGGGAATACTGAGAGACGTAAAGAGTTCTCCAGCTTTGAGCTCATGGGAAAGAATCAGCTGCTTATGGTGAAGCTCAGGTGAGTACAGATTGAGTTTGGTTGTAATGCCGCAAAGAAAATATACAGGAAATTGCACAACAGGACATTGTTTACTGTGAATTGCTGCTAAGTGGCTATTACCGGTAAGTAACAATTGAATGTAGTCATACAGGCACACCAACGCACTCATGAACATGTTGATAGTGTCTTTGCTATGGCTTCCTTCTTGCTCTTTCATTTGGTTTTGGGGAGTCAGCAGGTGAGTAACTCGCCACAGAATATCCAGCCTCTGATCTGCTCTTGTAGCCACAGTATTTATGTGGCTGGTCCAGTTAAGTTTCTGGTCAATGGTGACCCCCCAGGATGTTAATGGTGGGGTATTCGGCGATGGTAATGCCGTTGAATGTCAAGGTTAGACTCTCGCTTGTCGGAGATAGTCATTGCCTGGCACTTTGGTGGCGTGAATGTTACCTGCCACTTATCAGCCCAAGCCTGATGATGTCCAGGTCTTGCTGCATACGGGCACGGACTGCTTCATTATATGAGGAATTGTGAATGGAACTGAACACTGTGAAATCATCAGTGAACATCCCCACTTCTGTCCTTATGATGGAGGGAAGGTCATTGATGAAGCAGCTGAAGATGGTTGGGACTATAGAATGTTTTGGGGCTTAAATGATTGTCTTCCAACAACCACAACCATCTTCCTTTGTGCTAGATATGACTCCAGCCAGTGGAGAGTATTCTGCCTGATCCCCATTGATTTTAATTGTACTCCTTGGTGCCACAATTGGTCAAATGCTGCCTTGATGTCAAGGGCAGTCACTCTCACCTCACCACTGGAATGAGAAAGCATAAATTATCCAGTTTCAAATAATCCAACAACACTCAGGAGTGGATTTTACGTCTATGACTTATTAACAGTTTTATTTGAGTTAAGTTAATCCCTTAAAATTGTGTGCCATTGATTTACTGTCGCAGTTATATCTGCTAGATATAAATAATGTTATTTTTTTCTTTCGGAGCTACAAAAACAGTGGGAGCCCAGGAGAGAGTGAGAGTTCGGAGCTACAAAAACAGCAGGGACCCAGGAGAGAGCGAGAGTTCGGAGCTACATAAACAGCAGGAGCCCAGGAGAGAGCGAGAGTTCGGAGCTATAAAAACAGCGGGGACCCAGGAGAGAGCGAGAGTTCGGAGCTACATGAACAGCGGGACCCAGGAGAGAGCGAGAGTTCGGAACTACATAAACAGCGGGACCCAGGAGAGAGCGAGAGTTCGGAGCTACATAAACAGCGGGAGCCCAGGAGAGAGCGAGAGTTCGGAGCTACAAAAACAGCAGGGACCCAGGAGAGAGCGAGAGTTCGGAGCTACATAAACAGCGGGAGCCCAGGAGAGAGCGAGAGTTCGGAGCTACTAAAACAGCAGGAGCCCAGGAGTGAGCGAGAGTTCGGAGCTACTAAAACAGCGGGAGCCCAGGAGAGAGCGAGAGTTCGGAGCTACAAAAACAGTGGGAGCCCAGGAGAGAGCGAGAGTTCGGAGCTACATGAACAGCGGGAGCCCAGGAGAGAGCGAGAGTTTGGAACTACATAAACAGCGGGACCCAGGAGAGAGCGAGAGTTTGGAGCTACATAAACAGCGGGAGCCCAGGAGAGAGCGAGAGTTCGGAGCTACATAAACAGCGGGACCCAGGAGAGAGCGAGAGTTTGGAGCTACTAAAACAGCGGGAGCCCAGGAGAGAGCGAGAGTTCGGAGCTACATAAACAGCGGGAGCCCAGGAGAGAGCGAGAGTTCGGAGCTACATAAACAGCGGGAGCCCAGGAGAGAGCAAGAGTTCGGAGCTACTAAAACAGCAGGAGCCCAGGAGAGAGCGAGAGTTCGGAGCTACATAAACAGCGGGAGCCCAGGAGAGAGCGGCTACAACAGACCGGTGAGTGTAAAGAAATAAAAAGTAATCAAAGTGTGACGTCACCAGAAAGCAGGTAAGTGATTGGTTGGTGAGTATTTCTATATTTTTTGCTTTTTTCCAAACTTGGGCATCTAAATTTAAGTGCCTTGGTGTAGATTAAAAGATATACGAGTTCCAAATTTTAAAGCTAAATTAATTAAGTGAGATGGGAGACCAGGCAATGTGTTGTTGTTGTTGCATGTGGGAGCTGGTGGACACCATTGTGGTCCAAGGCGACCACATCTGCAGCAAATGTTGACTGCTCGAGGAACTTTGGCTCAGAGTTGATGAGCTGGAGTCTGAGATTCAGAGACTGCGACACATTAGGGAGGGGGAGCGTTACCTGGACACTAAGTTCCAGGAGGCAGTCACACCCACTGGAGTAATTACTTCCAATTTGGCCCATGGTCAGGGACAGGAGGGTGTGACTATAAGCGAGCCAGGTATTGGGATCCAGGAGGTAGTGATGGAGGAGCCTCAGCCCTTGGCCTTGTCTAACAGGTACGAGATTCTTGCTCCCTGTGTGGACGAGGGCAGGGACTGCAGGGAGGATGAGCAATCTGACCACAGCACCGTGCTACAGGGAGCCATTCAAGTGGGGGGAGTAAAAAGAAATGCTGTAGTGATAGGGGATAGTATAGTTAGGGGGATAGACACTGTTCTCTGCAGCCGAGAGCGTGAGTCCCGAAGGCTGTGTTGCCTGCCTGGTGCCAAGGTTAAGGACATCTCCTCTGGGCTGGAGAGAAACTTGGAGTGGGAGGGGGAGGATCCAGTTGTCATGGTCCACGTAGGCACACCAATGACATAGGTAGGACAAAGAAAGAGGTTCTGCTGAGAGAGTATGAACAGCTAGGGGCTAAATTAAAAAGCAGAACCACAAAGGTAATAATCTCTGGATTACTACCTGAGCCACGAGCGAATTTGCATAGGGTAAATAAGATCAGAGAAATGAACGAGTGGCTCAAAGACTGGTGTGGGAGAAATGGGTTTCGATTTGTGGGGCACTGGCACCAGTACTGGGATAAGAGGGAGCTGTTCCATTTGAACAGGCTTCACTTGAACCATGCTGGGGCTAGAGTCCTGGTGAATCGAATAACTAGGGCTGTAGAGAGGGCTTTAAACTAAATAGTGGGGGGGGAGGATCCA
Organism: Squalus acanthias; assembly: GCA_030390025.1. NCBI lineage: Eukaryota > Metazoa > Chordata > Chondrichthyes > Squaliformes > Squalidae > Squalus > Squalus acanthias. The sequence goes on from CM059435.1 coordinate 45,616,273, forward strand.
GGTGAGTGGGAATTTAAAAAGTCAATGAGAAATGAGAAAACAATAGAGCAGGATAGAGATGGGGGAAATAATAACCAGAGTGTGACAAGAAGGGACAGAATATTTAAAAATAAGAGTGCAACAGAAAATGGGGCCAAAACAAGGACAAATGGTAAAAAGACAAAGTTAAAAGCTCTATATCTGAATGCACGCAGTATTCCTAACAAGATAGATGAGTTGACGGCACAAATAGAAACAAATGGGTATGATCTGATCACCATTACAGAGACATGGTTGCCAGGTGATCAGGGCTGGGAACTGAATATTCCAGGGTATTTGACAATTTGGAAGGATAGACAGAAAGGAAAGGGAGGTGGGGTGGCTTTGTTGGTAAAGGATGGGATCAGTGCAGTGGTGAGAAGTGATATTGGCTCAGAAGATCAAGATGTAGAATCGGTTTGGGTGGAGATAAAAAATAATAAAGGGAAAAAGTCTCTGGTGGGGGTAGTCTACAGGCCCCCGAACAGTAGCAATACTGTTGGACAGAGTATAAATCAACAAATAATGAAGGACTGTAAAAAAGGTACAGCAATAATCATGGGTGATTTTAATCTCCATATTGATTGGACAAATCAAATTGGCCATGGTAGCCTTGAGGAGGAGTTCATAGAGTGCATCCGGGATGGGTTCCTAGAACAGTATGTAATGGAACCAACTAGGGAGCAGGCTATCTTGGATCTGGTACTATGTAATGAGACAGAATTAATAAATTGTCTCACAGTAAAGGATCCTCTAGGAAAGAGTGATCATAGCATGGTTGAATTTCAAATTCAGTAGGAGGGTGAGAAAGTTGTATCTCAAACCAATGTCCTGATCTTAAACAAAGGCAATTACAGTGGCATGAGGGTAGAACTGGCTAAAGTGGACTGGAAAAATAAATTAAAGGGTAAGACAGTTGAAATGCAGTGGCGGACATTTAAGGAGATATTTCATAACTCTCAACAAAAATATATTCCAGTGAGAAGGAAAGATTTTAAGAGAAGGGAGCACCATCCGTGGCTAACTAAGGAAGTAAAGGATGGTATCAAATTGAAAACGAAGGCATACAATGTTGCCAAGATTGGGGGGAGACCAGAGGATTGAGAATTTTTTTTAAACCAGCAAAAAAAAAATAAAGAGAGAGAAGATGAATTATGAGAGTAAACTGGCAAGAAACATTAAAACAGATAGTAAGAGCTTCTACAGGTATATAAAAAGGAAGAGGGTAGCTAAAGTAAACGTTGGTCCCTTAGAGGATGAGACTGGGGAATTAATAATGGTGAACGGGGAAATGGCAGAGACTCTGAACAAATATTTTATATCTGTCTTCACGTTAGAAGACACTAACAACATTCCAATAATGGATAATCAAGGGGCCACAGGGAGGGGGGAACTAAAGACAATCACTATCACTAAGGAAATAGTACTTGGTAAAATAATGGGACTAAAAGATGACAAATCCCCTGGACCAGATGGCCTGCATCCCAGGGTCTCAAAAGAAGTGGCTGCAGAGATAGTGGATGCATTGGTTGCAATATACCAAAATTCCCTGGACTCTGGAGAGGTCCCAGCGGATTGGAAAACCGCTAATGTAACACTCCTATTTAAGAAAGGAGGGAAACAGAAAGCAGGAAACTATAGACCAGTTAGCTTTACATCTGTTGTTGGGAAAATGCTGGAGTCCTTCATTAAGGAAGCAGTAACAGGGCATTTGGAAAATCAGAATGCATTCAAGCAGAGTCAGCATGGTTTTATGAAAGCGAAATCATGTTTAACAAACTTGCTGGAGGAGGTAACGAGCAGGGTGGACAAAGGTGAGCCAGTGGATGTGGTGTATTTGGATTTCCAGAAGGCATTCGATAAGTTGCCACATAAAAGGTCACTGCATAAGATAAGAGCTCACGGAATTGGGGGTAATATATTAGCATGGATAGAGAATTGGCTAACTAACAGAAAGCAGAGAGCCGGGATAAATGGGTCATTTTCCGGTTGGTAAACGGTAACTAGTGGGGTGCCACAGGGATCGGTGCTGGGGCCTCAACTATTTACAATCTACATTAATGACTTGGATGAAGGGACTGAGTGTAATGTAGCCAAGTTTGCAGATGATACAAAGATGGGTGGGAAAGCAAGTTGTGCAGAGGACTCAAAGAACCTGCAAAGGGATATAGACAGGCTAAGTGAGTGGGCAAACATTTGGCAGATGGAGTATAATGTGGGAAAGTGCGAGGTTATACACTTTGGCAGGAAAAATAAAAAAGCAAATTATTATTTAAATGGAGAGAGATTACAAAATGCTACAGTTCAGAGGGACCTGGGGGTCCTTGTGCATGAAACACAAAAAGTTAGCTTGCAGGAACAGCAAGTAATCAAAAAGGCAAATGGAATGTTGGCCTTTATTTCAAAGGGGTTGGAGTATAAAAGCAGGGAAGTCCTGCTACAACTGTACAGGGTATTGGTGAGACCGCACCTTGAGTACTGCGTACAGTTTTGGTCTCCTTACTTAAGGAAGGATATACTTGCATTGGAGGCAGTTCAGAGACGATTCACTAGGTTAATTCCAGAGATGAGGGGGTTGACTTATGAGGAAAGGTTGAGCAGGTTGGGCCTATACTCATTGGAATTTAGAAGAATGAGAGGTGATCTTATTGAAACATATAAGATACTGAGGGGGCACGACAAGGTAGATGTTTCCCCTCGTGGGGAAATCTAGAACGCGAGGGCACAGTTTTAGAATAAAGGGTCGCCCTTTTAGAACTGAGATGAGGAAGAATTTCTTCTCTGAGGGTCGTAAATCTGTGGAATTCTCTGCCCCAGAGAGCTGTGGAGGCTGGGTCATTAAATACATTTAAGGTGGAGATAGACCAATTTTTGCAAGATAAGGGAGTGAAGGGTTATGGGGAACGGGTGGGGAAGTGGCTTTGAGCCCAAATCAGCCATGATCTTATTGAATGGCGAAGCAGGCTCGAGGGGCCAAGTGGCCTATTCCTGCTCCTATTTCTTATGTTCTTATGTTTCTTATGTTTAATCATTTTTAAATTTATTTTTGTCTCTCTGAACCTTGAACCACTCTTCAATGGAAAAGTCCCATAGTTGACAATCTGTACTTTGACCCCCATGGATACTGTTGCGTAACTAGCTGCCAAAAGTGGCAAGTGAGCTTTACACACTAACCTTTCTCACCCCATGAATGAAGTGTATCCCCACAGTGGCAGGGATAAGACCCAAGTCCTGAACCTCACCATGGGGAAATATTTCTTCTGTCACTATATGCTAGCAACATTGTAAACATACCAGGATGATTTCCTATGTTCACTACTTCTAACAAAATGATAATAGCGTTCTAAAAGAATGTTTTTAATATCTTATTAGAAATGGCAACCAGAGGAAATGTTCCTCCGTGTAGCAATTGGAGTAGTGAAAACACACAGTATGCCTTTCTGCAGTAACTTGAAAGACTGACTCAATGTGCTACCTTCAGTGTATTGGTACCCCAGTTTATTGAGTCATTATGCCAATCACACTACATGTTACCTGCAATGCATTGGTACAGCAATTCAATGTCCCAATGTACCATTGACTGACTACATGAATGCACAACCAATGTACCCGCTACAATGCAGCCGTGTCCTGGCTCAGTTTGTCACTCCACAGTGCATTGGCATAGAATGTGCTATCTACATTGATCAGTGGCTCAATATACCATTCCATAGTGTATTGGTACTGATTCATTGTGCTGTCTACAGTGCACCAATAACTGCCTGGGTGTGCCAGTCTGCAACGCATTGGTTACTAACTCACTGCGGTCACCCTCCAATCCTGCTCTGTGATTATATTTACGATAGGCATGTCATTAACAATTACACAGTGAACGACCTGACTTATATGCAAAATAATTCTAACCATCAAAGAATTATTTTGCAAATAGAAATATTAAATGTTACTGAACTTTAACATTGTTACTAACAAGTGCTGTCTAATTAGCAACACAAGAATGTAGTCTGATTTTTGAAGTTTTTTTTCTGGCGTTCAAAACCTTATTAATAATTTAATTTGATTAAAGTTTGATGGACCTGATGCTTCAATAACCTTCAAGTCTAGTATTCTGTTTGAAGATCTATACAGAAGCTATATTTTGAGATTTGAACTTAAATTCATAGCCAATGGGACTCATTTTCTCCCAAGGGCTTGAGCAAGTTATATTCTTATTTGTGTTTCTTCCCATAATTTTTCTTGTCTTTCATAGATATATATGTGTGTGTGTGTGTATGTATGTTCCAGATTCAGGAAGCACAGATCGTAAGAGAAAAATGCTTTATGGACAGTTTTATTTTAACCTTAAAAGTGCTAACTATAGTCTTGTTTGCTCAAACTAGTTTTTTTGCCAATTCACTTGTTTTATTTTCTGCATGTGAATAATTGATGGATAAAGAAGGAAAATTGGAGCTCAGAGGGGGAATTAAAAAGTCACCAAGAAGGGTTTGCCACTATAAATGTGAATGAGTTGTATAAAGTTGCTGTGTGGGTTTACTGTTTTGTGTATCTTCAGTGTCAGCCTTGGCTCAGTTGGTCGCACCCTCGCCTCTGTGTCAGAAGGTTGTGGGTTCAGAGTCCCACTCCAGAGACTTGACCACAAAAATCTAGGCTGACACTCCAGGACAGTACTGAGAAGTGCTGCACTGTCAGAGATGCCGTCTTTCAGATGAGATGTTAAACTCAGGCCCCGTCTGCTCTCTCGTGGACGTAAAAGATCCCATGGCACTATTTCAAAGAAGAGCAGTGGAGTTATCCCCGGTGTCCTGACCAATATTTATCCCTCAATCAACATAACAAAAACAGATTATCTGGTCATTTTCACATTGCTGCTTGCGGGAGCTTGCTGTGCACAAATTGGCTTCCGCGTTTCCTACATTACAACAGTTACTGCACTTCAAAACTTATTTCATTGGCTGTAAAGTGCTTTAGGACATCCGGTGGTCATGAAAGGCGCTATACAAATGCAAGTCTTTCTTTTCTTTTGCTCTGAGTCATCAGATGCTGTTTTTGATATTGATACTGATATGACTTCAGGAATGATCCGTCTGCATTCCATTCTTCTGAGGAATATTTCAGGCTGGTTCTTGTTCTTATATGAGATTGTGGAGCATCATCAGGCTCAAGAAAAACCCATTGGCGTTGCTTTCATTGATTTTCATAAAGTTTTTGACCTAGTGCCTCATTCGAGGCCTGGAAGCTCTAAGAATACATGGCCAAATCCTGGCTTTTATCTGGGTTGTGTATGCCAGCTCCAAGATCTGTGTAAGGATAGATGGGAGACTCACTGAAACTATTTTTCTCAAAAAAGGAGTGGAACAAAGTTCTCCAGAGCCAGACATTTCTGAAAATATTGCGGTGCTCCTTTTTCTATATGATATTGTATTTCTAGCGGAATCACCGGATAATCTAATGGACTCTACGCACCATCTTAAACAATGGGCTAACCAGTGGGATATGGTGTTGAATGTCCCTCAATGAGGTATTATGGCTTTGCATGATTCAAGATGGGATCTTGAAGATATTGATCGGAAGATACAAAAGGCAGTTGTCTAGTAGTTGATTCAAATTGGTACCATGATCCTCGTGGATGTTAACTTTAGTCCAGATGCAGGCCTTCAGAACTGTACTAAGAAGAGATGAAGAGAACTTTTGTCGTTCTTGTCTTTCTTCAATGACAGCAAAGTCTGAATGCAAGTTAAGCATGTGGTGTATAAGGCATGTGTCCAAAATGTTCTGCATCATGGTTCAGAACACTTAGGTGTGTAGTGGAAAGTTTTACTGTGGCGCAGGTGTGCGATTCAGGACCAAACTAAGAGGTGAATTTGTGGCAAAAATGGGAATTGGTTGCAGGGGGTGAGGGTTGTGACCTACACTGACTTGTTACTAAGCATCCTGAAGGTAGGTGACAGTCTCTTGGCAGATGTGGCTCTTTACTGAAGCCCTTCAGATGAGGACCTGGATTAATCGTTTGGTGATAAGCAAGATTGGTATGCTTGAACTTGAACACCTAGAAGATCAAGGTAAGTGGTAGTTTGTAGCAGAACAGGATTTGTGGCAAATTGCAACTCATGGCATATCTCTTCCTCGCCACAAATTGCTGGACGATTTACATGCTATTAATGGCATGCACATTAAATTCGCCATTATTTTGCCAGCAAATTCTGGACCATTGTTGTTGGTGGCATAACTGAGAGAAGATATTCTATCAAATGTGAAAATTGGTGAGATGGCAAGTGAGGACAAGAGGATTCTGCTGCTGTGAGAGGGAGGTGGTGAGACTGAAGACCTGTGAAATGGGGACAGGTATGGCCATGGGTGCTGTGAACCATTGTGGAAGAAAAACCTGAACTGATGAAAAAGGAAGGCATTTTAAAAACTCTGGTGTTCCAAATGGGGCCATCAGAGCAAGTGCGACAGAAACGGAGAAACTTGAAAGGTGGAATCTTTACAGGAGGCAAAGTAGGAAGAAGAATCACTCAGGTAGTTGTGGGATTCAGTTGATGCCTATAGAAAGCCCATCACCAGAGATAAAGGGAGAGTGGAGTCCAGGAAAGGAAGGAACAAACAGAGAGAAACCATGTAAAGATGAGGAATGGATGGAAATTGGAAACATATGTCATGAAATTCTCCATATCACAGCAATAGCTGGGAGCAGCACCAACACAATTGTCAGTGTAATAGAGAAAGAGATCAGGGAGGGGGTTTCGAGGTGGAGTGGAAAAAAGAGTGTTCCACAAATCATACAAAAAGGCAGACATGGCTGGAACCCATGTGAGTTCCCATAGCGACACCTTTTATCTGAGTGATGTTAAAAGAGAAGCTGTTCAAGATGAGAGCATGTTCAACCAGGCAGAGAAAGGTGGCATTGCATTGGAAATGGTTGGGGCACAGTTCGAGGAAGAAATGATGGGGCGGCGGGGTGGTGGTGGCGGGGAGGGGTTGTGAAGGTGGGGTGGGGGAAGGTTGGAGACAATTCTGGTAAGGAATGGAGCTGTATGTCCATGGTGAAAAGGAGGCACTTGGGGCTGGAGAACCTGAAATCGCTGAAGTGGCAGAAGGCATCAGAAAAGTCACAGATGTAGGTTGGTTGAGGCTGGGGAAAGGGGGAAAAGAATAGAGTCAAGATAAGTGGAAATTAGATCGATATGACAGCAATAGATTACAACAATTGGTCATCTGGGACACTTTTATTTGTGATTCTTGGGAAAGGGGTTGGGCAACAACAAAAGTTAAATGCAGTGGGATAAGTCTCTGGAACAGATTAGGTGGACAAAAGTCTGGGAAATGACAGTCTTGTTGTTCAGTAGTGGGGTTGTGGTCAAGAGGGAATTGGGAGCCTTTGTCAGTACGTTCGTGTTCAGCCTCAGCCAGTGGAGGTCCTTCTACCATACAACAACTGTGCCCCTTTGGCAGCAGTTTTGATAATATGTAGGGGTTGGAACTAAGAGAATGAAGAACAACAAGTTCCGAGTGAGAATGATCAGATTGGGTGAGGGGAACAGAGAGACTAAGATACCTAATATCATAGCAGCAGTTCTTGATGAATAGATTAAGGGAAGACAAGTCACCAGAGGAAGTATTCCAGGTGGATTGAAAAAGCTGGAGACAGAAGGGGTGAGATTCATGGGGTGGAACCTCCTGACTGAAAAAGAAGGCACAGAAGTAAATAAAGAGCTCCGCATCATGTCCAACTCAGAATTCATTGAAGTGGGGGATGAAGCTACGGCCTTTATTGGGGACAAATTGTTCAGAGATAGAAGGGAGTAGGTTAGAGACATGTTGAAATCCCCAGTAAGGAGTGAGGTTAGGAGAAGAGACAGGGTAGTAAGTAAGCAAAGGGAAAGAGGATTGGGTGTTTTTACTGGCATCCTTTGTTTTTCAAGCACCTTTTCAAATGTCTGATCAAGATGACCTTCATGTTATGAACTTCCTTGGCCCTTCCTTCCAGAATCTAAAAAAATCTATTTATAGACTATTAAACCCATTAGCCACCTCTTTGTGAAAGTAGTTAGCATGTTTGAACGCTGACTGAGATTTTCCACTTTGGCGGAATATCGAAGCACCTACATCTCAGCAGGAGTTCCGCTGCCCCTGTGGCCTACCCCTGACCCCTGACCCCAGACCCAGTGGTAGTCTGGTTGGCATGTTTTAGTTGGGCCTAGGCTGCTGAGCCTGTCTGGGAGCAGTTGGGGAGTAGCATTGGGAGATCTGGGGCTGGATTTTGATACTGGGGCGGGTTAGGGTCATGTCATCCGCATTTCGTGTTATCCACCCGTCTGCAATTGGATGTGGGAGATTGATGCAATTTTCACAATTGGGTAATTGAGTTCCAGCATGTGGGAACCCATGAACCAATTAGTGGTTTCAGTCTGAAAGTTGCCTCTGATGATGTCATCATTGTTGCTGCATTGCAGGTCAGAGACTGCCTGGCCTTTGCTGTGAGAGGACCTGGATGCAAAATGAGCAGCATCTCAGAGAGCGAGAGAGAGAGTTTTTTTTGCATCCAGGTCCTCTCACAGCAAAGGCCAGGCAGTCTCTGAAGACATTCAATGCAGCAGCATCAGAGGCGACTTTCAGACCTAATACAACTACTACCTTCATCACATCTCCGTTGTAATAGTGGACCTGCAGCTGATAGTCAGCTATCCACTTGTGCTCCCGCCAGGTTTCACTGGCGTGTTTCAGATCAGGCGTGCTTCACGTGGGAAAAGGGTTAAACTAGCTAAAACGTTTCAAAATGGCATTACAGGGCCAATTTAGGGCTTGTTAAGGGCTTTAATGGCCTCTCCCGCCTCTTGGAGGCGGGACGGAGACGGGAACACCGCACACGATTTCATCAAAATTGCGTGGAGGCGGAATGGAGGTGGGATCGGGTCCGCCCGCCACTTTTCGCAATTTTAACCCCCCACACGCCTCCAAACCCGCCTCCACGGCCCTATGAAAATCCAGCCCCTGGTGTTCGCCGCATTGCAGATTCGCCAGTGGCCTCTGGCTGGCACATAAATTGAAAACATTTTTTTAAAAAGCCTTGGCCAATTAAACCTGTGTATTATTGGAATAGACTATAGCTTGCCTTTAAATTATACAATTCCCTTCTCTATTGCCGTTCATGATCAGCTGTTTTAGTTCATATTTTTCTTTCTTTTTGCTCCCACTTCCACTGCTGCACTTTCCCCTTCAACTAGCAGGATGAGATAGCAAGTCTATGGATTTATTGCTGAGTTTCCTATTAGCAATGGAGATCTCTATAACTATGCTATGCTCCAGCTCAGCCTGCCAAGGAATTAGCTCAACTAATCATGAAATTGCATTGTCGGGAACTCAGGGCTGGATTTTACCAGCCTTTGGAGGCGGGACTGCTGGGAAAATGGGAAAAATTGGAAGCGGGTCCCAACCCCGCTCCCAACCCGCCTCCGAACCATCTTCCTGGGAGGCGGGTCCCCGACTCGTGCAGGGACCCGACTCCGAGCAGCGGGAAGGGGATTAGAGCTAACTGGCGAATCTGCAATGCAGCGAACACCAGATCTCCCAATACTACTCCCCACCTGCTCCCAGACAGGCTCAGCAGCAGAGGCCCAACTAAAACATGCCAACCAGACTACCTCTGGGGTCAGGGGTCAGGGGTGGGCCACAGGAGCAGCGGAACTCCTGCTGAGATGTAGGTGCTTTGACATTCCGCCAAAGAGGCTTTTCACCATTTTCCGCCTGCTGGTGCGGGCTTCCCGACGGCGGGAAACTTCACCAGGGTCAGCGAGGCGAGCTGTGGGTCTGCTGCAGTGTAAGTGTGCAAATGACAGCTGCAGAGGTAGCGAGATGGGTGCAATGGTACACAGGTAAGTATGACAGGTGAGAGAATGTAGTGAGAAATATTTTTATTCTGTTTATATGTATCTGCAGGTGACAAGATTTGATGTTTCTGGGAAGCCTCATCTGATCGGGAGAATTGACAGATGGCTTCTGCAATCTCACATGCAGCTGCCATCTGTTTTCTCCTAAGGAGAGAGTCATTGGTGAGCCTGGGTGAAAGGGATCACCTTTGGACAGTGATTGTCAGTGTTTGACAGCACCTCAATGCTGTCAAACACTGTCAAATCATCTGTCAAAAAATGATGGGGCCTGTCACTTTAACAAAACCGTCAGATGAAGCATCATGCACTGATGTCATCTGACACTGGCTTTCCCTTAATTGGCCGGCAAGCCTGCAGGGCGGGCTTAACAAGGCCAATCAGGGGAAAATAGCATCAGGTCATCAGACGTCGCTGGGGGCGGGACTAGAACCCGGAAACCAGCAGTCCCGCCCCCAACGCGCCTCCTCAGGTAAAATCCCGGCCTACCTCTTTCAGAGATGCACATTCCCACAATTTTGTTCGATGGTCATTAATAACAGAGGAGAGCAGGCATTCTTTTGCTTTACGTTAAAAGAGGAATGTCACCCCCTGATGACTTAACGAGCAAAGGCAACACCCAGGGCAGTACAGAGCTATACAGCTGGTTTCCTGGCTTGCGCTCGGTTGGCTGATCTCATTCAGGGTGACGGTGAGGGCATTACAAGTGGCTTTAGAGCCTCAGTGCTAGGTAAGGGAGCGGTGGGGGGAAATCAGCTACGGTTCCCATTCCTGATCGCTATCAAATCACTCCTGCTCGAAAATGTGTACGTGTGAACATCAGGTGAAGACAAGACTGGGCTCGGTATTGTGCCTCCCCCAATGTTGAACAGCTGCTGGCATTCACTGTTTGAGCTCACAATTCAACATGGCTTCTTGGGTATTATGGCAGCTGGCACCCATGGAACCATACGAACCAGTGCCTTTAGTATCAGTAAATAAGTAAGTATCTGATTTGTAATATAAATTCTTACTGAAGGCTATGAACTAAGAAGAAAAATTCTGGTACGGGATGTCACTATTGAGGATATTGAAATATTATTCCACTGTTGCAAGATTAATGAATCGTAGCAAAGCACAGATAATGAGCATTACTTCACAATGAAAAATCAGCATCATTAACGATTGGGTTAGGGTAAATGTCAAGGCAGAACGAGACTGGAAGCAGGCAGGTTGCAGCTGCAGAGGTCCTATCATCTCATTTTCCTGTATGTTACTCATATCTAGCACTACAAATCAATAATTATATCCAACCTCTTATTTTGTTACACAAGCGGATCAATGATTTGACAAATATGCACTGGACTTGGCATGCAAATAGCAGACATGAGCAATCTCTCATTAAAATGGCAACACTGTGCAGGTTTGAAACAGTCACTACAGATCTATAGAAAGGGGTTGTTATCCCTCTGACTGTCAGAATCCCACAGCTCGAGCATTTTCAAGGTCAGAGTGTCACCAGTTCTAATCTCAAGAACTTTATAGAATCTCGCATCTTCTGTCAGAAAGTATGTGGTTATTCACACCCCCATCTCCTGTCTCATGAAAGTTATATAAGCTCATTATAGGTGGAGGTGGATTGAAGAACTGTCAGAAGCTTCACTTTTTGATTCCTTTCTCTCAGTCAATATTTTCCTGGCAGACACTATCTATTTCAGTCTAAAGCCACAGTGTGCAGCCTTCATAATGACAATCCATCAATGCCAAACCTTGAATAAAATTGTGAGAGATATCTTGTACATAACTGTTCCTTTCAGTTTAACAGCTCAATATCCTCTTTCTAATGACCCACTTGTTGATTTCAGAAACACTGCACAGATTCAAAGTCAACCAGCCAATTAGCTCATGTACTTGATTCAGAAATACAGGCTTATAGTCCATAGATTAATAAACAGCCTTCCGAAGAAACATCACCTTCATGGAAAATGTCCTTACGAATGCTTCATTTGCTAACGAGGAAGAACCATGAAGCATTTCGTCACAATGACTTCATCTGCATGAGCTCCAAACCTGCACTGATGCAATTTATATCACCGCACTACGTTTGTGCAAACAAATGAATAAAGGTTTGCCAAACATTTTTTTTCATGAAGACATTGCTTCATTAAATATAAATTATAAGGTGAAATACGGCAGACTTTCGTAATGAAGCAATAAGTCATGATAGATTTTTTTTAAAGTTGCTTACGTACTGTGTATAACGGAGGAATGGTCATACCATTACCCCAGTATATATTGACATCGGGTAATTCGATCAGCTCTGAAATCTGACCACATTGATTGAATATGCCTCACATTGACTGAATATGCCTCACATTACCTGAATATACCCCACATTGACTGAATATGCCCCACATTACCTGAATATGCCCCACATTGATTGAATATGCCTCACATTGACTGAATATGCCTCACATTGACTGAATATGCCCCACATTACGTGAATATGCCGCACATTACCTGAATATGCCTCACATTGACTGAATATGCCGCACATTACCTGAATATACCCCACATTGACTGAATATGCCCCACATTGACTGAATATGCCTCACATTGACTGAATATGCCCCACATTGACTGAATATGCCTCACATTGACTGAATATACTGCACATTACCTGAATATGCCGCACATTACCTGAATATGCCGCACATTACCTGAATATGCCCCACATTGATTGAATATGCCTCACATTGACTGAATATGCCCCACATTGACTGAATATGCCTCACATTGACTGAATATGCCTCACATTACCTGAATATATCCCACATTGACTGAATATGCCTCACATTGACTGAATATGCCCCACATTACCTGAATATGCCTCACATTACCTGAATATACCCCACATTGACTGAATATGCCCCACATTGACTGAATATGCCCCACATTGACTGAATATGCCTCACATTGACTGAATATACTGCACATTACATGAATATGCCCCACATTACCTGAATATGCCACATTACCTGAATATACCCCATATTGACTGAATATGCCCCACATTGACTGAATATGCCTCACATTGACTGAATATGCCCCACATTGACTGAATATGCCCCACATTACCTGAATATGCCCCACATTGACTGAATATGCCCCACATTACCTGAATATGCCCCACATTGACTGAATATGCCCCACATTACCTGAATATGCCCCACATTTCCTGAATATGCCCCACATTGACTGAATATGCCTCACATTGACTGAATATGCCCCACATTGACTGAATATGTCCCACATTACCTGAATATGCCTCACATTGACTGAATATGCCCCACATTACCTAAATATGCCCCACATTGACTGAATATGCCCCACATTACCTGAATATGCCTCACATTGACTGAATATGCCTCACATTGACTGAATATGCCGCACATTGACTGAATATGCCTCACATTGACTGAATATGCCTCACATTGACTGATTATGCCTCACATTGACTAAATATGCCTCACATTGACTGAATATGCCCCACATTGACTGAATATGCCCCACATTACCTGAATATGCCCCACATTGACTGAATATGCCCCACATTACCTGAATATGCCCCACATTGACTGAATATGCCCCACATTACCTGAATATGCCCCACATTTCCTGAATATGCCCCACATTGACTGAATATGCCTCACATTGACTGAATATGCCCCACATTGACTGAATATGTCCCACATTACCTGAATATGCCTCACATTGACTGAATATGCCTCACATTGACTGAATGTGCCCCACATTGACTGAATGTGCCCCACATTGACTGAATATGCCCCACATTACCTGAATATGCCTCACATTGACTGAATATGCCTCACATTGACTGAATATGCCCCACATTGACTGAATATGCCCCACATTACCTAAATATGCCCCACATTGACTGAATATGCCCCACATTACCTGAATATGCCTCACATTGACTGAATATGCCTCACATTGACTGAATATGCCGCACATTGACTGAATATGCCTCACATTGACTGAATATGCCTCACATTGACTGAATATGCCCCACATTGACTGAATATGCCCCACATTACCTGAATATGCCCCACATTGACTGAATATGCCCCACATTACCTGAATATGCCCCACATTGACTGAATATGCCCCACATTACCTGAATATGCCCCACATTACCTGAATATGCCCCACATTTCCTGAATATGCCCCACATTGACTGAATATGCCTCACATTGACTGAATATGCCCCACATTGACTGAATATGTCCCACATTACCTGAATATGCCTCACATTGACTGAATATGCCTCACATTGACTGAATGTGCCCCACATTGACTGAATGTGCCCCACATTGACTGAATATGCCCCACATTACCTGAATATGCCTCACATTGACTGAATATGCCTCACATTGACTGAATGTGCCCCACATTGACTGAATATGCCCCACATTACCTGAATATGCCCCACATTGACTGAATATGCCCCACATTACCTGAATATGCCCCACATTGACTGAATATGCCCCACATTACCTGAATATGCCCCACATTACCTGAATATGCCCCACATTTCCTGAATATGCCCCACATTGACTGAATATGCCTCACATTGACTGAATATGCCCCACATTGACTGAATATGTCCCACATTACCTGAATATGCCTCACATTGACTGAATATGCCTCACATTGACTGAATGTGCCCCACATTGACTGAATGTGCCCCACATTGACTGAATATGCCCCACATTACCTGAATATGCCTCACATTGACTGAATATGCCTCACATTGACTGAATGTGCCCCACATTGACTGAATATGCCCCACATTACCTAAATATGCCCCACATTGACTGAATATGCCCCACATTACCTGAATATGCCTCACATTGACTGAATATGCCTCACATTGACTGAATATGCCGCACATTGACTGAATATGCCTCACATTGACTGAATATGCCTCACATTGACTGATTATGCCTCACATTGACTAAATATGCCTCACATTGACTGAATATGCCCCACATTGACTGAATATGCCCCACATTACCTGAATATGCCTCACATTGACTGAATATGCCTCACATTGACTGAATGTGCCCCACATTGACTGAATATGCCCCACATTACCTAAATATGCCCCACATTGACTGAATATGCCCCACATTACCTGAATATGCCTCACATTGACTGAATATGCCTCACATTGACTGAATATGCCGCACATTGACTGAATATGCCTCACATTGACTGAATATGCCTCACATTGACTGATTATGCCTCACATTGACTAAATATGCCTCACATTGACTGAATATGCCCCACATTGACTGAAGATGCCCCACATTACCTGAATATGCCTCACATTGACTGAATATGCCTCACATTGACTGAATATGCCTCACATTGACTGAATATGCCCCACATTGACTGAATATGCCCCACATTAATTGAATATGCCCCACATTGACTGAATATTCTCTTCTGG
The DNA here is from genome assembly GCA_030390025.1 of Squalus acanthias. Taxonomy (NCBI): domain Eukaryota; kingdom Metazoa; phylum Chordata; class Chondrichthyes; order Squaliformes; family Squalidae; genus Squalus; species Squalus acanthias. The sequence goes on from CM059435.1 coordinate 45,631,687, forward strand.
GCACCGCAAGCAAGGTTGCGGCTTCCCCTTCCCTGGACAGCCCCTTTCCCTCTTGCCAGCGGCCTCCAATTGCCCAAACGTCCTCTCCCATCTATCGGTCTGTAGGTGAGGCGGCATGTAGCTGAGGCCCGGGAGTCAAAGTCCTCAGGGTCTCAAACATAGCCAGAGAGTGCATTTCACACTCGGCCCCCACCCCCCTCTCACCCCACCTTACCCTAGCCTAGCAATCTCCTTCCACTATACATTGCCACGTACATCTCCCACTTCTCTCACATTGGGTTGGTTCCTCCCTTCATTCTGCCATAGTGGTTATTTTTTCAGCCACTATGCCCTCACTCACTGGAACTCCCTTCCTAGTTCCTTTCCATCTCCTTCCTTGTTTTCAAAGGCCTCATCTCAATCCTTCTCTTTGATCATACCTTTGGAGCCCCCAAACCGTCCTTTCTTTTCCTTTGTTCCCTTCCTGCTCCCATCCACCATTCTTCCTCTTTAATTGCATGTTACAGAAAGCCATAGGGAACATTCTACTTTCTTGTTATAGTTTTGCATTCAGGCCAATGAAAGTAACAGGAGAGAGGCATTAAATCTCTGGTCTTCAAAGCTTCATTTTAGCAGCTGGTATTAGGTGCTAAACCTTTCCAAATCAGTTCTTACCACATTAAGTATGGTGCTTCCTTGTTGTAAATAGCGAGCAAGTGTACGCAAAAAAGGGTACATGCAAGGATTTCGCACACAACTGCCAGGCACTCCAATCTCACTGTGAATTTTAAGTAACTAATTAAAATTCCTGATAGCTGCTGTTGTAGAAGCCACATAAATAATATATAAACTTATGGAAGGTAGTTTGTGCTCTGTGAAATGTGCGTTGCACTAAAACTGCCCAGTTAAAGAAAAACATCAATTACAGTCTATTGCTGTTAATTCTAAATTGTTTTTGCACAAAACAAAATCCAGCAATTTAATTAAAGCAGGATTTACACTTACTGTGTAAAAAATGTCTGAATTAATGGGTAATTGGAATTAAGTGACTTTGAATTAAAAAGACTAGACTGTGGATATTTAACTACAAAGAAATTTAATGTAAATCACTTAAAGATGTATTATCACCTTAATAGTAAATTGTCAAAAATCTGAATTCCTACAATGGTCTCTCTGAAAATAATGCTCTATTGCTCTAGAATCATAGAATCACAAGAGGAGGCCATTCGGTCCATCGTGTCTGAGCCAGTCAAAAGAGCTATCCAGCCTAATCCCACTTTACAGCTCTCGGTCCGTAGCCTTACAGATTTCGGCACTTCAAGTGCATATCCAAGTACTTTTTAAATGTGGTGAGGGTTTCTGCCTCTACCACCCTTTCAGGCAGAGAGTTCCAGACCCCCACCACCCTCTGGGTGAATAAAATTCTTCTCTGCTGCTGAAACTCCATCATGAAACATCCCTCTAATTCTTCTACCAATTACTTTAAATCTATGCCCCCTGGTTATTGACCTCGCTGCTAAGGGAATTATGTGCTTCCTATCCACTCTATCTAGGCCCCTCATAATTTTATACACCTCAATTAAGTCTCCTCTCAGCCTCCTCTGTTGCAAAGACAACAACCCTAGCCTATCCAATCTTTCCTCATAGCTAAAATTCTCCAGTATAACATCCTCATAAATCTCCTCTGTACCCTCTCTAGTGTAATCACATCTTTAACTGACATTTCTAGGTCAGGTGTAGCTAGGGTTCCCAGCATATTCCTGGAGGTTTCATCACATCACGTCCCGTCTCCAACCACCCCGCCCAGTCAAACAGCCTTCAATATTTTTTACAATCAATAAACAAAGCACAGCTAGCTGAAAAGCAAAGCTCCCTGTACTCTGCTCCAACAATGAGGTTAGCCGAAATCTCAGAAGAGCACCCATTATTACACCATTTCCCACACCAGCTATCCAATTTAGTATCAATTAGTGCTAAATTAAGGGTAGGATTATACAATGGGCCCACACACCCATTAGGGACTGGGTAAAGATTACCAAATCCTTTTCACTAACCACTCTTAAAGCAACAATTAGCATTTATATAGCCCCTTTAATGTAGAAAATGTCCCAAGGCGGTTCACTGAGGCGTAATCAGACAAAATTGGATGTCAAGCCATAGAAGGAGCTATTAGATGGGGTGGCCAAAAGTTTGGTCATAGAAGGTCTTAAAGGGGAAAAGTGAGGTGGAGAGGCCAAGGGACTTAGGGAGGGAATTCCAGAGCATGGGGCTGAAAGCATGTCTGCCAATGGTGGGATGCACAAGAGACCAGAGTTGGAGGAATGTAGGGTTCTTGGAGGGTTGTAGCACTGGAGGAGGTTACAGATATTGTGAGGAGCAAGGCCATGAAAGAATTTAAATACGAGGATGAAAATTTTAAATTGGAGGCACTGGGGGGCTGGGAGTGATGGGTGAGTGGGACTTGTTGTGGGATAGGATATGGGCAGCAGAGATTTGGATAAGCTGAAGTTACAGAGCATTGAGGATGGGAGGCCGGCTAAGACAGCAATGGAACAGTTGAATCTGGAGGTAACAAAGGCATGATTGAGTTTCAGCAGCAGATGGGCTCAGGCAAGGCCAGAGGCGGACAATGTTGTGTAGGTGGAAGTAGGTGGTCTTTGTGATGGAGAGGATCTGCGGCCAGAAGCTCAGCTTTGGGTTGATTAGAATACCGAGGTTGCAAACAGTCTGATTCAACCTGAATCTTTGGTTGGGGAGGGGGATATTATCAGTCACAAGGGTACATAGTGTGTGGTGGGGGCCAGAGCTGTCTTCCCAATGCTCAACTGGAGGAAATTGCAACTCATCCAAGACTGAATGTCATACAAGCAGCTTGGCCACACAAAAGCAGTGGAGGGGCCGAGACAGGTGGTGGGGAGATAGAACTGGGTGTCGTAGGAACAGGAGTAGGCCATTCAACCCCCTGAGCCTGTTCTGTCATGCAAGGCTGTAGAGAGGGTGAGATGGGTGAGATTAAAAAATGCACCACGGTCACAATCATAAAGGATGTCATTTGTGACTTTGATTAGAGCCATTTCAGCGCAGTGACAGGGGCAGAAACCTGATTGGAGACATTCAAATATGGAGTTGTGGGAATGATGGGCATAGATTTGAGAGGTGACAACATATTCAAGGAGAGTCCAATTCTGGCATCTTGCGCATCCCCAATTTGAATTGCTCCACCATTGGAGGCCGTGTCTTCAGCTGCCGAGGCCCTAAGTTCTGGAATTGCCTCCTAAACCTCTCCGCCTCGCTACCTCTCTTTCCTCCTTTAAGACGCTCCTTAAAACCTACCTCTTTGACCAAGCTTTTGGTCACCTGCCTTAATATCTCCTGATGTGGCTCGGTGTCAAATTTTGTTTGATAATCGCTCCTGTGAAGCGCCTTGGGACAATTTACTACATTAAAGGTACTATATAAATACAAGTAGTTGTTGTTGAAAGGGATGTTGGAAATGGGACAATAGTTTGCAAAGACAAAGGGGTCGAGAGTGCATTTTTGAGGAAGGGGTGATGACTAAAGTTCCATGCGGCCGTGCAGTACTCCAGGGGTCCCGCGCAGCCGGTGAGCCGGCTTTTAAATTTAAAAAAACGCACATGTGCGGACATTTGAATTGGCTGCACAGTCCGTTAAAGGGGCCGCGCGGCCCAAAAAAAAATGATGGGGAACATTGGTGATGACAGCAATTTTTGAAAGGAAGGTGGACAGTGTCCGAGCAGAGGGTACCATTTACAATGTCAGCGAGCATTGGGGCCACAACGAGAAATTGGGTGGTCATCAGTCTTATGGACAAGGTGAGCTTGGAGAGGGCATGAGGGGAGATAAGAGTGAAAGTAGAGAAGGGTGCGGGATCAGGAGGGTGCTTGCCTTACAGAAGGTAAGGACAAGGGGGATCAAAACAGGATGAGTAGGCAGTTAAAACGCCCTGAGTTACTTGCCTTCTGTGGAGCCGCCAGGATCTCACTGTCTGCAATTTTAACCTGCTCTCCTACATGGGTGGCAAGGACCCCTGCCTAAAGCCGGCTGGGTGCTTCTGTACATATGCCATGCCAATCCGGGACAGAGGAGGACAAGCCACACAAAGGTAAGTGTTTTTCTTTCCTTTGTAGGGTCAGGAGGAGCAGGAGGTGCTCCTCCCAGCCCCACAGGGAAAGCTTAAGCCTCCCCTGCCCCAGACTCTGCACCTTTCCCGAATGCAAGACCCCTGCGAGATGCCCCAGCACACGATCCCGCTACCTATCTTGTGCTGCCAGTTGGCAGGAAGTCAGCCAATGGAATTTAAATGAGGCCTGGATTTCTGGAGCAGTGGCTGAGTTTCTAACAATAACAACTTGCATTGACATGGCGCCTTTGATGTAGTAAAACATCACAAGGCGCTTCCCAGGAGCGTTATCAAACAAAATTTGAAACCGATCCACATAAGGTAATATTAGGACAGATGACCAAAAGCTTGGTCAAAGAGGTAGGTTTAAAGGAGTGTCTTGAAGGAGGAAAGTGAGGCGATGGGGTTTAGTGAGGGAATTCCAGAATTTAGGGCCTAGGCAGCTGAAGGTATGGCCACCAATGGTGGAGTGATTAAAATCGGGGATGTGCAAGAGGCCAGAATTGAAGGAGTGCAGATATCTCTTGGGGGGCGGGGGGGGGGGGGGGAGGCGGTGTTGTAGGGCTAGAGGAGGTTACAGAGGAAGGGAGGGGCGAGGCCATGGAGGGATTTGAAAACAAGGATGAGAATTTTAAAATCGAGGCATTGCTCAACCGGGAGCCAATGTTGGTGAGAGTTAGGATACGGGCTGCAGAGTTTTGGATGAATTTAAGTTTATGGATGGTGGAAGAGGGGAGGATGGTCAGGCGTGCGTTAGAATAGTCACGTCTAGAGGTAACAAAGGCATGGATGAGGGTTTCAGCAACAGATGAGCTGAGGCAGGGGCAGAGCCGAGCGATGTTACAGAGGTGGAAGTAGGCGATCTTAGTGATAGGGCGGATATGTAGTTGGAAGCTCATTTCGGGGTCAAATACCAAGGTTGCGAACAGTTCGGTTCAGTCAGACAGTTGCCAGGAAGAGGGATTGAGTTGGTGGCTCAGGAACAGAGTTTGTGGTGAGGACCAAAGACAATGGCTTCAGTCTTCCCAAATTTACTTGGAGGCAATTTCTGCTCATCTGGTTGTCGGACAAGCAGTGTGACAAATCAGAGACAGTGGAGGGGTTGAAAGAGGTGGTGGTGAGGTACAGGTGGGTGTCGTCAGTCTATATGTGGAACCTAACATTGTGTTTTCAGATGATGTCGCCGAGGGGCTGCACGTAGATGAGAAATAGGAGGGGGCCAAGGATAGACCCTTGGGGGACTCCAGAGGTAATGGTGCAGAAGTAAGAAGAGAAGCCATTGCAGGTGATTCTCTGGCTACGACTGGATAGATAAGAATGGAATCAGGCGAGGGCAGTCCCACCCAGCTGGACGACGGAGGAGAGGCATTGGAGGAGGATGGTGTGGCCAACCATGTAAGAGGATGCAGACCGGTCGAGAAGGACGAGGAGTGATAGTTTATGTAGAAAGTATATACAGACCTTTAATTTTTAATTTCAGTATACAGTATATTGAAATGTTTTGCCAGGCCTAAAGGTTTTCTTCAAAGTGAAATAAAGTTGGTGAATGTAACAGACGGTCGTTCACTGATAAGTGGACATGGAATGTGCTTTGATGTGCTTTACTAAAGGCAGCAAACATTTTGTTGAGCAAATGTGCTTTCAAAAGAAACTGTTGAAGCTGTAAGATGCTTTTTGATGGCAGATACTGACAGCACAAATGGTTGTGACTGCAGGGGGTAGTCATAGACAACAGAGATAAACAAACCCCCTTAGATGTTGCAGACTTCATGACTGCAATAAATAGGTCAGAAAGTTGTAAATCGACTTTTTGGTGGCTAAAGGATAGGATTCAAACCTTTGAAGCTTTGAAATGCAGAATACGACGTAACACATGAATTGTAACCACATGGTTTTCTGCCACTTTTGTAAACTTTATGAGTGAATGAACAATTTTGGGCTTTGATAAAGGCAACTAATGGATAGCGACACAGGATGTGTGAGTGTGAACGTTTGACAGCTCAAACAGCTCAGGTCGAACATTAAAGGAACATTTCACTATCTCTGAATGATTGAAAAGGCAAGGAAAACTGTATAAAACACCGTGGCTAAAGAATATCGGCACTGCAGTCGGAGGAAGGTGGTTTGGCCAGTCATCTCGCCTACAAGGATCAGGCTGCAGTCGGAAGGAGGGGCCTGGCCAGTCTTCTCGCTTATGAGGACCTATAATCAACGCTGGACCAATCATCTGCGGGTGGTTGTATGTATGATTTCCTGTAACATTATTGGTGAACTGCTCGAATAGTGGTTGGGGTTTTGAATCTGTCTTAGGAACAATAAAAGGTTAAAGGCAGAACAGGTATATGTGGTGTAATTTCTCATAAGTCTCAAGTCCGAACTCTATAACCTGTTGGGCGGGGCAAGGGGTAATTCTGCACTTCTTACATTTACCATGGTCACAGTCATATAGGATGTCATTTGTGACTTTGATAAAGGCCATTTCAGTACTGTGGTAGGGGCGGAAACCTGATTGGAGGGATTCGAACATGGAGTTCCGAGAAAGATGGGCATGAATTTGGGAGGTGACAACATGTTCAAGGACTTTGGAGAGGAAAGGGAGGTTGGAGATTGGGCGGTGGTTTCAAGGACAGAGGGTTCAAGGTTGGGTTTTTTGAGGCAGGGGGGTTGATGACGGAAGATTTGAAGAGGAGGGGGACGGTACCTGAGGAGAGAGAACAGTTAACAATATCAGCTAACATGGGAGCCAGGAAGAGAAGTTGGGTGGTCATTAGTTTGGTGGGAATAGGGTCGAGAGAGCAGAGGTGTGTCTCATGGACAAGATGAGCTTGGGGAGGGCATGAGGGGAGATAGGAGAGAAACTAGAGAAGAATGCAAGTTCAGGGCTAGGGTAGGGGAGGAACCTAAGGGAAAGTTTGCCCTGGTGGGCTGGGGGGTGGGGGGGGGGGGGGGGGGGTGGAGGGATGCTGCAGACGCAGCGATATGGATGGTCTCAATCTTAGTGACAAAGAAGTCCATGGGCTTGTTGTTGGAGGTGAGGGTGGGAGAGGGAGTTTAAGAAGATGTAGTGGAGATGAGAAGCTGGGGGTTATCTTTGCATTCCAGGATGACCCTGGAATATTGAGCAGTTTTCGCAGAGAAGAGCGGGACCCCATGGTATTTTATGTGGTCTAGCCAGATCTGGCGATGAATGGCTAAACCAATCATTCGCCGTAAACGTTCAAGTCTGCATCCCATGTACTTAAGGGAATGGAGGTGATGGCCGTACCAGGGAGAATGACCAGGGTGAGAGTGAGTAATGGTTTTAATGGGGACAAGGGCATTTAAGGTGGAGGTGAGAGTGATTGAGCAGATCGGTAGCAGCAGAAATGTTATGGTGAATGGAGGGCCAAAGGCTAGATTGTTGAGATTTTGAAAATGTTCACCAACTCACCTCGCCAGCCATCTGCCCAAAACGTGCTGGAGTTAAAATCGAGGCCCCAAGATTTTCATCGATCTGTGTGTGCTTGGCATGAACACAGATCCCAGAAGTTTTTCTTTATATTCATTCATGGAATGTGGCTGTCACTGGCAAGGCCAGCATTTATTGTCCATCCCTAATTGCCCTTGAGAAGGTGGTGGTGAGCTGCCTTCTTGAACCGCTGCAGTCTGTGTGGTGAAGGTGCTCCCACAGTGCTGTTAGGTAGTGAGTTCCAGGATTTTGACCCAGCGATGATGAAGGAACGGTGATATATTTCCAAGTTTGGATGGTGTGTAACTTGGAGGGGAACTTGGAGGTGGTGGTGTTCCCATGCGCCTGCTGCCCTTGTCCTTCTAGGTGGTAGAGGTCGCGGGTTTGGAAGGTGCTGCCGAAGAAGCCTTGGCGAGATGCTGCAATGCATCTTGTAGATGGTACACACTGCAGCCGTGGTGCGCCGGTGGTGGAGGGAGTGAATGTTTAAGGTGGTGGATGGGGTGCCAATCAAGCGGGCTGCTTTGTTCTGGATGATATCGAGCTGATTGAGTGTTGTTGGAGCTGCACTCATTCAGGCAAGTGGAGAGTATTGCACTACACTCCTGACTTGTGCCTTGTATGTGGTGGAAAGTCTTTGGGGAGTCAGGAGGTGAGTCACTCACCACAGAATACCCAGCTTCTGACCTGCTCTTGTAGTATTTATGTCGTTGGTCCAGTTAAGTTTTTGGTCAATGGTGACCCCCAGGATGTTGATGGTGGGGTATTCAACGATGGTAATGCTGATGAATGTCAAGAGGAGGTGCTTAGATTCTCTCTCGGAGATAGCTTAGATTCTCTCTCGGAGATAGTCATTGTCTGGCACTTGTGTGGTGCGAATGTTACTTGCCACATATCAGCCCAAGCCTGTATGCTGAATCCCACAAGTGAAGTGATTAGTGCGTTAACCCATTGCACCACCCACACCCCTTATATGGCCATTTGCTAAAATAATCAGGTGAGAACCATGTCCTTATACCTCCATGATGCGGAGATGCCAGTGTTGGACTGGGGTGGACAAAATTGAGAGGTCGCACAACACCAGGTTATAGTCCAACAGTTTTATTTGAAATCACAAGCTTTCGGAGCTATCGATCGCCCGATCGATAGCTCCGAAAGCTTGTGATTTCAAATAAAACTGTTGGACTATAACCTGGTGTTGTGTGACCTCTCAATTTTATACCTCCAGCCATGTAGTTGCCCTCTCGCTTTATTTACTAGGCTGGTTAGTTACCTTGTTAGGAAATTTACAATGCATAGAAACATAGAAACTAGGAGCAGGAGTAGGCCATTCGGCCCGTCAAGCCTGCTCCGCCATTCAATATGATCATGGCTGATCATCCAAATCCAGTACCCTGTCCCTGCTTTCTCACATAGAATCCCCATCGAGCCTGCACTGACACATATCCCACCCTATCCCCGTAACCCCACGTATTTAATTCCCCCCTAACATATCCCATCCTATCCCCGTAACCCCACATATTTAATCCCCCCCTAACACTAAGGGTCAATTTATCATAGCCAAATCAACCTAACCCACACATTTTTGGACTGTGGGAGGAAACCGGAGCACCCGGAGGAAACCCCATGCAGACACAGGGAGAATGTGCAAACTCCACACAGACAGTCACCCGAGGCCGGATTCGAACGCGGGTCTCTGGCGCTGTGAGGCACCAGTGCTAACCACTATGCCACCGTGGTTCTTAATTCCTGGGTGTTTGTGAGGTGCTCCTGATTCCTGCTTTCTTTGCTTTGCCAAGTAATTTGGTTGATGAAAGCTTTAATTGCAAGTTATTTGCATCACAAGTGTTTTTAGGTTTATACAATTGATCCAGTTGAAATACTGAACAAAGAACTACCAACTTGATTTTATCTAAGATGCCTTTTTTCCAATCATAAGTGATATTGAAACAACTGCACTGGACACAGTCCATCGTCTCCATTGATTAGTGTCGTTGCTATTGGTAACAGCTGAGGCTTTACTTAATTGCTAACATATTGGCCCAGAAATTGATCTCGCTCTGTTCCCGCGGGGGTAAGCCTTCCCCGCGATCTCTCACCTCGCTTGTGCTTTTTCAGATCCAGCTCGCACGAACTTGATGTTCCAGACATCAGCCGGGCAGTGCTTGCGTATCCCACCGGCGTAGTGAATTCGTGCGAGCTGTGGGATCACGTGACTCAGTTAGAGCCAATGGCAGCTGCTCTTGCCGACGGGAGCTTACGCTCAGCTGCTTAGTCTGTCTGAATTTCTGGAAGAGGGAAGTGGGAGGTCTGAAACATGTTGGATGCACTGAGACTGACTTTGGTTAAATACGGTGCAGGTCTTAGTAAGAAAAAAACATGGAGCAAATCGCTATCAAACTCCAGAAATCTCGATTATGCCAATATCAGGTGACTTCAAGCTGTGCTGCGTCTAAATGTTTAGGGGTAGATCTACTCCAGCGTATTATTCGGTTAAATCCAGGAAACTCGCGCGAGCTGGTCTTTTGCATGGGGGCTCCGCTATATAAATGAGTAGCAGCGAGTTTTGCCGGATGTATCTCGGAAGCAGCGTAAACGATTGAGGAAATTCACACATAGCGGCGTTTCGGCCTAACACCAGCGTAGATCAGTTACATGTGAACAAAGTGGCACAACTCCGTTCCAATGCCGTAGGTACGCCAGAAATTCCAGGCCAGTGTCATTTGCTGCGGATCCTTCTGATTACTCTGTGCTAAACAAAAATATTTTCCGTGCACTAAAAATTGAATGAATTGAATTGCTATTCTATGTTCTGGATAATTATTTTCTCTTCCCTTCTTTCTGTCCATATTCTCTCTCTCTCTCTCTCTCTTTGTTTCTGTGCCTGGGCGGGTTGGGTGCAGGCAGTCGCCGTGGCAGGTCGCGACCCCGTTCTTCATACCATGCCGCTCCTGAGAGCGACTTTCCGTTAATGGGGCCTATTCAAGCCGTGCTGCATGTTACCCGGCCCTGTTAAATGGTGCGGGTCTGAAGACGTCATCGATGAGCGTTTTCAGCCGGGATATTTGAAGGAGCCACGACCACATTTCATTTGAAGGTTCATCTAGGAGTGTGCAGGCAGCACACTGCACAATTGGACTGCTGCAAAGCGTGCCAAACATGACTGCACTGACACAGAGGGCTGCACCCAGGTTCTCCGATGAATCCCTCCCTATGCTTGTGGAGGGAGTGAGAGCATGCAGGGAGGTTCTCTTCCCTTCTAATGGGCAGAAGAGACCTACCCAGGAGACAAAACGAGCCTGGCTCCAAATAGCAGAGGAGGTGTACAGCAGGGATGTGGTCAGGAGGACCTGGGTGCAGTGCTGCAAACGTTTCAATCATCTCATTAGATCAGGAAAGGTGAGTACAAAGCCACACTCAACTTCATCCTGCTGTGTATTTCATCACATCCCCTTCACTCTGCCTTCCCGTTCTGACGAAGGGCACAGACCTGAAACGTTGATTCTGTTTCTCTCTCCATGGATGCTGCCTGGCCTGCTGAGTGTTTCCAGCATTTTCTGTTTTTGTTTCGGATTCCAGCATCCACAGTATTTTGCTATTGTGGGTGTTTTATTAAATGTTTCTGTGATGTCACAGATAAAAATCTTTATTTTCACCACTTTCTGGTCATGGAAAAATTTATGTGCACCTTTGGAAGTGGGAAGTGGCTTAGTGAGTTGAAGTGAATGGTGAGACATAACGTTACCTCCAGCAATGGTGGTCAGTGTGAAAGGAATGGCTTGGTCATTGTAGGGATGCTTTATGGTGTTGGTGTGGGGTGGTGCCAACCTGGCGCAGCAGGTGGCAGCCATATGGGTGTACTGTGTAAAGTTAAGTAAATCTGGCCATGATGAGGCCATCCCTGGCCTCCCGGGTAGCAATGTGCTCGGGTGCTGGTGGGATCTGGATCACAGCTTCCTCCTGCTCCTCCTCCTCCTCTGAAGAGGCTGTGCGCTCAGTGCCTTGCTCCTTATGCAGTGCCACTCCTCGCTGCTGCTCTATGTTGTACAGGGTGCAGCAGAACACGACGATTCTGGAGACCCTGGCTGGTGTGTGCTGAAGGGCTCCTCCAGATCTGTCAAGGCATCTGAAGCGCATTTTGAGTATGCCTATTGTCTGCTCTATGACACATCTGGTGGAAATGTGGCTTTCATTATATCTCTCCTCGGGCTCAGTACTTGACCTCCTCAAGGGTGTCATGAGCCACATCTTCAGTGGATAGCCCTTGTCTCCAAGCAGTCAGTTGGAAAGTCTGTTTGGAGGAGCGAAGAGCTGAGGGAGGGTGGACTGGCGCAGGACAAAAGAGTCATGGCAGCTGCCAGGGAAGTTGGTGTACACATGCATGATAGAAACATAGAAGATAGGAGTAGGCCATTCGGCCCCTCGAGACTGCTCCACCATTCAATGTGATCATGGCTGATCATCCAAATTCAGTACCCTGTCCCTGCTTTCTCCCCATATCCCTTGATCTCCTTAGCCTTAAGAAATATATCTAACTCCTTCTTGAATATATTTAATGAATTGGACTCAACTGTCTTCTGTGGTAGAGAATTCCACAGGTTCACCACTCTCTGGGTGAAGAAATTCCTCCTCATCTCTGTCCTAAATGGCTTACCCCTTATCTTTAGACTGTGACCCCTGGTTCTGGACTCCCCTGCCATCGGGAACATCCTTCCTGCATCTAGTCTGTCTAGTCCTGTTAGAATTTTATAAGTTTCAATTAGATCCCCTCTCATTCTTCTAAACTCCAGCGAGTATAAGCCCAATCGACCCAATCTCTCTTCATACGTCATTCTTGCCATCCCAGGTATCAGTCTGGTTAATCTTTGCTGCACTCCCTCCATGGCAAGAACATCCTCAGATAAGGCGACCAAAACTGCACGCAATACTCAAGGTGTGGTCTCACCAAGGCCCTGTACAACTGCAGCAAGACATCCTTGCTCCTGTACTCGAATCCTCTCGCTATGAAGGCCAACATACCATTTGCCTTCTTAACCGCCTGCTGCACCTGCATGCTTACCTTCAACGACTGGTGCACAAGGACACCCAGGTCTCGTTGCACTTCCCCTTTTCCCAATCTATTGCCGTTCAGATAATCTGCCTTCCTGTTTTTGCCACCAAAGTTTATTCACATTATACTGCATCTGCCATGCATCTGCCCAATCACCCAACCTGTCCAAATCATACTGGAGTTTCTCTGCATCCTCCTCACAGCACACACGCCCACCCAGCTTTGTGTCATCTGCAAACTTGGAGATATTACATCTAGTTCCCTCGTCTAGATCATTAATATATATTGTGAATAACTGGGGTCCTAGCACCGATCCCTGCGGTACCCCATTAATCACTGCCTGCCACTCGGAAAAAGACCCGTTTATTCCAACTCTTTGCTTCCTGTCTGCCAACCAGTTTTCTATCCAAGTCAGTACCTTACCCCCAATCCATGTGCTTTAACTTTGCACGCTAATCTCTTATGCGGGACCTTATCGAAAGCCTTCTGAAAGTCCAAATACACCACATCCACTGCTTCTCCCTTATCTATTCTACTAGTTACATCCTCAAAAAATTCCAGTAGATTAGTCAAGCATGATTTACCTTTTGTAAATCCATGTTGACTTTGTCCGATCCTGTCACTGTTTTCCAAGTGCTCTGCTATTACATCTTTTATAATGGACTCCAGCATTTTCCCCACTACCGATGTCCAGCTTACCGGTCTATAATTCCCTGTTATCTCTCTACCACCTTTTTTAAATAGTGGGGTTACATTAGCTACCCTCCAATCCATGGGAACTGTTCCAGAGTCTATAGAATTTTGGAAGATGACCAGCAATGCATCTACTTTTTCTAGGGCCACTTCCTTAAGTACCCTAGGATGTAGATTATCAGGCCCTGGAGATTTATCGGCCTTCAATCCCGTCAATTTCCCTAACACCATTTGCCTACAAATACTGATTTCATTCAGTTCCTCCCTCTCATTGGACCCTATGTTGGACCCTATGTTCCCCGACATCTCTGGGATGATCTTCCTATGGTTGCAGACGAGCTGCACATTGAGGGAGTGGAAGCCCTTGCGGTTGACAAAGACTCCTGGGTTATGATGGGGTGCCCTGATGGCCACATGTGTGCAGTCGATGACACCCTGCACCCATGGGAAGCCAGCCAGAGTGGCAAAGGCCAGTGCCCACTCAGTAACACTGGCTTCATCAGTGGCAAAGTTGATATAATTGGCTGACTTGTCAAAGAGGGCATCGGTGACCTGTGTGATGCATCTGTGGGCGGCTGACTGCAAGATACCACAAATGTCTGCTGCAGATTCCTGGAAGGAGCCTGAGGTGAAGAAGCTGAGGGCACTGGTGACTTTGACAGCCACTGGTAAGGCGTGTCCACCCGCTCCTCTGGGCTGCAGGTCTTGCTCCAGCAATGTGCAAATGTCTGTAATGACCTGGCGCGATAGGCTGAGCCTCCTTTGGCACTGCTGCTCAGTTATGTTGAGGAAGCTCATCCTCTGTCTGTATACCCTGTGTTGGGAGTATCGCCTCTGGCGTAGAGCAGCCCTGTACTGATGCCCTCTGTCCTGCACAGCATCAGGTGGTTGAGGGGAAGGTTGGTGGTGTTGGTGTTGGTGTGCCTGGTGTTGTTGGTGTTGGGGCTCATTGTGGTCCGATTCTAAGGACCAAGGTGGGACAGTATAAATGGCACCCATTCTGATGTAATAGATGGCAGGTCAATTAGAGATGACAGAAGCAATCTGTCAATGGTGTGATAGGTTCTACCAATGAGGTGACAGCGGATGCCGACTTTGCGGGAAGCACTTGCAACCTCGAGAAAGCTAAATCTGTGCTGACAATGCAGTTAGCAACAGCATCTGTTTTAGGAAAGTGATCAGCTGTAAGGTGGGAGTTTTTATTATACATTCCATGCTGTGCACTAATCAGCTGGATCAATGGCCACTCAACTTCCGCATCAGGTTGACCGACATGGTTCCCGAGTTGCGAGATTCCTGTGCTCATCCAGGGAAATTTGAAAGGTAGGGTTAAAAAGGTGCTCAAGGGTCTAACAAGTACCTAATAATGATGATTTAAATTAGCTCGCCCACCTCTGCCATTCGGGTTGCTGCTGCGCTGGCAAACGCACCCAAGGGAAAGGCTCATGGCGGCAGGATGATGGCGGGTTTCTGACCCACTGCAAGATATTTCAAATTTCCCACCCGACCTGCCTCCAATCGCACCTGCACTGTAAGCATCGGAGCAGGCCCGAAGGATTTGTATGATTGTTGCTGCTGATTGACCAGCAGTCTGTTTGGCCCAGTGGTAGGGGCGTGGTGCAGTTGGACCTAGAAGCACAGACACACCTGTGAGTTTCAATTTAACTATGGAAAAGACATTTGCTTTGGACAATGTGTGTCTCGATAGGTGATTTAACGGTGAATAGGTGATTTAACTTTGGACAATGAGACTTCGTGTTTTAATGGGTTTCGATGGATCTTCAATTGGATAAGACAACGATGCCAGTTTCGCTGGAACAATGGACTTCCTGGCCTCAGTGAAAAACACTTTAACCTTGGGCAAAACACATCAGCAGTAAGACTAAATCACATCAAATATGTACCACAGGGAGGGGGAGACAAGATAAGGAATTGTCTTCCATCCCCCAGCCCTGTACATGTCCTGTGGTTTGGATTACTGGGTGTGGATTGGAATACTAGAGTTGGGGGAAGGCCCAGACTCAAAGGCGGGAACCAGGCAAAGAAGGGTGATTTAAAAGACATCACTGCAATACACAGACCAGAGTGAACTTTTAGGGTATACAGAGAAGGCAGCTTTGGCCATTCTCTCTCTCTCTCTCTCTCTCTCTCTCTCTCACTCTAAACCACCATGAGCGACGAGAGCCTTGCCTTGCTCTTCGACTGTAGGAACGAACCTCGAAACTGGGACTTGGATACTGCATCGGCGATACGGAACCAGGAGACACGTTCTACACAGGGAAGCAGCGAGCAAGAAAACGGACAATCGGGGTGAGCATTGTCCAAGCCCACACATCCTTAAGACCACCGGTACTTTGTGAGGGGTGTTGTGTGTCCCAACCAATCCAGAGGGGTTTAGTGGGGAGGTTCTGTGCGTATTCTATAGTGTATGTTCCGGGGTTTGTGGGACAAGTCCATGATATACTCTGTATAGCAACACAGTGTGATTTTAGGCGTCTTAATACGAGACAGGGGCCTGTTCGATGGGCCAAGTTGTATTGTTGTACTGTTTGTTTTACGCCACCAGGCATTTTACGTACTGGAGGCGGGTGTGTGTGTTAACCTTATTAAACACCGTACGGTTGAGTCCGAAAAGCTTGTCTCTGTTCCAATCCTGTTCACCGTAATTCCTGTCATCTAGAACTAAGTAGGAGAGGTGATTCGAACCACCAAGGCAAACCACCTACAGCACGGACCCCAGAAAATTCCGGCTGAATCATCTCTCTTGAAGGCATTGGGCCCTTGCTGGATTACTGTACCCCAGTGCTGGTTGCTTTCCAGTGGCGGACTCAAGCGCCTACTATTCATTTGTGAGCTAGTACCCCAGATTCCAGCAAGCAATTTGACTGTGGGGGTGGTGGGGAAGGTTATCACAACCAAGCCTGATTTTGCCTTTATCCAAAATCAACAGACATGTACTTGCAGCAGAGGATGCTGGACAGTGGGAACCCTGCTTGATTTTCCCTCCCTAACCCAGAGACGCCGAGGCGAATTTTATCACTGTCTGTCACCGGCTGAGATCACCTACTTCAGCACAGACTGTGGATTGATCTTGGGCCTGTGCAGCTGAGCTGTCCACTCGCTTAACCAGCTGACTTCTTGGGAGAGCCCATGTACTTTTAGAAGCCAAATTTAACGTGTTTAATGAAAGTGGAGAGCTAAAGCACCAATTGCTGTCGAAACATACCTCTTGGACCAAGCTGTCTTATTATCTCTCTATGTGGCTTGGTGTCAAAATTTGTTCGACTTTGCTGCTGTGAAGCACCTTGGGACATTTCTACTACGTTAAAGGTGCTATATAAATGCATGTTGTTGTTGTTTTTGTAATGAAACCGAAAAACCCAATATTTTGTAAGCTTCAGCAGAAAAGATGTCTATGGGGATACTTTCTATTCAAAAGACAATGGAATAGATTTTCAAATTGCTGCCCGGGTGTAAAACTGGCATTGCGGACTATCCGTGGACTCGAGGTAATCTGTTCCTGGGCTGTGTATCTCTGTCCCGCAGGGCTTCACTGCAGGTGTCTGTGGAGATGCCATGCACTCGATACTGGCTTGGAATTTTTGATAATTATCGTGCACTACTGCACACATTTCCGAAGTGCACTTCTCCAAATGCACCATTACACCTTGCAGGGTCCTTTAGACATTATCACATGACATTATGAACGGCTAGTGATCCGCAAGCAGCCTTACTATGCGGGAACTGTGAGGTCACAATTCCTGGCCTTGGCAGCTAAGGAATTTAGAACCTGCCCCTCTTTCTGCCACTTCCAATTGCTTCTCCTTACTCTTGTTCAGTGCTCCCTCCTCAACCTGACTTGCTAAATCCTCCGAGGGGTATGTAACCGCGCTGGGGCCTGCACCTGGTATGAGAGTGATGTGGGTTGCTGTGAGGGGCTAGTTGTTCACTAATAATGCATCCTGCCACTTCATCTTGGGATGCCCCAATAGAAAAGTCATGTCTTAATATTGTGACGGTGAGGAAACCCTTCTAACAGAGGTGACATGCCAGTATACTCTGCACCATGCAGTGCCTGTGCAGTGTCTACCTGTCTGTTACTCAGAAGGGGAAGAAAAAAGAATAAGGAGAGGATGATACTAGCCATGAGCGTCACAGAAGCCTCTGAGCGCTCCATCCCTCACTCCTTCTATGCCTGGCCAATGATTTGCAGGGTGGTCTCATCTAATTGAGTCAGATGCTTGAAGTTGTGAGGCCTCCCTCGGGCCTATGTTTGATCCCACCCTTAATGTGCAGCCTTTCCATGTAAGTAGATAAAAAGCATGTAGCTGTTACACTCTAGAAGAGCAGAGAAGTTGTGACCCTAATGCTCTGCCTACATGGCACCTTGTTTGAGTACATGGACATGCAGCATGCAAGTAACTTCTGGTGGCAGAGTGCTTTAGGGGCACAACTTCCAAGATTTATATGCGACATGAGAAGTGCCCCCACCAAAGTTTACCCAGCAACAAAAAGGCAATACTTGTGCATATGTGAGGCTGTGAGCTGACATGCTGCCTCACTGAAGTTGCAGCTGGCTGTCAGTAGACTCTTTGTGATATGCTCCATATGGCCATACAGAGTATGCAAATTTTGGGTATTATTAATTTTGTTTCTAATTTTCAACTGCATTCACTTGTTCAGCCATATCAGCCAGGCATTTTGGACATTGCCTCTAAGATCTCGGTTCCAAAGAAAGTAAACCCTCCTTTGCTACATTTCCTGAAGCAATTCCTAAGAGCACCACCCTCAAAAGGGACAGTCTTTGATGTTCCCCTTCTCACCTCCATTCTATTATCACACTAGAAATGTGTTGCAGTACCTTTTGCTTGGAATCATCTCTTTAATGCAATCAGCGGCCCTTTAAGAGCCTTGCATGAATCCCGCCCTCTCTCCAGCACATTCCCTGCACGGAATCCAATCTGCTCAGGGAATGTGAAGCATTTATTCCAGTGAATTGCCCTCCAGATTTCTGCCACGGTCATAGTACATTGTTCTCAAATCTGGGGTCCCACCAAGATAAGAATTTCTACATCATTGTATTCGACTTGGGGACCTTCTCCTTTCTTCCAATAGACACGAATGTTGCAATGAATTCATTTCCATTTTCTTTTTACCAAAATTTTGAAGGATATAAAAGCCTAGAAATTAATGTTGGTGATATTAATGGATGAATGTTTAAAATATTCATGTAAAATTCTTCTGTCTGTGATTTTAGTGGAGGCGTCAACATGGTTAAATGAAACCTCCATTAATATATCTGTGGAATGTCATATAAATGTATCACTAATAACAGAGAGCATAAATTGCAGGCTAGGAAGTGATTTTAATATGGCTTTAGCAAGCTTGCATGTTGATCAGACTTCTGGAATGTCACAAGTGACACAATTGTAAAAAGCTCATTCACGAATACAATGATAATATATACATCACACACTATGCAATTTTATATCATTTTCCACTTGCATCTTTTTTTTTAAAAACCCTTGCACTTTGTACTAAATCACTGCCTGTAGAACTCAGCAACTTTACAATTCCACAATGTCTATTGGGCGAAATGAAGACAAACTAAAGCTGACAAGTCTTTTTCTCCTTTTTCTGCCACTTTTATCCCTTGAGAATTATTTTTCTTCTCTTTTAGATCTCAGCCCCCTGTGAATGCTTTCTAAAACTTAAATATATTCTGGAGGGTAATTTCCTGTTCACATTAGTAAAGCTATCTCAGAGCTCCCTTGGACAAGTGGGCTGGCAGGAAAAAAGGATATAGAGAGATTTGTGCAATTCTGTTTCCAGTCCAAGTTTTAAGGTTATCCAATTTATCATTTTAAAAAGGATTCATTTCACACATGATATGTTAGATTAAATGGACCTTTTCACTCAAGTGGTGTGAATCAGATTTTGCCAGGGAGTGACATCTTTCTCGCTCACTCACAAACAGTGGGATTTAGGTGCAAATTCTATTCATGTAAGCTCAGCTGTCAGCTCCAATTTTATTGATGGGCTATTACGTTCTTTATCCATTAAAGAATGGCAACATCTCCTGTAAACTGGAATCTCATTTCGTTGGATAAAAATAACAAGATGAAAATAGAGAAGCTTTTCTATGAAGCACTAAAGCAGCAGACTAGATATGTTCCCACAGCAAGTAAAGGTGAGGCACTGAAAGCTGCAGTTCTTTGGATGAGTAGAAAAATGCAAATTAAAATGACACTTAAAAAGGAGGCACATGACAAGCCGAGGGCAAATAAAGCAAAAGAACATCAAGCCAACTATAGAGAATGTCCAAGGGAAGCAAAGAAGATGAGAACGGCTAACGGGAGTCTGAAGAAAGACTGTCAGATAACATAAAGAGAAATAGTAAAGGATTTTGCAAACACTTTAAAAAGTAGAACAGGGTTAAATGAAAGGGTAGGCTTGATTAGAAATGAGATTTAACATAAGATAAAGAAATGGTGCAGATACTAAATGAATATTATGCATTGGTTTTCACAGTTTGGTAGTGGAAAAGAAATGGTATAAGAGGAGGAGGAGTAATAGGATAATTATAGATCAAGAGGTAATACTGAAAATGTAGTGGAACTCAAAGAAGAAAACACACTGATGGCATAAACATATGTCACAAATATAACAATCTCAGAATCCTGAGACAAGAGTATTAACACAACATTAGGCTCAAAGATAAATAAAAGGGTGAGAACGCCCAAGAGTTAAACATGGAAAAAATATTCAGCACAGACACCAAGCAAAACTCTTTTAAACTGAAAAAAATGAAGTGACAGACCAAGGCCCACTAGTACAGGACACCGCCAAAGTTGACAGCAGTAGGATAGAGGGTGTGACAAGTCAAGAAGTAATGGTTAGGTTGATTGACTGGAAGTGGTACAGAAAGGAAAAATTGACATACCATGATGGATGTGTGTGAGTTAACCCTCAGATATATATATATTTTTTTAATTTAAAATTTAAAATAGAGTGGAGCTGGAGGAATGATTATACACACAGCATCATAGGTCCACTGCATACTAATGGCATGTGCCACTTTTTGAACAGCACCTTCAGCATGGCTAATACTGTGAGAGTCACGGGTATGTACAACAACAACTTGCAATTCTATAGCATCTTTTAACATAGTAAAAACATCGTAAGGCACTTCACAGGAGCAATTACCAAACACCGAGCCACATGAGATATTAAGATAGGTAACCAAAAGCTTGGTCAAAGAGACAGGTTTTAAGGAGCATTTTAAAGGAGAAGAGAGCAGTAGAGAGGTGGAGAAGTTTAGGGAGGGAATTCCAGAGTTTAGGGCCCAGGCAGCTGAAGGTGCAGCCACCAATAACCTCTCTCATCTATACTTAGCGTTATGAGCACTTTGCGCATCTACATCTCGAGTTCAACATCAAATACTACCATATTAGCCGATGTTTCCAATTAAAATTCTTACTGTTAATATTCAGCAAACTCCCAGCAATAAACTAGTTCTGTGACATTCAAAAATACTCAGCAAACAGCTTCCAATTTTTGAAAATTTTGCTGAAAAGCAAAGCTTAATAGACAAGGTGAATAGTGAGGAACACACAGGGGGTTTAAAAGATTTATTTATATGTTGAATTTTCTGGAAATTTGCTGACACTACATTTGTGCATAAGTAGATTTGACCATAAATGTAAGTTTTTACTAGTTTCAGGAGCTCATTCAGCTGAGAGGACAGATATTTTAAGTTATTTTAATGCCAATGTAATTTCATGCTCAGTCAACATGAGGCCACTTTGGAGTAATCTGTAGGGAATAAGGAAAACAGATTTGATTTTCACTCCCCTTAAAGTGGGATTGGTATGGCACTATCTTTTTCCTTTTTGGCCTGATTTACATTGTGAAATTTACATGATGGTTGCCCAGGTTAATTGCCCATACATTGCACTAATTACAGGTTAAATGGGAGCAAAATTGTAACTGTTCATCCTATTAAGATGCTTTCAGTTTCCCTTCTCCTTATTTCCCAGGTGAGAACTGATTAAACTCGTCAATGTGTGGCTGGAGGACTCGAGGTTCAGACAGCTCAGTAACTTCAACTGCTGCTAACGACTTGAGTCTTAACCAGAACATTGCTGAGAGTGCAACAACAATTTTCATTTAGATGGTACAGGTTAATCTTAGAACATCTGATGAATTTAGAGGAAACCAATTTTGAGCATTATCCTTGCCTATTAGAATACTTAACCATACTGTAAACATACACAGTAGAGCCAGATTCACTTGAAATGTCAGTCAGATCATTTCAAGTATTCGAACCTCCTCCGGAAATCAGTTTGATTAAATGACCATTCAGATCATCATAAGGCAACAATTATAGAAAGAATTGGAGTGTGTAAAGGCAGATTTTCTTGGATCTATGATTCTGCTATTGGATTAGGGGAACCAGATTATAGTGGTGTAACTGTAGGGAGCTGGCTCACAGGTTCCAATCTCTGGAAATCTAAACGAGTGCTGATGTTAAAGCAGCTGTAATTTTGAGGATTTTGGAAAAAGGAATTGGGTAAATGAGAAGGTGCAGTGTATGCAGATCTTCAAGTCCCACCATATAGAGCACCTTTTCAAACATTTAACAAATACACATGTTGGCCAGAATTTGTGTTTTACGGGTTACTGTATTTCAACTTTTAAAATTTTTGTGCAAATATTTCACCTGTTTAGTCTCTGGAAGCATTCTTGTACAACTTCCACCTTCTGTCAGCTGTGGCTCAGTGGGTTGCACTCTCTAGGTGGGAGGGGTAGGAGTGAGCAGGTGCTGCTGGGTGCTTGATTACTGCAGGGAGTTGGAGTGAGTTTGTAAAAGGTTGGTGGTTTTTTTCAGGTTTTAAGGCCTTTTTGGTCCATAAACAGCAGCCAAATGGCTGCTGAGGGACCCAGAGTGCCGGGCCCCTCCGAGGACAATGTTCCCAGGATGAATTTAATCAGGGGAGAAAATGTTGGGGGAAGGGAGAATAAAAGGCCCAAAGATTTGGGTCGTGACCCCAGGAGGTTTGGAAAAGAAAACACGGCGGTGGTTCAGTGCGAGGATAAGGAGATATGAGTTTGGGATATTATCCAGATGGTATATAAGGACTGCGGCGAGGGAAGCTGCTTTGCCAAAGCTGAATGTTGGGTTCGAGGTGACGGTCAGTGGCCGAGAGGAGGTGGAAAGACTTTTACTGAGTTTGAAGGTTGGAGTTAAGTTCTTGAAGGTATCTCTGCTCTATTCTGAAGTGGTCTCATTCTTAAACCTGTCGGTTTATATTGAGGACGATGTGCTAATAAAAAAGTTGGAGTTGTGGGACATTAAAATTTGCTCGGCAATAAAGAGGAGATGCTATCCAGGAACGTGGGTAGCAGCTGGAACCCGTTATGTAAAGGTGACGTTCCCAGAGTGGGTGAAGTCATTGTCGCATAGCATGAAATTCGAGACAATGGAAGGAGTGCAGTACTTCCAGGTACTAGGTGAAGGTTTGTTGTTATTGTCTTGGACACGACCATCTTGCAAGAAGCTGTCTAGATTTGTACTGTTATAACTGCGGCGAGTCTGGACTCGGAGCTGCAAGGCGGAGAGCTGTGGGGTGTGTCACAAAGGCACCACCTGCTGTGAGTGTGAGGCAGAAGGAAGCCCCTTGAGTGATGAGGAGATGGGAGAAGGAGCAGAAGGTGTGAGTGGAGCGGCCGGAGGAGCAGAGCAGGCGGAGGACACAGTTGGTGAATGGAAGGAGAAATGAGCACAGGAAGAGGCAGAAAATTGCGGAGCAGAGAACAGGATGGAGATGGTGGAAAATGACAAAGACAGCGGAGGGCAGCACGGGTCGAGGGCAGAGTCGAGCCATAATACGGCTCAGCTCTCCCTAAAGAACCTGGTGTCCACGGGGGGAGAGGAGGTGGGAGCGGGGTGCAGGGTAAGTGTAAGTACTTCAAAGAAAGAAGGGGAGTCGGACACCACAGGGAGCAGGAGGGGGTAGACGAGGAGAGGGAGCAAGAGGCAGGAGCCTTAAAGGGGCAGCAGGACTGGAGCGGGGTGACAAAGACGCCAGAAGGGAGCAAGATAGGTGCAGATGCACCATTGTCCCAGAGAGAGAAGAAACGGGGAGCAAGGGTCAGCAGTGGCGATGAGGCCGAAGGGAGTGGCACTGTTGGCGAAACCGTGATAGCAGGAAGACTCTCGAAGGGAGATTATGTATCTGACAGGGAGCAGGGATGGGAGGTTACAGAAGAGCTCGAGAGTGAGGAGTCAGAGGGGGACAGAGACATGGAAGTGGGGAGTGGGGTGGCATCGTGTGGAAAGGGAAAGGTTAGTGAGGGGCAGAAGGAGGGAGAAGGGGCAGCTCTTCGGCCCAAACCTAATGTAAGGAAGAGGCTGAAACTGCAGGGAAGGTTCAAACAGGAGGTGAAAAAGAGCCGGAGGCTGCAGGAGAAAGCAACAGCTGCCCAAAAAGTTGGGAAGGAGCATGAGAGGAGGGAAGGGCCGGAGATTAAATGATGAGCGGATTATCAGGCACGCTTCCTTTATTAGGAGCCATGATTACATTGGTCTTGATTAATGTGAATGGACTGAGATGTGAGAAGAAATTGCAGCAGTTGTTGCAGTGTTTTAAAGGCACTGACTTGTTGGGTTCGATTTTAATTCCCGAGGCGAGTTGGAGTCGGGTTGTGTGGTGGGCGGGTTCCAGAGCCACATCCGGCGGGATCAGCTGCTGATGTCCGATTTTGATTCAATGAGGCGTGCTGGCCGGTCCAATGAGTGCGATCGGGTCGGCTGGCCTCCTCTGATGACGTCATCATAGCAGCTGCTTTTAAAGCTGCCATTCAGCCTAAGCCTTTCTCTTGTGGATTCCTGGGCTTGATTTATACGCAATTACTTTTCCAGAGGCAAGGCAGCTCCTCGGTTTAATGATGATTCCCTCCATGCTCTTGTGGATGCTGTCAGAGGGCGCAGGGAGATTCTATTTCTTCCTGATGGCCGGAGGAAGCCTCCTCAGCAGACCAAGGCAGCCTGGCTGCGCATTGCTGAGGAGGTCAGCGCAAGGTCCATATGTTCACGCTCATGGATCCAGTGCCGAAAAAGGTTTAATGATCTTGTGCGAACATCAAAAGTGAGAATTCCATCACACTTGCCTTCACTCTGCTTCCCTTCTCTTCTCATCACCAGCACTCTGTGTTGTAAGCCTCCTCCTCCACATCCCACCTTACTCTTACTTCACTTGCACCCTTTCCTATCCATCTCTGTCTCTGCACTGAATCACTTCAGCATCCTGCCTATGCACCCCTTAGACTTGCTTTCACTGTCATGACAACAACTAACAACACACAGGGAGCTAGCTTCCTCTTGGCACCTTACCCCATCTTCATCTCCCTCAAAGCTTCTATGGTAGGGATTATTCACACTCACTCCATCACTGGCTGAAACACCGCTTATGTCCCTCCTTGCAGGAAAAGATAGCCCACAATAAGAGGGAAAGAGCACTGACTGGAGGAGGAACACCTACTCTAGCCACATTGACCAGTGCTGAGGAGGCTGCATACGAGATTGTTGGAGGTGGCGAGGACCTGGAAGTGGGCGATGGAGAGACGGGCACACTAGAGGAAGCTGGTGACATAATAGAGTTTCATGCCTCTCAGACTGCAATGGCATATGATGTTCATAGAGAATCGCGTTGTATCATCTGCTCAAAAGGATGTGTCTGCTACATCAATATCAGATGTCTAAATCATGCCTTTACTCTCCCACAGGACCATCGAACGCCCCCCTCCCCACGATCCAGGATGAAGCACCGGATAACTCCTCAGAGGAACCTGAAGCCTCTGAGGGAGCAGCGTCACCAGGACTCAGCGCACCCAGCACCAGCGCAGCAACGTACACCTCGGTGGGGCCCTCGCGAGTTAGAGTAATGTTGCCACCTGGTCTATCACAGCACACAAGTGAGCATCAGCAGATGGTGGAGACAGCGACAGCAGTGGCGAGTTCTCCTCAGAGGTCGCAGGACTCTCCTAGCTCTGCTGAGCTGCATGCAGACGCTGTGCCTCTGGGACCATCCAGAGAAAGCGCACAGTCGAAGTGGCCTGAAATTATTCCATTCAGGTCACAATGCAGATGGGTGTCAGCTTCAACAGTCACAAGGTCAGTAGATGTGAAAAATCTTATCCCAAACCTCCAACAACAAAGTTGTTGTATTTGAATGTCAGCCGTGTTTTGGGGGCACTTTTAAAGCGCTGCACCAATGAATACAAATCATGTCCTCCAGCAACTCGTCTCCTTGAACCTGGCCTGTTTCTGACAAGTCGGGAAACCGGAGCCAGAAGCACGAAAATGGGAAACCACTATAAAAATAGGATTAGCAAGGCAGTTGACAGGCTGTTAACTGCCTTAACTACCTGTCACACCGGTTCCAGTCAGGTCAGTTTGGGAGCGGCTAAACAGACACTCACGAAAATCGGGTGGGGGCGGGATGGAGGTGGGTTGGGTGTCTGAAGCCATTTTTTCCGATTTTCGCGATAGATCCGCCTCCAAACCCGCCTCCTCAGGGCTATTAAAATCGAGCCTGTTGTGTCTGCAAGAAACCTTTTGGGATGAGGATATCCTAGAAAGAGATCAGAAGGTTTGGAAGGGAGAGGTGTTTGCAAGTTAGGCAAACAATAACCGTAGAGGGGTGGCTGTTTTGGTGAGTCCGTCCCTAAAAGAGAATGTTGCCTTGGTGGACAAGGACACTGATTTTTATGGCTAAAGGTAAAAATGGAGGAATTTAATTGTGATCTCTTTAATATCTATGCATCGAACGACCATTGCAAGTGTCACAAGCACAGCCAAGACAGTGAGATGTGTCACAGGGGGTCCAACGTGTCAAATCCTGCTGTCTGCAGTTTTTTTTGTGTTTTTTTTTAAACTGGAAAGACAGACAACGATGTCGAGTCACGTTCTGTAGCGGGACATTCAGCCTCGGATCTGTGGGTTAGCGTTCTCCAAGGTAGCCTTCGAGACACAGGACAACGCAAAATCATCGAGCAGAAACTGATAGCCAAGTTCCGCACCCATGAGGACAGCCTCAATAGGGATATCGGGTTCATGTCACGCTACAGAACGTGACTCGACATCGTTGTCTGTCTTTCCAGTTTTAAAAAAAAACACAAAAAAAAACAAACCCCCCAAAAAAAACTGCAGACAGCAGGATTTGACACGTTGGACCCCCTGTGACACATCTCATTGTCTTGGCTGTGCTCTGGTGTGTCTTTGATGTAAGGACACCTTCCCTCAAAGATTGTATCTCTGCAGTTTCTGTGTTTATATACTGTGTAATATTGTAGATTCACTCATTCTACCTTTACCTGATGAAGGGGCGACAGCTCCGAAAGCTTGTAATTTTAAATAAATCTGTTGGACTATAACCTGGTGTTGTGCGACTTCTCATTTTTATTCACAGAAGTGGCAGAGGCAATGGCAGAAAACCCTTGTATAATGGGGAATTTTAATGTATTTTTATCTCGGATGGACATTTCAGCCCAGATGACCTTTAATGATGATAACTCCAGAGGGATGATTGTAATAATGTTGGCAAATTTTAATTTGAGAGACTTATGGAGGGATCTGAACCCCATAAAAAGGGAGTTCTCCAGAACAGGTTGGGTGGGTGATGTTTTAAAACAGAGCCGAATAGATTTTGTGTTAATGCGGGAAGGGTTAAGTTCTGAGGTGATGGACATTTATTACAAACATTTTTTTTTAGTGACCTCTCGGCTTTGGTTCTTCGAATTAGGAACAGCAGAGTTAAGATCAGTCCAGGGGTGTGGATTTTAAACAATCAATACCTGAAAGAAATTGCTTACAAAGAAGGGATTTTAAATATAATAAAGAATGCTCGGAAGGAACCTTTGTTCTTGAAAGAAAGAAGAGTTTGGTGGGACAATTTCAAATATGAGGTAAAAGTTTTTTCATGGGAAAGAGAGAGCAGCAGCTAACCGGTGTCGAGAAGAGAATATAAACAGAAGGTTTGCGGATATCTGTAAAGCAGTTGACAGAGGGGAGCAGAGACTGGGTGGGTGGTCTTAAAGGAAGAATGGGAATTATTGCAAGCTCAAAAATGCAAGGGGGCCATTCTCCAGGCAAAGACTAAAGATGCATTGGAGGGAGAAAGATGCACTAGATATTTTCTAGAGCAAGAGAAGCTGCGACAGAGATTATTATTAATTGGAGAGTTGAAAGTTGGGGAGAAGATCATTAATGAAAGTGGGGAGTTTTTGGAGGCGGCTAGTAGCTTTTATCAAGAGTTATATACAAAAGCAGACATTTCCAAATTGGCGATGGAGAAGGTTTAAAGGTTTAAATCTTCCTTTAAACCCTCTTTTTATTGAAGAGGGTTTAAAGGAGGATGAGAGAAGCATGTGCGACAAAGAAGTAGTATTAGTGAAAATAAAAGTAGCAATAAGTGGAATGAAGGGGGGCGGCGGGTGGGGGGGGGGGGGGGTGGGGGGGGAAAGCCCAGGATCCGATGGGCTAAGTGAAGAATTTTTAGAGATTTTACGTCCATTGCTCTTAGAGGTTTTTAAGGAGATTAAACTTGAGGGAAGTCTGGCCCCATCTATGAGGAGAGGTGTCATAAGCTTAGCTTATAAAAATAAAGGGGATAGAAGGGATCTAAAGAATTGGAGACCCATCACATTATTAAATGTGGGTTATAAGATCTTGGTGAGGGTTATGGCAAATCGTATGAAGGAGATGATGCCGCAGGTAGTTTTGCCTTCTCAGTCCTATGGAGTCATAGGCCAGGACATCGCAGACTCTGGTCTCAATCTGAGATGCGATAGAGCTCATGGGAAAGAGTGGGAGGGAGGCTTATGTGTTAAAGATAGATCAAGAGAAAGCCTTTGATAGGGTCTCTCATGAGTTTTTATTGATGGTTTTGGAAGCATTTAGTTTTGGGAAAAATTTCATTGAGTGGATAAGGATTGTTTTATTCAAACCTATTTAGCTGTGTTAAATGTAATGGCTTTTTATCCAAGTATTTTCCGATACAGAGGTCAGTGAGACAGGATTGTCCCCTGTCCCCATCGTTATACACATTGGTGGCAGAACCATTATGTTACATGATGCGAAAGGAACAAGGTGTAGTCAGGATTGCGGTTACCAGTTCCAGGCGGGTATCGGTGATACACTAAAATGCAGATGACACAACCTTAACGTTGAGAGATCTGGGGCCCGATTTTAATAGTCCTGAGGAGGCGGGTTTGGAGGCGGGTCAGCTGCGAAAATTGGAAAAAATGGCTTCAGATCCTGTTAACTGCCTTGTTTATCCTATTTTGCTAGAGGTTTCCCATTTTCGTGCCTCTGGCTCCTGTTTCCCATTTTGTCAGAACCAGTCCAGCTGCAAGGAGACGAGTTGGTGGAGGACATGTTCTGTAGTCATTATTGGTGCAGCACTTTTAAAAGTGCTCCTGTAACATGGCTGGCATTCAAATGCATCAACTTTGTTGTTGGAGGTTTGGGATAAGATTTTGCAAATCTACTGACCTTGTGACTGGTCAAGCTGACACACATCTGCTGTTTCAACTGATTTAAATAATTTCAGGCCACTTTGAGTGTGCGCTTGCTAGCTTCTTGCCCCAACTGAAATCTATAACAACGGGATGGGAACCATTTACATCCTCTCATCGTGGTCATCAGATTCGGAGGAAGAGCAGCGTGGCATGGTGCTGCTAGATGAACAAGTGGCTCAGCACACAGCCTCCTTGGAGGAAGAGGACGAGGAGGAGGATGAGTAGGAGGACGGGAAGTGGTGCCTTGCGGGGCCGGATGTGGCCAATCCAGCAGCAGGCGACCACATTGCTGGCTGTCAGGCAAGGGATGCACTCAGCCATGCCAGATTCGCGTAAGCTAATGCTTCAACCACAGGTGGCTGGCACATGGAGATGAATATAAGATCAACATTCTCAAACCCCAGGCATCATCTGTCCAATAATGGTGGTTTGTGCTCAGTGTCACCACCATCATTCTACATGGAAATCCACCTGAGCCCTCACTCTTGAACTTCCATTTCCCAGAACACAGAGGCCACACTTTAGGTGATCTCAGCAGATCATTAAATCTTTTTTGACACTAAACCCATGTGCGTCTGCACACAGATCTCGAGCTCACCTCCTGAGCAATTTGCAGCCAAGCTGCCTTGGTTTGCTGAGGAGGCCTCCTCCTTCTTCTGTTTCTAGGGAAGAGGAGCTCCTGACGTCCTCTAACTCCCTCAACAAGAGCATGGAGAGAGCCCTCATTGAAGCTGGCTGCTGCATTAGTTTTTGGGGCTGCCATTCCTGCAGCTCCCAGCACCTTTAAGCGAAAAAAGCATTAATATTACTAAGCAAATGATTGGAACACAACTGGCATATTTTTCATTTCATAGTCAGATAATAAAGTCATATATCAAAAAATCATGAATCTCTTTCTGGAATAATATGACCAGCAATATCATTCATTAAAGTTTGCTCAGAACAGACGCTGTCAACTCCCCTTTCTACATAATACGCAACAATCGCCAGGCAGGATTGTTACCTCCCAGTCGGGGAACACTTCAGCAGTCAAGGACATTCAGCCTCGGATCTGCGGGTTAGTGTTCTCCAAGGTGGCCTTCGAGACACACGACAACGCAAAATCATCGAGCAGAAACTGATAGCCAAGTTCTGCACCCATGAGGACGGCCTCAACCGGGATCTCGGTTTCATGTCACGCTACAGAACGTGACTCGACATCATTGTCTGGTTCACAGGTGTGACTTCCAGTTTTTAAAAAAAAGTTAAAAGCTTAACTGCAGACTGCAGCATTTGACACGTTGGACCCCCTGTGACCCCACCTCATTGTCTTAGCCGTACTCTGCTGTGTCTTTGATGTAATGCCTCCCTGATGGATTGTATCTCTGCAGACACATTGTTCTCTGTCTATATATACTTTGTAACCGATTTGTATTCCCTCACTGTACCTGAAGAAGGAGCAGAGCTCCGAAAGCTCGTAATTTCAAATAAAACTGTTGGACTATAACCTGGTGTTGTGCGACTTCTCATTTTTCTACATAATAAAGCACCAAGCCATCCCAATGACATTTGTATGCAAAGGGCACATGACCCCTTTAAATTTTCAAACAAACAGCGCATCATTCATGCCAGAAACTGACATCCTCCAAGCAATTGCCTGGAGGGACCCGCACGTCGGCCGTAACGAGGCCAATGAAGCCAAAATCGGAAGTGCTGGGAGGCGGCAGCCGAGCGGGCCCGCCTCAACCCGCCTCCGTTATTAAAATCAAGCCCGGGGAGTCAGTGAGGAAAGCTATGGGAGTAGTGGAGGAGTATTGTAGAGCTTCAGGAGCCAGAGTGAATTATAGTAAGTCCCAATGCCTGGTTGCAGGAAGGGGTAGGGGGGGAATGATTGGAGGAAAGTCCCTTTAAGGTGGTGGAGGTTTTGGAAGTTCTGGGGGTGCATATGGGGTGTAAGAAGGGCAGGGATGAATTGGATTGATTAAATTGTGAACCAAAGGTTATGAAAATTAAAGATTTTGGGAAGATGGAAGAAGGTGGTTGAAAGTGCAAGGAAGAGCGACAGTGGTGTCCGCTCTCCTGCTATCTAAGCTATGGTACTTATTGACGGTGGAGGATATTCCTGAGTGAGCGGAAAAATCTATCTGAGAGGATTGTGTGAGGTTTTTATGGGAAGGGAAACCAGCCTTGGTGGCTTACAATAACATAATTGGTCGGAGAAATCCGGGAGGACTCAATTTCCCAGATATTGATTTGAAGAAAAATTCCTTTAGAATCAAATGGGTGAAGAGATTTCTTCAGAAGTCAAATACAAGCTTTTGGAAGAGTTGTTTTGAGCATTTTTTAAAACAAAGTGGGATAGGAGGGCTGGGGATATTGTATATGGAATACAATAATATGTTTTTGAAATTGATTAAACTTCTCTCTAGGTTTTATAACAGGGTTGTAGAGACTTGGGCCCAATTTTTAAAAAGTGTGCAGTTTATGCCCAAGGGTGCTGAGGAATTTTTAGAACAGCCCTTATTTTTGAACAGGTTGCTCAACAGTGAAGGAGAGGTATTATTTAATCACGCTTTTCTAAAAGCTGGTATTATATGTGTGAAAGATGTATTATACGAGGTAATTCCAGGTTGGTTGCCGGAAGCGGTAGTGAGGGACATGGTGTGGGAGGAGGATCAGGAGGTAGAGGAAAAAGCAATTATGATCATGTATGAGAAGATTGTGAGGGCAATACCACAGGATTGGATGGAAGAAATAAATGAGCAAATCTCCAAAGGAAGTAAATGCGACCCACTTTTACAAGAGTTCTGACAACTGTAATACTCGAGATTTCTATGGGGTATTTAGAGAATGGAGATTAAAGGCACTTGCTGGTCAGGAGAGAAAAAAATGGGTTATGGTCTGAGGTTATGGTTTTTTCTCTCTCTCACATGGCAGCTATTGATGATTCTACCAGTGCCATTTACACTTCATCTAGAGTCATCTTTTGTTTCTTAACTTGTCCCATTACCATCTCCTTTTGCCTTGCACCATCATCCCTTTTGTCTTTTAACCTCTCCTGCCCTCCATCCTATCACAGACCTTCTATTTTGTTCTTTCCTCCCCTCCCCCCTCTCCCTGCCCCTGCACTTGCTTAAAAACCTGTTCTATCTCCAGCTTTTTCCAGTTCTGACGAAGGGTCATCGACCACAGATGCTGCCTGACCGGGTGAGTATTTCCAGCATTTTCTGTTTTTATTTCAGATTTCCAGCATCCGCAGTATTTTGCTTTTGTATTAGTGTTTAATTCACTGCCACTTCTCTTCTAAGAATGCCCACCTTGAAGAAGTTCTGCTCTTCTCTCTGACGGGATTTACGTTTGTCTCTTTTATCTTGTTTATCTTCATTACTTTCTGTCTCCCTTCTCGTGTTTGATCAGGTATCTACCAAAAGTCGCTTTCACAGCCACATATCTTTCCTCAGCAACTGTCTCCGGCTCCGACTTACTCTACATGGATTCCAACTGAAATTCCACCCCTCATGTTTTGGATCCACCCAGGACTACAGATATCTCCAAGATATTCAGCGTTCCTCAAACCACTGCTCTCGCCGTATCCTGAGATCCACGCTGAATGCCATGCGACGCCACATGAACACTCTCGACCTCTCTCTTCAGCAGCACCGACTCACTCTATCTCAAAGCTGTCCTGGTCCGCAGTTCCATTTCATCCTTCGCCTCATCCGACGCTTCAACAAAAAACTTTTTTTCTTCCTTTCAGGTGTCAAGGATCGCAAGCTTCAATAACTCTTGACACCAACATCCCTCCGGAACCTTCTTCCTCTTCACTTTCCTCAGACCCCATACCTTCTTCCAATCTCACCCTCTGCCGTGTTTTCATTATCCCCTCTGACCTTCCCCTCTCTGACCCCGAACGATCAGTCCTCAGCAAAGGCCTGAGCTTCATCCCCTATGCACCCATCTCAATGAATTTCGAGCTCGGCATGACGCTGAGCTCTTTTTCTGCCGCCTTCATCTCCGTGCCCACTTCTTTGGCCAGGAGTCTTCCCCCCCGCACAGCTGACCCTTTCTTCCATTTTCAGAATTCTTGTTCTACCTGGACCCCACCCTCTGGCCTCTTAACCTCTCTAGATCTTTTCATTGCAAACTGCCGGCGTGACATCGGCCGTCTCAATTTCTCTGCTCCCCTCACTCACTCCAACCTACCTCCCTCTGAACTTGCAGCACTCCATTCTCTCAGATCCAACCCCAACATTGTCAGTAAACCTGCTGACAAGGGTGGTGCTGCTGTTGTTTGGCGAACCGACCTCTACCTAGCGGAGGCTGAACGCCAACTCTTCGACACCTCCACCTACCTCTGCCTGGACCATGACCCCACTACCAAACATCAAGCCACCGTTTCCAAGACCGCCACTGACCTCATTTCCTCTGGAGATCTTCCCTCCACGGCCGCCAAACTCATAATTCCCAAACGCCGCACAGCCCGCTTCAACCTCCTTCCCAAGATCCACAAATAGGACTGCCCTGGTAGACCCATCGTTTTAGCCTGTTCTTGCCCCATGGAACTTATCTCTTCCTATCTCAACTCTATTTTTTCTCCCCTTGTCCAGTCTCTTCCCACCTACATCCGCGACTCTTCCGACGCCCTCCGCCACTTTAACAGTTTCCCGTTTCCTGGCCCCAACCATCTCCGTTTCACTATGGACGTCCAATCCCTCTACACCTCCATCCCCCACCAGGATGGCCTGAGGGCGCTCCGCTTCTTCCTTGAACAGAGGCCCAACCAGTCCCCATCCACCACCACCCTTCTCCGCCTGGCTGAACTTGTCCTCACATTGAACAACTTCTTCTTTGACTCCACTCACTTCCTCCAAATTAAAGGTGTTGCTATGGGAACCCGCATGGGTCCTAGCAATGCCTGCCTTTTCGTGGGATATGTGGAACATTCTTTGTTCCAGTCCTACTCAAGTCCCCTCCCTCACCTTTTTCTGGTACATTGATGACCGTATCGGTGCCGTTTCCTGATTTCACCCTGAACTAGAAAATTTCATTCACTTTGCTTCCAATTTCCACCCTTCCCTCACCTTCACATGGTCCATCTCCGACTCTTCCCTTCCCTTCCTCGACTTCACTGTCTCCATCTCTGGGGATAGGCTATTGACAAACATTCACTACAAGCCCACTGACTCCCACAGCTACCTGGACTACACTTCCACCCACCCCGCTTCCTGTAAGGACTCTATTCCATTCTCCCAGTTTCGCTGTCTCCGCCGCGTCTGCTCTGATGATGCCACCTTCCATACTAGTGCTGCTGACATGTCTTCTTTTTTCCTCAACCGAGGATTCCCCTCTACTGTGGTTGACACGGCCCTTGACCGTGTCCGTTCTATTTCCCGCACTTCTGCTCTCACCTCTTCCCCTCCCTCCCGGAACCACGATAGGGTTCCCCTTGTCCTCACCTTTCACCCCAACAGCCTCCATATTCAATGGATCATCCTCCGCCATTTCCGCCACCTCCAGCGCGATCCCACCACCAAACACATCTTCCCCTCACCTCCCCTTTCAACATTCCGAAGGGACCGCTCCCTCCGCGACACCCTGGTCCACTCCTCTATCACCCCCAACACCCCCTTCCCCTTCGCCTGGCACCTTCCCGTGCAAGTGCAGGAGATGCAACACATGCCCTTTTACCTCCTCCCTTCCCACTGTCCAGGGCCCCAAACCCTCCTTCCAGGTGAAACAGCGATTTACTTGTACTTCTTGCAATCTAGTATACTGTATTTGCTGCTCACGATGCGGTCTCCTCTACATTGGGGAGACCAAATGCAGATTGGGTGACCGCTTTGTGGAACACCTCTGTTCAGTCCGTAAGGGGGACCCCGAGCTTCCGGTCGCCTGTCACTTTAATTCTCCGCTCCACGCCCACTCAGACCTCACCGTCCTCAACCTCTTACACTGTTCCAATGAAGCTCAACGTAAGCTCGAGGAACAGCACCTCATCTTTCGATTAGGCACTTTACAGCCTTCTGGACTCAACATAGAGTTCAACAATTTCAGACCATAACCTCTGCCCCATTCTTTTTTTTCTCCATTTTTTTTCTCTCTCACATGGCAGCTGCTGATGATTCTGCCAGTGCCATTTACATTTCATCTAGAGTCACCTTTTGTTTCTTAACTTGTCCCATTACCATCTCCTTTTGCCTTGCACCATCATCCCTTTTGTCTTTTAATCTCTCCTGCCTTCCATCCTATCACAGACCTTCCCTTTTGTTCTTTCCTCCCCTCCCCCCTTTCCCTGCCCCACACTTGCTTAAAAACCTGATCCATCCCCAGCTTTTTCTAGTTCTGACAAAGGGTCATCGACCTGAAACGTTAACTCTGTTTCTCTCTCCACAGATGCTGCCTGATCTGCTGAGTATTTCCAGCATTTTCTGTTTTTATCACTAAAAGCAGATTATCTGGTCATTATCACATTGCTGTCTGTGGTACTTTGTTGTGTGCGAACTGGCTGCCGCGTTTCCTATATTGCAACAGTGACTATACTTCAAAAGTACTTAATTGGCTGTAAAATGCTTGGGACGTCCGGAGACCATGAAAGGCGCTATATAAATGCAAGTCTTTCCTTTTTTTCTTACAGGGCCTTCAAAGTTCAAAACTGGTGAAAGTAGTCAATTTACGATTAAAAATTAAACCTGGAGTTTCCGCTCGATTGCACTGTTTTTTTTGACGCAACGCGCCTGAAATTGCCAAAAGATCGCAAAAATTTAAGCGCAACTTGCGTTCAGTGCAACTTGAGTTTCTGTAATCTTTTGTGCTAGTTTTAAAAATATTGCGCTAGATTCGGGCCCTGCCCACTAAACTGGCCAGGCCCCCTGACCGAATTAATCACCATTGGGAGTTTCTGCTAATTGTGCTCCTTTGCAGGCCTTCAAGGAGGCTCTTAAAATTAAGCTGGTTCTTTTGGGCATAAAGACAGTAATAGGCACGTTTTAAAAGGTTTTGAATGCTATTTTTAAAATTTACTAAGGAGCTGATTACTGTCCCCCAATATAACTAGAGAATAGTTTTGTATATGTTTAAAAAGTATTTTCAGTAATTTAAATTCAGGTTACTCACAGGTGATGGTTTGTCACGCGATTAAAAATGCTTATTTTTTGTGATAAACCCATTTTCAGCTGCATTAATCAAACCGCACCAGGTTACCACTCTTAAATATATCAAAAGAATATTAAAAAAATTATGTTTTCAAACGCTGCCCGATTGCGCTGGTTCATGGCAGATTTTGCGTTCGGCGATATGCAAATGCGTTTGAGCGGAACCTCGGGGGGAAAAAAAACATTTCAAAATGGGCGCAATTTGTGCCGGACACGCCGATTGTGTCCAAAGTGGAAAATCTAGTCCAGTGAGTTTAAACATAGTAGAGCACTAGAATCTTGGTTTGAATCCAATCAAGACTATTGCGATTAAAGGCTTCTCTCACTGACGGCTGTTAGGGTCCTGTGAGAAAGGAATCTCAGCCCAGTTCCTAATAGGAATGTAGTTTGCACTGCTGGTCTTAAAATGCAAAACTCAATCTGAGACAATGAGGATGGTTAATCTGGGAAACTGAGCGATCACACTGGGGCTGTAAGGAAGTCATTTCAAGTTGTTGCTAAGGCATAGTGCAGAGGGGATGCTCCACCCTACAACTGAGGAGGAGGGTCTAAATGGTACCTCATTGTCCTCTAGGAATGCCAGTTGGGTACCTATTTGGAGGGGCACCCAAAGAAGTTGGCAGTAGCCCTTGCGCTTGGTCCCCCTCAGATCAGGAGAACATAAGAACATAAGAACATAAGAAATAGGAGCAGGAGTAGGCCAATCGGCACCTCGAGCCTGCTCCACCATTCAATAAGATCATGGCTGATCTGATCCTAACCGCCAATCTACTATCTACTATCACAGAACCATCTCCTGCATCTAACAGAATTGCACACATGAAATAGGAGCAGAATCAGGCTACACGGTCCCTGGGCCCGCTCCACTACCCACAGGGCCATGACCGATCCGAACCTAGACTCATGTCCAAATTCCTGCCCGCTCCCCGTAACCCTTAATGCCCTTTACTTCTAGGAAACTGTCTATTTCTGTTTTAAATTTAATTAATGTTGTAGCTTCTACAGCTTTTTGTGGCAGCATATTCCATGGACCTACCACCCTCTGAGTGAAGTAGTTCCTCCTCATCTCAGTTTTGAAAGAGCAGCCCCTTATTCTAAGACTATGTCCCCTAGTTCTCGTCTCACCCATCATCGGGAACATCCTCCCCGCATCCACCCGATCCAACCCCTTCACAATCTTATATGTTTCAATAAGATCGCCTCTCATTCTTCTGAACTCCAATGAGTAGAGTCCCAATCTACCCAACCTCTCCTCATATGACCACCCCCTCATCCCCGGGATTAACCGAGTGAACCTTTTTTGCACTGCCTCGAGAGCAAGGATGTCTTTCCTTAAGTAAGGACACCAAAACTGTATGCAGTATTCCAGGTGCGGTCTCACCAATACGTTGTACAACTGAAGCAATACCTCCCTATTTTTATATTCTATCCCCCTAGCAATGAAAGCCAACATTCCATTTGCCTTCTTAATCACTTGCTGCACCTGCATACTAACCTTTTGAGTTTCGTGCACCAGGACCCCCAGATCCCTTTGCACTTCAGTACTCTCCAGTTTCTTGCCATGAAGATAATAAATTGCTCTAGGATTTTTCCTGCCAAAGTGCATCACCTCACACTTTCCAGTGTTGTATTCCATCTGCCAAATCTCTGCCCACTTACTTAGCCTGTCTATGTCCCCTTGCAGGTTTTTTATGTCCTCCTCACTCACTACTTTCCCTCCCATCTTTGTATCATCTGCAAATTTTGATATGTTACACTTGGTCCCTTCCTCCAAATCGTTAATATAGATTGTGAAGAGTTGGGGACCCAGCACTGACCCCTGTGGAACACCACTAGTTACTGATTGCCAGTCTGAGAATGAACCATTTATCCCAACTCTTTGCTTTCTGTTAGATAGCCAATCCTCTATCCATGCCAGAATATTACCCCCAATCCCGTGATTTTTTACCTTAAGCAATAATCTTTTGTGTGGCACCTTGTCAAATGCCTTTTGGAAGTCTAAATACACTACGTCCACTGGTTCCCCTTTATCCACTCTATATGTTACTTCCTCAAAGAACTCCAGCAAATTTGTCAAACATGACTTCCCCTTCGTAAAACCATGCTGACTTTGTCCTATTAAATTATGATTATCCAAATGTCCTGTTACTGTTTCCTTAATAATGGACTCCAAAATTTTACCTACCACAGATGTTAGGCTAACCGGTCTATAGTTACCAGCCTTCTGTCTACTGCCCTTTTTAAATAAGGGTGTTACATTAGCAGTTTTCCAGTCTGCCGGGACCTTAGCGGAATCCAGGGAGTTTTGAAAAATTATTACCAATGCATCTACAATCCCTACCGCCACTTCCTTCAAGACTCTAGGATGTAAGCCATCAGGTCCAGGTGATTTATCCGCCTTGAGTCCCATTATTTTACCGAGTACCACTTCCTTAGTGATTTTGATCGTGTTTAGCTCCTCTCCCCCTATAGCCCCCTGTTTGTCCAGTGTTGGGATATTCTTAGTGTCCTCTACTGTAAAGACTGATACAAAATATTCATTCAGTGTTTTTGCCATCTCCATATTTCCCACCATTAATTTCCCGGTCTCATCCTCTAAGGGACCAACATTTACTTTAGCCACCCTTTTTCTTTTTATATAACTATAAAAACTCTTACTATCTGTTTTTATATTTTTTGCTAATTTACTTTCATAATCTATCTTCCCTTTCTTAATCAATCTTTTTGTTATTTTTTGCTGCCTTTTAAAGTTTTCCCAATCCTCTGTCCTCCCACTAGATTTCGCTACCTTATATGCCCTTGTTTTTAGTCGAATACTATCCTTAATTTCTTTACTTAGCCACGGATGACTGTCCTTTCTTTTACACCCTTTTCTTTTCAGTGGAATATATTTTTTTTGGAAGTTGTAAAATAACTCCTTGAATGTACACCACTGATCATGTGTCGTCTTACCCTTTAATCTATTTTCCCAATCCACTCTACTCAATTCCGCTCGCATACCTTCATAGTCTCCTTTATTCAAGCTTAGCACGCTTGTTTGAGATCCAACCTTCTCACCCTCTAATTGAATATGGAATTCAACCATGTTATGGTCACTCATTCCAAGGGGATCCTTTACTAGGACATTTTTAATTAATCCTGTCTCGTTACACAGGACCAGATCTAAGGTTGCTTGCCCCCTGGTCGGTTCAGTTACATACTGCTCAAGAAACCCATCCCTAATACACTCAATGAACTCATCCTCAAGGCAGCCCTGCCCCATTTGATTTGTCCAATTAATATGATAGTTAAAATCCCCCATAATTATAGATGTTCCCTTATTACAAGCCTCAACTATTTCCTGATTGATACTCCGTCCAATAGAGTTGCAACTGTTCGGAGGCCTATAGACTACGCCCACTAATGTTTTTTTCCCCTTATTATTCCTTATCTCCACCCAAACTGTTTCATTATCATGATTTTTTGACCCAATATCATTACTCTGTATTACAGTGATTCCTTCCTTTATTAACATAGCCACCCCACCTCCCCTTCCTTCCTGCCTGTCCTTCCTGATCGTTAAATAACCTGGTATGTTTAATTCCCAGGCATTGTCACCCTGCAGCCATGTTTCTGTAATGGCCACAATATCATAACCATATGTAGTTATTTGTGCCATTAACTCGTCTATTTTGTTACGAATGCTACGTGCATTCAGATAGAGAACTTTCAAATATGCTTTGTGGCACTTAGTTCCTGCTTTTTCACTTTTTACCAGTTTACCTTTTACTCCACACACTCTGTCCCTTCCTGCCACGCTCTGATTTGTGATTCCCCTACTGCTACCTATGTCTATGACCCTCTCTGTTGTCATTTTTATTTTTTGCTCTCTTGAAACCTCCCCCCCACTAATTAGTTTAAAGCCCTCTCCACAGCCCTAGTTATTCGATTCGCCAGGACACTAGTCCCAGCACTGGCCAAGTGAAGTCCGTCCCAACGGAACAGCTCTCTCCTGCCCCAGTACTGGTGCCAGTGTCCCAAGAAGCAAAACCCATTTTTCCCACACCAGTCTTTGAGCCACGCATTCAACTCCCTGATTTTATTTACCCTAGCCAAATTTGCTCGTGGCTCAGGTAGTAATCCAGAGATTATTACCCTCGAGGTTCTGCTTTTTAATTTGGCCCCTAGCTGCTCAAACTCCCTCAGCAGAACCTCTTTCCTTGTCCTATCTATGTCATTGGTACCAACATGGACCACGACAACTGGATCCTCCCCCTCCCACTCCAAGTTTCTCTCCAGCCCAGAGGAGATGTCCTTAACCCTGGCACCGGGGCAGGCAACACAGCCTTCGGGACTCTCGCTCTTGGCTGCAAAGAACCCTATCTATCCCCCTAATGATACTATCCCCTACCACTACAACATTTCTTTTTACTCCCCCCACTTGAATGGCCCCCCTTACCACGGTGCTGTGGCCAGGTTGCTCATCCTCCCTGCAGTCCCCGCTCCTATCCACACAGGGAGTAAGAGCCTCGAACCTGTTGGACAAGAGCAAGGGCTGCGGCTCCTCCAACACTACCTCCTCGATCCCTGTACCTGCCTCACTCGTAGTCACACCTTCCTGTCCCTGACCACGGGCTACTTCTGAATTAGTTACTCTAATTGGTGTGACTACCTCCTGAAACACGGAGTCCAGGTAACTCTCCCCCTCCCTGATGTGTCGCAGTGTTTGAAGCTCGGACTCCAGCTCATCAACACGGAGCCGGAGTTCCTCGAGCAGCCAACACTTACTGCAAATGTGTTCACCGTGAACATCAATGGTGTCCACCAGCTCCCACATATTGCAGCAGTAACACATCACCTGCTCTCCCATTCTATGTAATTAATTAAAAATGTATTATTTACCCTTCAGTTAATTTATGCCAGCAGTCTCTGCTACACCACAGATACCCGAGAAACAATAAAATTGAAGTTTTGTATAAAAAAAAAAGAGAAATACTCACCAACCAATCACTTACCTGCTTTCTGGTGACGTCACACTTCGATTATTTTTTACCTCTCTCCTGCTCTCGGCTTGGTGAAAGCCCACCTGGTCGCTGCCGCCTTTTACCGCCGCCTCTGTGGGCCTACCTGGTCGCTGCCGCCTTTTACCGCCGCCTCTGTGGGCCTACCTGGTCGCTGCCGCCTTTTACCGCCGCCTCTGTGGGCCTACCTGGTCGCTGCCACCTTTTACCGCCGCCTCTGTGGGCCTACCTGGTCGCTGCCGCCTTTTACCGCCGCTGCCTCGCCGCTGTTGCTCCACCCAGGTCCGCCGCCTCTGTGGGCCTACCTGGTCGCTGCCGCCTTTTACCGCCGCCTCTGTGGGCCTACCTGGTCGCTGCCGCCTTTTACCGCCGCCTCTGAGATCTAAAAGGAACAGGTAGAAAGGCCACGGAGGGCATGAAAAGGTAAGTGGCCTTTTTAATGCTCCCCCATGGATCTTTGAGAGACCTTGTGGCTGTTGTACTTGGACAGAGCCAGAAGGCCCCGCAACTGGCGGCCATTACTGCGGCAGCAAACCTCTCAGCCTGCATTAGTTGGTGAAAATCTGCCAAGCGGAAATGAAGTGGTTTCAGCTTGGGTGAAGCCGACTACAGGTGCGCTCCACCTGACTGGAACCTGGGTGCAGGGGGGGGGGGAAGAGAAATATCAGAGTCTTTAACTCCTGTAAAATCTTTGGAGAAATAACACAAATGGTTAAGTACAATGAAAACCAGTGCAAAAATCACATAAAAACTAAAATTCTTTTAAAATAAGCACCTTGGTCATTGTGGCCAGTCCTACTACATACAGATTTGGTTTTAAGCAACCTTTTTGTTCATCCTGACACAAAGACAAAGGCACAAAAAGACCGACCCTTCAAAGGAATACTCTGACTGGGAAGCAATTACATGGTGCTGTCCCGTCATCAGACAATTATGAGAATAATACTTCCAGCATCACAGACTTAAAATTAAAAGAACTTGCATTTATATTGTGCCTTTCACAACCTCAAGACACCCTGAAGCGCTTTACAGCCAATGAAGTGTAGTCACTGTTGTAATGTAGGAAACGTGGCTGGCAATTTTACGCACAGCAAAGTCACAAACAGCAATGTGATAATGAGCAGATAATTTGTTTTTAGGGGTTGGTTGAGGGATTAATGTTGGCCAGGACACCGGGCAGAACTCCCCTGCTCTTCTTCAAAATAGTGCCATGGGATCTTTATATAAAGTACCTGTTATAGATGAGATCTATATGCCAAGTCATAGAGAAAATCATATTTCCGCAGCATTACTGGCATCACCCCTGAATCTTGAACACTCTTTTAATTCCCTTCTGTCATAGAAACAGCAAGTGACAGATGAATCTTCATATAGCGATACAGAGGGGAGATGAAATATCCAGGGCATTTCCATTTAATCTGGCTTTGTCTGGTCCACTTAATTTCTAATATACTTTGGATCATTCTGTCCCAATTCTATCAGCCCTTTCACTGAACAAACCTAGATTGGATTGTACTAAATGCCTCTGGGACAGAATGAACCTATATTAAGCTTTTAGTTTTTTTTGTCTAATCAGCAATATTTCAGAGCTATGTTTCAATCCATGAATGAAAAACAAAGTTCAATATATATATATATATATATATATATATATATATATCTAGAATTATTTTGAGCATTTGATTAAATGCAGTCAGATATCATTATGGCAAATTTGTTAAGACCAGTAAAATAATATTTTCTTTCTTTTCTTCTGAAGGCTGGTGCTCTGGTTTAATTCTATGTGTGCCATTTAACCGTACAGTACCTTGACACAGTGATAATTCTTCATTTGTTTACCTAGACAGTGAGGGGGAAAATTCGGTTGGTTTGTGCCTCCCGTTAGCGTCCTAAGAGGGCGCCAATGGGGCGCAAAGCAACTAGCGCCCGGGCGCGGTGATGTTTGCGCCGTTCGCGAAATTGACTAGAGTTTTTGCGGCCCGCAGATCATGAGGTCAGTCGAGCGTGCAACGCCCTGGTAGCGCCCTGGACCGGATATTGAGTGGTGCCCTCCTCCTTTCCGCCTGCCGCAAGCAACGACAGGGAGACTGGAACGTTTCCCAGTCAGTGAGGGGCTGGGGGGGCGCTCTTCCTGCCTTTTTCTGTGGTAGACATTTTTGCACCACTCATTCTGACAGAGAGAGAGAGAGACTTCTGCATAGAGTCAACACTGTGTGAAGTAGTTTTGGCTACTGAGCATCACTTTGCAGGTACTTTTGGATTTAACCTTCATTACTTCGATTGTCAAGAGACTGTGGGGGCTGCACTAATTCGGGGTGTCGTCCTGCGCCTGCAGAATCAGAAGCATCAGAGACGCAGAGAGAGAGTGGCAATCATGGCCAGACAGAGGAGGACCAACAGGCCTCTGCACAGGAGACCTTACCCTCCCAGGGTATTCCGGGAACAATTCTCCTACATTCATTTGTCTGAGGAGCAGTGTTTGTGCAGGCTACGCTTCAGCAAGGAAGTGGTCACTGAGCTCTGCCACCTGCTGCAGCCAGATCTGCAGCCTCAACTGAGGACCAGGACGTCTCTGTCGGTGGCAGTGAAGGTCACAGTGGCTCTGAATTTTTATGCCGCCAGCTCATTTCAAGCAGCTACTGGGGACATCGCCAATATCTCCCAGTTCGCAGTCCATTGCTGCATCCGCCAGGTCACAACTGCCCTCTATAAAAGGAGACGCCAGTACATCTCCTTCCCGATGACCCAGGCCAAACAGCATGAACGCGCATTGGGCTTTGCGAGGATAGCGGCTTCCCCATGGTGCAGGGCGCCATTGACTGCACGCATGTGGCATTGCGGGCACTGCATGAGAATGCAGAGGTTTTCCAAAACCGCAAGGGGTTCCACTCCTTAAACGTCCAGTTAGTCTGTGACCACAGACAGCTGATACTCGCTGTCAATGCCCGCTATCCTGGCAGCAGCCACGATGCTTTCCTCCTGCGACAGACTGGTGTGCCAGAACTTTTCCAGGCACCGCATCAGCCAAGTGGTTGGCTCCTCGGGACAAGGGTTATCCACTCTGCACCTGGCTGATGACACCGCTCCGTAACCCCAACACCCCTGTTGAGCTGCGGTATAATGAGAGCCATCCCACCACCAGGAACATCGTTGAGCAGACGATCGGCATGCTCAAGCAACGATTCCGCTGTCTGGACCACTCAGGAGGAGCCCTGCAGTACTCACCTGAGCGAGTCTCCCTCTTCATAGTTGTGTGCTGCATTCTTCATAACCTGGCAATCCTCAGGACCCAGCCAATGCCACCAGGCCTTGGTGCACCACCGGAGGAGGAAGAGGAAGAGGAGGAGGATGATCAGCAGCAGCACCAAGGCGGGAGGGAGGCCCACAATTTTGAAACTGCAAGGGCCGACCGTCAACGACTGATAACAAGCCGCTTCTAGGCCCCTACTGAGGAAATGGCTTCTGGTATGGAGAACAACATGAATGAAAGCAACCCGCAACCCCAAAGCCGGCCAAGATAGCAATGATTCCAAAGGCCAAACCTGTACATTTTGAATACAAAAACTTTTTTATTTTACAAACTCTGTGTGTGTCATTTCTTCATGACAAACTAATAGAAACAAACACAAAAAATCATTAATTAGCAAAACTGGTTCTCACAACCTGGAGATAATGGCCAAAACACTAAACAAAAGTTTGAACACGAACCTTGGCCTTTAATAAAAAATTGACCAACATTTTGTCA
Organism: Squalus acanthias; assembly: GCA_030390025.1. Lineage (NCBI taxonomy): Eukaryota > Metazoa > Chordata > Chondrichthyes > Squaliformes > Squalidae > Squalus > Squalus acanthias. Next base: position 45,676,455 of record CM059435.1, read on the forward strand.
CACCTCCTACTTTTTGCCCTTCGAGGGTGATCTCCTTCCCTTGCGCACTTCCCCCCCTTCAACCCTACTGCTCTTCCGTAATGGGGCCCCACTGGCTACAGCAAGGCTGGTGGAAGGCTGCTGATTGTCAGAACCTGAGACTACAGATGCCCTTGAAGGACGGCCTTGACCAGCTCTGGGCCTGGAGGGCCCGGCTGCAGACTGCACCAACTCTGCATGGGCGGCAGCAGTCTGGGCTACAGGCGGTGGCAAGTGCAATGGGGAAGTGACAGTGGGAGCAGCAGGAATGCTGTCATCTTGAGAGAGGACAGCACCTCCCTGTTCGACCGTCACACTGGCACTCCCACGGGGCAGCACCTCAGCATCCGGAGCAATCTGCTGGAGCACAGATTGCTGGCCTGTTGCGGCGCGGTGAGAGCCCCGGGGAAATGTGTCCGAACCTGCGACAATGGCAGCAGTCAGTGCTTGCGTGGCCTCAATCTGAGACTGCATGAGAGCAGTCTGAGATTGGATCACGGCAGCCAGTGACTGAATTGCAGCAATAAGCATTTGCGTGGCATACACCTGTGCTACAGCAAAGTGCTCCACACTCCTTGCCAGTGATTCAATGCATTCAGGCACCCTTCCCACTGCACCCATGAGCTCAGTGTGCATGTCCACCGCCTGGGTGTTCATTTCAGCGATGAGCCGCTCCTCCACTGCGTCCAGTGCAGCAGGACTCGCTGGCCTACTCTCCCTCCGGGGAGAAGGGCCCCAAGCTTCCCTAGCCACATCGCGTTGCTGCAGCCCGCTGGGGCCCGGAGCTTCACCCTCATCAGACCCTTCACCCCTGCTCCCCTCCAGGGAAGACGTGGTTCCAGTGTGGGCATGGGCTTCCTCGGGAGAGGGTGGCGCTGAGGCTCCGGATTCCTCTTCCTCCTCGCCTGCGGCTTCGCTCCCACAGGCAGCTTGAGGGCCCGTCTCCTCAGCTGGTGAATCACCATCTGAAAGCAGGGAGGTACAAGAGTGGCTTTCGCGTGACGACAGGGGGGCAGTAAGGGAGGAAGGAGTGCAGCGATTTAGTAAGTTGGATTGAAAGTGTCAAAGGCTGGTGTTGTGAGGAACAAGTGGAATGAGAGAGGCGAGAAAGCTGATGACCTTACCATTGCTGTCCCAAATGGGGTCGACCTCTCCAGGGGCGACGGGACCGATCACCTGGCTTGCCACAATCCTGTGGACATGCGCCTCAAGATCGCTGAGGGGTTGCAGCTGAGGCCGCCCTCCACCCATCCGTTGCTGCCGTCTCCTGTTATGAGATAGCTTGGTCTGCAAGAAAAAGGACGGCGTCTGAGTAAATATACAGCCATGGTCTTGCCTGATGTGCCTCCCATTGTTGAATAGCCCTTACAATATACAGCCATGGTCTTGCCTGATGTGCCTCCCATAGTTGAATAGCCCTTCATGTAAGCAGCCTGATGTGCCTCCCATAGTTGAATAGCCCTTACAATATACAGCCATGGTCTTGCCTGATGTGCCTCCCATAGCTGAATAGCCCTTACTGTATGCAATGGAATGTGCGTGTGTGTTTCATGAGAGGGCCATAGGTGTTGGATGAGTGTTGGGCATTGGGGTTTTAAGACCCTCTGGCCATAGAGTGAGGTTGAAATGGAGGGATGGAGAGGTATTGAAAAAAAGCCACTCACCCTGCTCCACGCGAGCCTCCTCCCATTCATCAAACCCTATCAGCATAACATTCTATTCCTTGCTCCCTCAGGTACTTATCTAGCATCCCCTTAAATGCATCTATGCTATTCACCTCAACTACACCTTGTGGTAGCAAGTTCCACATTCTAACCACTCTCCGGGTAAAGAAGTTTCTCCTGAATTCCTTGTTGGATTTATTAGCAACTATTTTATATTTATGGCCCCTAGTTTTGGATTCCCCCACAAACGGAAACATTTCCTATCAAACCCTTTCATAATTTTAAAGACCTCTATCAGGTCACCCCTCAGCCTTCCCTTTTCTAGAGAAAAGAGCCTCGGCCTATTCCTGATAGTTATAACCTCTCAGTTCTGGCATCATCCTTGTGAATCTTCTTTGCACCTTCTCCAGTGCCTCTTTCTTATAATATGGCGACCGGAACTGTGCACAGTACTCAGAGTGTGGTCGAACTAAGTTTAACATAAGTTCTCTGCTTTTTAATATTATTCCGCTAGAAATGAACGCCAGTGCTTTGTTTGCATTTTTTATTGCCTTGTTAATCGACGTTGCTGCACTTAATGATTTGTGAATATGTACCCCTAGATCTCTTTGCTCCTCTACCCCATTTAGACTTTAATTTTAAGGAGTATGTGGCTTCCTTATTTCTCCAACCAAAATGCACCACCTCACACTTATTTTTATTGAAATTCATTTGCCACTTACATGCCCATTCTACAAGTTTATTAATGTCTTCTTGTATTTTGTCACCATCTTCATAAGTCCCGAGCGAACACGTCTGCAGGAGATGTCTCCATCTCGAATCTCTCCGGCTCCGAGTCATTGGGTTGGATTTTACCAGCCCTGAGGAGGCGGGTTTGGAAGCGGGACTGCTGGGAAAATGGGAAAATTTGGGAGCAGGGTCCCAACCCCCGCTCCCAACCAGCCTCTGAACCATCTTCCCGGGAGGCGGGTCCCCGACTCGCGTAGGGACCTGTCTCCTCGAGGCGGGAAGGGGATTTGAGCCATTTAACTGCCTGTTAACAGGTAGTTAAGAGGCTTTTCACCATTTTACACCTGCAAGTGCGGGCTTCCCGACGTCAGGAAACCCCACCAGGGTCAGCGAGGTGAATAGTGGGTCTGCGGGGGTGAGAGGGGTCAAAATGTCAGCTGTAGAGGTGAGTGATGGGTGCAAGTGTGGACAGATAAGTATGAGAGGTGAGTGTAAAGTGTTGGAAAAAGTTTCCTTACCTTTGCTTCTTTGTGCAGGCTTCAAACTTTGAGGATCCGGAGGTGCCTCATCTCAATGGCAGAGATGCAGCAGCCATCTGCTTTCTGCTGAGGAGTGATATCTTGGTGAGCCTATGTGCAAGGACTCACCTTAGAACAGAGATTGTCAGTGTTTGACAGCTTCTCAAAGCTGTCAAATGCTGACAATTCATCTGTCAAAATTTTTTCGACAGATGAAGCGTCATACACTGACGTCATCTGTCACCGGCTTTCCCTTAATTGGCCGGTAAGCCCGCTGGGCGGGATTAACAAGGCCAATCAAGGGAAAATAGCGTGGGTTGGTCAGACGTCACTGGGGGCTGGACTGAAACCCGTAAACCAGAAGTCCCGCCTCTATTGAGAAAATCCAGCCCATTGAGCTGGAGTGCGAGTTGGGGACACTCTGACACATAAGGGAGGGGGAGGAATTTCTGGACAGTTTTTTCCAGAATACAGTCACACCCCAGAAAGCACAGGTTCAGGAAAGGGAGGGTGTGACTGTTAGGGAGATGGGTAGTGGTGATTTAGGAGAGGTTGAGAAGGAGGTCCCGCAGACACTGGTCCTGTCCAACAGGTACGATGTACTCACTACCTGTGAGGACAAGGAGAAAGACTGCAGGGAGGACAGTCACAATGCAGACCAAGGCACCGTGGCTCAGAAGTCTGTCCAAGGGTGGGGGGGGTGGGCGGAAGAGCAGAATAGAAATGTGGTAGTGATAGGGGACTCTATAATTAGGGGGATAGATAGCGTTCCCTGCAGCCAAGAATGAGGATCCCGAAGTGTGTGTTGCTTACCTGGTGCCAGGGTAAGGGATGCCTCACGGCGGCTGGACAGGAACTTAGAGAGGGAGGGTGGAAATCCAGTTGTCGTGGTCCATGTTGGAACAAACGACATAGGTAGGAACAGAGAGGAGGTCCTGCTGAAAACGTTTCAGGAGTTAATATCTAAATTAAAAAGCACGACCTCGAGGGTAATAATCTCTGGATTATTGCCCGAGCCATGTGCAAATTGGCATAGAAGCAGACAGATCAGGAGAATTAACACATGGCTAAAGGGCTGGTGTGGGAAAGAGGGGTTCCTTTTCATGGGACACTGGCACCAGTTCTGGGACAGAAAGGAGTTGTACAGATGTGACGAGCTCCACCTGAACCGGGATGGGAACCATGTCCTAGCGGAAAGGGTAAATAGGGAAGTGGCAAAGGCTTTAAACTAGTAAGATGGGCAGAGGGATCTACAAGAAATGTAACCAGCCTAAATATAAACAAAACAGCATAGGAAAGAATGACGTAAGGGAGGACATTCATGGCAAGGGAATAAATAGAGTTATAGAACAGAAGTCTAAAAAGATGGTTAAACATAAAGTGAGAGGAAATCCTATTAAAAATGAGTTAAACTGTCTGTACAGCAATGCACACAGTGTCCGTAATAAAATAGGGGAGCTGGAAGCAATCATATGTTGGTAGGAACCAGACATGGTAGGGATTACTGAGACATGGCTACAGAAAAATCAGGACTGGGAATTAAACATTGCAGGGTATAACATATTTAGAAAAGATAGGGAGGGAAAAAGTGGAGGTGGAGTAGCTGTACTTATTAGGGATAACATAATAGCAGTAGAAAAAAGTGACGCAGATATCAGCAAGACAAAAATAGAATCCATGTGGAAAGAGATAAAAGATAATAAAGGATTAATCACACTAATAGGCGTAATCTACAGACCACCTAAAAGTGGAAGGGAGGTGGAAGAAGAAATATGCAGACAAATTAGGGAAATTAGTAAAACATAGAATAATAATCATGGGGGATTTCAACTACCCCGATATTAATTGGACAGAAGAGGCAGTTAAAGGGGATAAGGGAATGGAGTTCCTACAACGTGTACAGGACTCCTTTCTAACCCAATATGTAAAAAGCCCAACAAGGGAGGATTCGCTATTGGATCTAGTAATGGGGAATGAACCAGAGCAGATAAGAGAAGTAAAAGTAGGGGAACATATAGGCAATAGTGGCCATAATATAATACGCTTTAAGATGATAATTGAGAAGGACATAAGTATGACAAAAACTAGGTGAATAGATTGGAGAAAAGCTGATTTTGAGGGACTGAGAATAGAATTTGGGGAAAAAAAATGGGCAACAATATTGGCAAACAACGATGTAGAACAGCAATGGGAAACATTTAAAACGGTGTTCAACAGAGTGCAGGAACAATATATTCCGCTAAAAGGAAAGAATAAACTAAACACTAATGAGACTCCATGGATGAATAAAACCATAAGGACACAATTGAGGGTAAGAAAAAAGGCATACATTAAGTACATAAACAGCAGAGGAGTGCATGATAAGAGAGAATATGAAAAGATTAGGAGAGAAGTCAAAAAAACAATTAGGAAGGCAAAGAGGAACTATGAAATTAAATTATCAAGGAATATAAAACAAAATAGTAAAATATTTTTTGGCACATCAATAAAAAAATGAAGGTTGGGATGGGAATAGGGCCATTAAGGGATAGTCAGGATAAAACCATAGGTAACGATAGAGAGATGGCAGACATATGAAATAATTATTTTGCTTCAGTATTTACCAGGGAGATAGAACAGGTGGACATGACATTGGATGATAAGTAATGAGATAAACGCATTTAAAATAAAAAAAGGGGATATATTAAATAAATTAATCACACTCAGAGGATAAAACCCCTGGTCTGGATGGATTGCATCCACGCATTTTAAAAGAATCAAGGGAAGAGATAGCAGAGGCATTACTACACATATTTAATAATTCATTAGAAAAAGGTATAGTGCCAGAGGACTGGTGGATAGCTAACATAATACCTATATTTAAGAAGGTGGATAGAACATGTCCAGGGAATTATAGACCAGTCAGCTTAACATCGGTGATAGGAAAGATAATGGAATCCCCTGGCCCAGAAATTCGGGTCGGAGGCTTCCCGCGGGTGCAAGCATAGCAGGTGCACTTACATAGCGCGCCTGCCGTTGTGCTGTGGGCCCGCGTGGGATTCCGATCCTGGGCCTCCTCCAGCTGCCGGTGTGCAGTGCTTGCGTATCCCAGCGACGTAACTAGTTCGCACCATCCCCTGGGATCACGTGGGAGCCAATCGGAGCAGGGAATCTCCATTCATAGATTTGACAGGAAGACCTGTCAAATCTATGAATAGAGATCGGCCCCAAAACTTAAGTAAAACTTCAAATGAATTTTAAAAAAACATCACATTTTTAAAATAACTATAAATTACATAAATTAACTATTTTAAACAAAAATTTAAATTTTTGAAAAAATTAATTAAAGTTTTTAACGGGGCTAAAAATAGACTTACCTTTCTTTAAAGTATTTAAAAATGATAAACCTGTGGAAATTTTTTTTCAATTTTACTTAATTCACCTCTTACCTTGTTAAAAGCAAGCCTTGCGCCTGCTTTTTCCACGCACAGCTGCTAGGGACTTACCTGCACGGAGAAACCTGTAAAAAAAGCGGAAGTTTGATGCGTACGCGCTGCCTCTCCCGCGCATGTGGTTGACCCGCAAACCCCTTCCTTCAAGAGACCGGAAGTTCCGATTTCCCGTGCATGCGCAGTGCGTGCGCGAAACTGGCACTTCCGGTGGCCCTACGGGTGAGTACACAGCGCGTACTCACCCTTAGGGACCTGAATTTCTGGGCCAATAATGAATAGTCAACATGGATTTCGAAAGGGAAAGTCTTGCTTGACAAACCTTATTGAATTTTTTGAAGAGGTAAAAGAGAGAGTAGACAATGGTAACGCAGTAGATGTAATTTATCTAGATTTTCAAAAGGCCTTCGATAAGGTACCCCATAATAGACTGATGAACAAGGTCAGCGAATGCGGAGTCAGGGGACAAGTAGCAGAATGGATTGCTGGCTGGCTTCAAGACAGAAAGCAGAGAGTAGGAGTAAAGGGTAATTATTCACAGTGGCAGAAGGTGGGTAGTGGCGTTCCACAAGGATCAGTGCTGGGACCACTGCTGTTCACAATTTACATTAACGATTTAGACTTTGGAATCAAAAACACAATTTATAAATTTGCGGATGACACCAAATTGGGGGGGATAGTCAATACTGAGGAGGACTGCAACAAGTTACAGGAGGACATTAATAAACTTGCAGAATGGGCATATAATTGGCAAATGAAGTTCAACACAGATAACTGTGAGTTATTACATTTTGGTAGGAAGATTAGGGAGGTCACTTATCACTAGGAGGGTGCGAGTCTAGGTGGGGTAGAGGAACAAAGGGATCTAGGAGTACAAATACACAAATCACTAAAAGTTGCGACACAGGTTAGCAAGGCCATTAAAAAAGCAAACCAAGCACGAGGGTTTATTTTTAGAGGGATAGAATTGAAAAGTAGGGAAGTTATGCTAAACCTGTATCGAACCTTGGTTAGACCACACTTAGAGTATTGCGTACAGTTCTGGTCGCCATATTATAAAAAGGATATAGAGGCACTGGAGAGGTTGCAGAGAAGATTTACAAGTATGATACCAGAAATGCGAGGGTGTGGCGGTTCGCCACCTAAAACGGGAATAATCCACTCTTCCGTCTGTGGACAAATTTCCAGCACCTTCCCTTTAAGGCACCTTACCTTTAAGGCAGGAGGGGGCGGGGCCTCAGGTTTTACCCAGAGAATTCTGGGAGCTTTTGAGTCTGCCATTTTGTGCCATGCTGTGATTAAAAAGTCTCTTGTTTAACACAAATGGATTCAGCCTTAATTCGTGTTTCGCGGCAGCCTCAACATTGGTGACCCCGACGCTCAGAACGTATTCCGAGCACTGCAATGGCGGACACGAACACAGTTTCCGTGAAACTGCCGGAGTTTTGGGAAAACCAGCCCGAAGCCTGGTTTCTCCAAGCTGAATCTCGCTTCCGGCTGCGAAATATCACCACAGATGTGACAAAGTACGACTATCTCGTCACATCACTCGGTAGCGCTGCAGTTTCCAAGGTTTGGACAACGCTGCAGAACCCACCAGAGGAAGGCAAGTACGCACATCTCAGGACAGCACTCCTTAAAAAATTTACGGCCTCGGCATATCAGCGAAACTGCCACCTCCTCGACCTTCCAGTCCTCGGTGATGCCTCACCGTCAGACCTCCTCTCCCACATGCTCTCCCTCACCGACGAGAGCCCACTCGGATCCCTCTTCCACACGCTGTTCATCCGCTAGCTCCCTCTCAGCATCCGCCCAGCGATCGTGGCGTCCGGCCTCAGGAATCTGTAAGCCCTGGCCGATGAGGCCGACAAGCTGCTGTCCGCTCACTCCAGCCGCGACGTCACTCCGGACCTGGCGGCCAATGCCTGGGCGCGCCCCTCACCAGCCAGCACGCGGCCACAAGGGCCTGTCACCAGGACCACGGGGCCTTCATGCCCCACTAACCCGGGCCACTGTTACTACCACGCACGGTTCGGCGCCAGGGCACAACGGTGCACACCACCCTGCTCTTTGAGGTCCGCCCCCGCGATGGCCGTGGGCCACGCGGGCTCCCTGCTGTTCATCACGGATGACATAACCGGCCGCCAGTTCCTGTGCGACACTGGGGCTCAGCACAAAATCATCCCGACCTCCTCCCTTGACATCCAAAAGGGCGAACGAGGACCGGCGCTGGCTGCTGCTAACGGCTCGGAAATCCGGACGTATGGCACCCGGACAGTCACCCTCGACCTCACTGGTCACCGCTACCGATGGGAGTTCATCACTGCCAAGGTGCTCTCCCCCCTCATCGGCGCAGATTTCCTGTGCACCCACGGCCTACTGGTAGACATCCCTCATCACCGCCTCGTGGACATGAACACCATGTCCCCCATCCTGGGCGCCATGGCCCCCCGTCAACCCGCCGACATGGCGTCACAGTGCCACGCCCGGGCCACGGATGACTACTCGGCACTCCTGGCCGAATTCCCGGCCCTTACCAATCCGACCTTCTCCGCGGAGGCCGCCAAACATGGGGTGGAACACTTCATCCCCACCACAGGCCCCCCAATGTACGCCCACGCCCGCAGGCTGGACCCGGCCAAACTGGAGATCGCGCGGACCGAGTTTGCCACCATGGAACAGCTCAGCATCATCCGCCGCTCCAACAGTCCCTGGGCCTCCCCACTCCACATTGCCCCCAAACCAGGCGGAGGTTGGCGCCCCTGCGGGGATTACCGCTGCCTCAACGATGCCACCACCCCTGATCGGTACCCCGTGCCTCACATTCAGGACTTCTCGGCTAGACTGGCCGGCCGCTCAGTCTTTTCCAAGGTCGACCTGGTGCGCGCCTACCACCAAGTCCCCGTCCACCCCGCGGACGTCCCCAAGATGGCCGTAATCACCCCCTTCGGCCTGTTCGAGTTCCTGCGGATGCCCTTCGGCCTCAAAAACGCGGCCCAGGCATTCCAACGGCTCATGGACTCGGTCCTACGGGACCTGAAGTTCCTGTTCGTCTACCTGGACGACATCCTGGTAGCCAGTTCCTCCAAGCAGGAACACCTCGAACACCTTCGCATCCTGTTCGGGCGCCTCAGCGACCACGGGCTCATCCTCAGCCCAGCCAAATGCCAGTTCGGCCTGGACAAGATCGACTTCCTCGGCCACCACATCACCCATGCTGGGGCCATTCCCTGCCAACCAAGGTGCAGGCCGTCCAACAATTTCCCCGCCCCACCACCATCAAAGGCCTCCAGGAGTTCCTCGGGATGGTGAATTTCTATAACCGCTTCATCCCCAAAGCGGCGTCCCTCATGAGGCCCCTGCATGAAGCCCTCCGGGCAGGAGCGGCAAGATGGCGGTCGAATGGACGGCAGACGCGTCCGCCGCCTTTGATTCCACCATGACCGCGCTCGCCAACGCCACCCTGCTCGCGCACCCACGGCCCAATGCCAGGGTAGTGCTCACCACGGATGCCTCCGACCATGCGTTCGGCGCCGTGTATGAGCAGTTGGTCGACGGCGCCTGGCAACCACTTGCCTTCTTCAGCCGCCAACTACACCCACCGGAGGTCAAGTACAGCACCTTCGACCGCGAGCTCCTCGCGCTGTTCCTGGCGGTCCGCCATTTCCGGTTTTTGCTTGAGGGCCACCCCTTCACTGCGTTTGTCGACCACAAGCCCCTGACATTCGCAATGGCAAAGACAACCGACCCCTGGTCCGCCAGGCAGCAGCGCCAGCTCGCAGCAGTGTCCGAGTTCACCACGGACATCCAACACATCTCCGGCCGAGACAATGTGGTAGCCAACTGCCTCTCCCGCCCCACCATCCACGCCGCACACCTAGCAGTCGACTACGCTCAACTCGCAGCAGACCAGATCACCGACCCTGATCTGCTCTCCGCACCCACCAACCTACCAGGGCTACGCCTGGCCGACGTCGCCTGTGGCCCGACCGCAGTCACGGTCAAGTGCGACATATCCCTACGTCAACCTCGGCCCGTCGTCCCAGCGTCCTGGCACCGCCGGGTATTCGACATTCTCCACAACCTCTCCCACCCCGGCGCCCGCGCATCCAGCAAATTGGTAGCCAACCGCTTCGTCTGGCGCGGCCTTCGCAAGGATGTGCGTACTTGGGCCAACTCCTGCCTAGCCTGCCAACGGGCCAAGGTACAGCAACACATGAAAGCACCCCTCGAGGAGTTTACCGTCCCCTCGCGGAGATTCGACCACATCCACGTGGACATCGTCGGGCCCCTGCCGCCGTCGCAAGGCCACACGCACTTGCTGACGATCGTTGACCGCACCACGTGCTGGCCCGAGGCAATTCCACTGACCTCTACCACCACCACCGACATCGGCAGAGCCTTCGTCAGCACCTGGGTCGCACGGTTCGGCGTCCCCTCCGACATGACGTCGGACAGAGGTCCGCAATTTACCTCTGAACTCTGGACCGCCGTCGCACGCATTCTCGGGGTGACCATTCACCGCACCACAGCGTACCACCCCCAAGCCAACGGACTGTGTGAGCGGTTCCACAGATCCTTGAAGGCATCTCTTCGAGCCAGCCTCCAAGACGGCGCCTGGACCGACCGACTTCCGTGGGTCCTCCTCGGCCTGCGCACCGCGGTTAAAGAAGACGTCCACGCATCGGCAGCAGAGCTCGTGTACGGTCAGCCACTGCGCGTACCCAGCGAGTTCCTGCCCACCGCCACGACACCCTGGTCAGCCGACCAGCAACGCCACGACTTCGCCTCACCGGCGCTGCAGTTCGCCCCGGTGCCCATTGTCCGACACGGCGAATCCACCTCACACGTCCCACTAAGCCTGCACCAGGCATGGTTTGTTTTCGTCCGGCACGACGCCCACCGCGGACCCCTTCAACCCCCGTACGACGGGCCCTACAAGGTGCTACAGGCTGGGGACAAATTTTTCACCCTGCAAGTGGGCGACAGGACCGAACAAGTGTCGGTTGACCGACTCAAGCCAGCACACTCGGAGCCCGGTGAGCAGGTCCCTGTAGCTCGTCCACCTCCACGCGGCCGACCTGCCCTCAAGCCGGTTAACCCGGCTGCTCCACGCCCGGCCGTTCCACGTCCACGGGCCTCCTACAAGAGCCGCTCCGGCCGGCCCATCAGACCGCCGCACCATCTCGTCCACACCTCCTAAGCGGATTCTGGGGGGAGCTGTGTGGTGGATCGCCACCTAAAACGGGCATAATCCACTCTTCCGTCTGTGGACAAATTTCCAGCACCTTCCCTTTAAGGCACCTTACCTTTAAGGCAGGAGGGGGCGGGGCCTCAGGTTTTACCCAGAGAATTCTGGGAGCTTTTGAGTCTGCCATTTTGTGCCATGCTGTGATTAAAAAGTCTCTTGCTTAACACAAATGGATTCAGCCTTAATTCGTGTTTCGCGGCAGCCTCAACAAGGGTATACATATCATGAAAGGATGAACAGGCTGGGTCTCTTTTTTCTTGAAACAAGAAGGCTGAGGGGTGACCTAATAGAGGTCTTTAAAATTATGAAATGTTTTGATAGAGTGGATACAGAGAGAATGTTTCCTCTTGTGGGGAAGAGCATAACTCGTGGCCACCAATATAAGATAGTCACCAAGAAATCAAATAGAGAATTCAGAAGAAACTTCTTTACCCAAAGAGTGGTGAGAATGTGGAACTTGCTACCACAGGGAGTGGTTGAAGCGAATAGTATAGATGCATTTAAGGGGTGGTTAGATAAGCACATGAGGGAGAAGGGAAGAGAGGGTTATGCTGATAGATTTAGATGAGGAAAGACGGGAGGAGGCTCGAGTGGAGCATAAACATCGGCCTGGACTGGTTGGGCCGAATGGTCTGTTTCTGTGCCGTATATCCTATGTAATCCTATGTATTAGCTATACCCCTCCCCAAAGAGTGGCCTTCATCTTATTAATGTTAGAGTCCCCTGTCTGCCTTTCCAGCAATCTCTGATAATGGACTGGCACATGAGTAGCGTAATTGTGGAGGATGAAGGAAAGGTGGAGATATCAAATAAATATCTTGCCTCAGTATTTACAAGTGGAAGTAAGAATGTAGGTGTACTAGAGGAGGATGTGGAATCAATTGTTAAAGGTAACTGCAGAAAAGGAATTGGTTCTGAAAACAATGAGCCGAATTCAAAGTGGCTAAGAAATTGTTTGACCCTGTGTCTCACAGGAGGCTTATTAGAAAAAATCAGATATATTGCATAAGAGGAAATTTAGCAGCAGGGATAGAAATTTGGTTGACAGATAGAAAACAAAGAGTTGAAGTAAATGGATGTTGCTTGGATTGGAGAAGCATTGCAAGTGATGTGCCCCAGGGCTCTGTGCTTGGTTCTCTTTTCTGCTCATTATATACAGATGATTTGGACTTGGACATAGGGAGCACAATCTCAAAATTTCCTCATGGCACAAAAGTAGGAGGTTTAGAAAACAGCTAGGAGGACTGCAAAAGACTTAAGGAACACATAGAATGGTTACTGGAATGGCCAGACAGGGGGCAGCTACAATTTAGTATGGATAAGTGTGAGATAATATGTTTTGGGAACAAAAACAAGGAACGGGAGTATACACTCAATGGAAAAATGCTGAAAAGTGTGGATGAACAGCTAGGAGTTCAAATACATAACTGCTTGAAAGTGTCAGTTCAGGTAGAGAAACCCATTATGAAAAAAATGGACAGTAGCATTTCCTACAAATAGGAGCATAAAGTACAAGAGTAAAGAAGTAATGATAAATTTGTATAAACCATTGGATGGGCTACAGTTAGAGTACTGTGTGCAGTTTTCAGCACCCATTATAGAAAGGGTATAGTAGACATACTGCGTAGATTCACCAGGATGATGCCAGAGTTGGGAAACTATCGTATTAGGAGAGCCTTGAGATACTGGGACCATTTTCACTGGAGTAGAGATGGCGAACAGAAGATTTAGTAGGGTTTTTTAAAATTATGAAGGGCTTTCATGGAGTGAATAGAGGAAGATTATGTTTTCGAATTGGGGAATCAATGATCAAGAGTCATCAATTTGATATGGTCACAAAGAGTGAGGAGAGAGATTAGAAATGTCTTTATGCAGAGTTTGTTGGAACATGGAATGCTTTGCCACAGGGAATGTATGGGGTAGCAGCCATTGCATCTTTTAAGAGAAAACTGGATAAATATTTAAGCAGAGGAAGATATAGGGATATGAAGAAAAAACAGGGAAGTCTGATTCATCTTGGATTGCTATAGCAAAGGGCTGATGTAGACATGATGGGCCGAATGGCCTCCTTCTGTGCTGTAAACTTTTATGCTTAAAATTCATTTTGTTGAAATATACAATCAGTATTAGCTTAGCAGTGGACTATAAAAATGAATATTGTCGAGCATCAGCATTATTTTCCCTGACGTCTGTGCAATTTTGATTGAGCGTTTTCCCTGCTGCATTCTCCAGTTGTTGTTTTTTGTCTGAACTTTCACTAATTGGAAATATTAGCATTCTTGGAAAATCTTTTGACAGTTGAAAAGTTGGCAGCGGACCCAGAAAAGGCAGCTCACTTTGCAGATTGTGCTGTAGACCTCGGAGCTGAAGAACCTTCCAGGTTGAGGTCAGCCTTTCGCTCTGATGAACGTGGCCTTAGTTTGAAGTATTGATTCCCGACAAAGTTACTGAATCAAGTAGAGTGTCTGCCTGCATGAAGGCAGATGCCTGTTATATTGGTAATGAGGAACCTGTGAGGCATGTAGTGATGGATGCTGGGATGAGTCCCTAATGCTAATATACAGGGCTCCACTCACGCCTTAATTGGCCGCAGAGAGGCAAGCAAGCATGTTGCTGCTGAAACCCCACACATCCAACTGGCGAAGCCATCGTTCAATGGATTGCCTGTGCTGGGGTGAGGAGAATGGTGGCAATGCAATGGCACATGTGACGGTGGGTTGTGCTGCTGGACATGCCATATGGGAAGAGCTCCTCAAACCTGTTATCTGGCTGGTGAACGCTCAAACCCATGGTTGTCAGTTGTCTAATGACAAGTGGCAGTTGTTCTTCAATGCAGATAAATGCAAAGTTATCAGACCGGGCATGGGGAATAAACTGTAGAAACATTAGGGGTAGATTTTCAACTTACCGCCAGGCCGTAAAACAGGCTTTGCAGATCAGCCGCTCATTATAGAAACCACCCGATTTTCATTCCTGTTGAAATTAATGGATATGAAAATCGGGCAGCGAGCAGCTAATCAGCAAGGTGAGTTTTACACTCAGACAGAAAATCTACCCCTAATAGTATTCGTCTACAGGACACAACATAGGAAAAACAGGCGATTCAATTTCTCGGCCATTCTGTTTCAGCGGCTGTGAATTCTTCCACTGGGTTAACCTTTTCAGTTTCCCGACCAGTATTTGTCCAGATTTTCTATTCCACCGCTGTTGTTAACTCTTGTACATCCAGTGGATTGATTTGACCAGTTTTGAACTGGAATCAAAGTGGTTGTTCTTCAACCTGTTAAAATCTCTCTCTAGCTTGCAGGTACTGAGTCCCATAAAGATTGGACAGTTTCCCTTTGCTCCATTGTCCATGCTGACTCATTTGCAGTCATGGACTGCACCAGGGTAGGAATAGATAGCAGGTTTATGCCCATTATTCAGCACAAGGCGAGTTCTTGACTACAGCCAGGTGATGAGAAAAGGTGAGGTCTGTCCCCAGAGGGAGGAGTCAAACTTGTCTTCTCTAATGCAGCTCTTGGACACCAGATCAAGAGCATCATCAACCAATGCCTGGGAGTAGGTTGCCAGTTTGGTCAATGAATTGTGAACAATGTGGAAAAGTTGAAGTAGAGAAAAATATGTATAATAGTGAGTGAAAAATATAAATGAATGTAAAATATTCTAAAACTGAGTCACCGGGATAAGTTGAATATCCTGAACATTCCATATCTCAGTCATATGTTCCTATTTTCAAGATCGATAGATTTGTGTTAGGTAAGGGTATCAAGTGAAAAGGCAAGCAAATGGGGTACAGATCAACCAAGATCTAATTAAATGGCGGAACTGGCTCGAGGGGCTGAATGGCCTACTTCTGTTCCTATGTTTATGCTATTCAATTGTTAATTTTTTAATAAGTATTTTAACATGTAAGGGAGGTAGAATCTAGCCTCGGTGACATATTACACTCTCCAGACTGCCCAATTGGCGATAGCTGGTCTTGTGTACTCTGGCTTGCTAGTCGGAATTTCCCCTGGATCATTCCACGGGATTTTTGTGGTCTTTTCCATAGATCAGTACAGTGTACATGGGACCAACTGTTACAGTTTTGCAAGAGATCAGCTGTTGGAGCAGGGGCAGACTCACACCTGTTTGGGTCAGTACCTTTGGGACTGCCAAGCTTATCAAGATTACTCAGGAACTACCCCAATTTGACAGGCCTCAAATATATCAGAAAGGTATGGTGGGAAAATCATCATCATTTATGGTCCTTTGTGTACCTTGTCCTTGAGATTCTGGAACATGATTTAATTGTGGATGGCCCTGGCCATTTATGGATCAGTTTGGGCATAGAATAATCTGTGAGGTAGAGAGCTCCGATGAATTAGAAATACTGCAGCAGGCGTGGATAATCTGTTCATTGCAAGAGGCTGTTTGTTGAAATAAAAGTTTGTCAATAGTTGAGCTCCACAATATAGCTCTGTCAGAATCTATTGTTATCCAGATCTGTACAATTGAGGGTGAATTTAAAATTTGGATCAAGTTGTATTGAGATATATCAGATATATTTCAAAACAAAATGAAAATCAGAACTGTGGCCCGAGTTATTCGGCTGTTGCTTTAAGGACAATGATGCTGCTCTGTATACCATTTCTACATTGATTGGCACCCCATCCACCACCTTAAACATTCACTCCCTCCACCACCGGCGTACCGTGGCTGCAGTGTGTACTATATACAAGATGCCAAGGCTTCTTCGGCAGCACCTCCCAAACCCGCAACCTCTTCCACCTAGAAGGACAAGGGCAGCAGGCGCATGAGAACACCACCACCTCTAAGTTCCCCTCCAAGTCACACACCATCCTGACTTAGAAGTATATCGCCGATCCTTCATCGTCGCTGGGTCAAAATCCTGGAACTCCCTCCCTAACAGCACTGTGGGAGTACCTTCACCACACGGACTGCAGCGCTTCAAGAAGGCGGCTCAGCACCACCTTCTCAAGGGCAATTAGGGATGGGCAATAAATGCTGGCCTTGCCAGTGACGCCCACATCCTATAAATGAATTAAAAAAACATGCACGTGGGCAATAATGTGCCACAGTGTTGGGTTGTTTTCATACTTCTCCACGAGCTTCTTGTGCCCAAAGTTGGGAAAGGTAGATGTTTGGAACTCTCCAGTGGTTTAGTGCTTACCTCCTGATGCCCGACAAGTTCCCGCCGAGAACTCTGAGTTCCTCCAAATCTGACCTCTTGTGCATCCCCGACTTCCTTTGCCCCACCATTAGCGGCCGTGGCTTCGGCTGTCTAACCCCTAAGGTCAGGAATTATCTCTCTAAACCTCTCCACCACTCACTCGTCCTTTTAAGATGCACCTTAAAACCTACCACCTGCTCAAATGTCCCCTTCTTTGGCTCGGTGTCAAATTTGTTTGTCTGATTATGTTCCTGTGAAGTGCCTTGGGACATTTTATTATGTTACAGGTGTTATATAAATGTAAGTCGTTGTTGGTGAATGAAGCATTTGGGTGGAGGGTGAGATTGTTCCTGTCGATAATTTTAGCAAAATGTTGCCATGAGATTTCCTGGCTTGTACTCACACCAACTTTTTACTGTAGTTATTGATGAGTGGAATCCCTACACCCCCAATCTGCTGCTAAGCGATACAGACTTGGAAGGTGCCAAGTTCGATGCCTGGTCTGCGTGAAGTTAGCTGGTCTCAGAAGCAGCCTCATTGGCGACACGATAAACGGCCTCACTATCCCTGTGCCTATGAGGAGGGAAAACAAAAGATCAGCCAGGTTCTGATCAGTATCCAGTTGCTCGTGCTGGAAGGTGTGTGAATGTGATTGGTGGCAAGGACAGCAACAAGCTAGGTTGTGAAGCCTCTTAGAATTAAATGGCCTGTCGATACTTTCAGAACTCGCACACGAGGGATAACTTTAGCCTGATCTGCCCAGCGGGAATCTGACGGGATTGGATTGGTCATCCGCCTTTGTGGAAAGTTAAATCAAGCAGAATGTAAAACGGAAGGCCGATCTAATCCCGTCAGTTCAATGCTGCGCGGGTTCAATTAAAATTACCCCCATTAAATAATGGCCATTCGGGTGAGGCTGAAGGCCACAAACATTAGCTGAGCCTGACTTACCACTTCAGGAAAGAAAGGAAGAAAAGGGGAGAATATTGAAGTACGTATTGGCCTAGAAATTCCATTGTGCAGTGCCCATTTTTCAGTCGCGAAACAGGCACTAAAGGATCCAATATGGCGTGCGGTGTGCAAGTGCTCAGTCCAATCTATAATGGTTAGGGGTTAAGGTGCCCTGCATGAAACAGGCGTTCGGCCCATTGCCTCTGCAAATCAGAGAGCTAACGCCTGTTTCCGATCCCTTTGTCAAATTGGATTGTGACTGACCTCTGCATGACCCATGGGGTCCTCGGGGCGCAGCACATTGGTGCCAAAAATTGGCTTTGTTGTGCCCATTTTACATCTGTAGGCTAGACACTTCTTATATCCATGTAATCTCCTGGTGGTGCAGAAATTCCGATCCCTACGGGTGTGTACGCGCTGTGAACTCACCCGTAGGGACATCGGAAATGCCGGTTTCAGGCATGCACTGCACATGCGCTGGAAACCGGCATTTCCAATCTGTCAAGAAAGCTCTTGACAGATCCTCTGGCTGCCCGGGAGAAGGGCCTCTGCGGGTGGAGAGTTCTGTTTTTTGGAGACCCTCCGCCCGCAGAAAAGGCCTAAGGCCTGCTTTTACCAGGATAAGAGTTGAAAAAAGTAAAAAAAAAAATTTCCACTGATTTATCATTTAAAAATACTTTAAAGAAAGGTAAGTTTATTTTTAGCCCTGTTAAAAACTTTAATTATTTTTTACAAAAAATAAAATTTTTGTTTAAAATACTTAATTTATTGTAATTTAAAGTCATTTTAAAAATGTGATGTTTTTTTATTTATTTAAAGTTTTGCTATGTTTTGGGGGTGATCTCTATTCATATATTTGACAGGTCTTCCTGTCAAATGTATGAAGGGAGATTCCCTTCTCTGATTGGCTCCCCATGGCCCTACGTGATCCCAGGGACGCTGCGAACCGCCTGCGCCTCTGGGATACGTGAGCCCTGCGCACCGGCAGTTTGGAGAGGCCCAGCAGCGGAACTCTGTGCCTCCCGGGAGCCCTCCGGTCTTGGCGCAGATTTTTCCAGATCGCAGCCCTCCGCCCGCGGGAGGCCTGCGATCGGAATATCTGGGCCGTTAACTCTGTTTCTCTCTCCACAAATGCTGCAGGACCTGCTGAGTATTTCCAGCATTTTCTGTTTTTATTTAAGATTTCTTTTTCCATCGTTTGAGCAGGATGCAAACCATAGAACCTAGAGAGGAAAGGACAGTGTGGTAATCTACTGCACTGCCCATTCTCAGAACAGTTTATTCTTCCTGACTGTTCTCAATGAATTTTATA
The DNA here is from genome assembly GCA_030390025.1 of Squalus acanthias. NCBI lineage: Eukaryota > Metazoa > Chordata > Chondrichthyes > Squaliformes > Squalidae > Squalus > Squalus acanthias. The sequence continues at coordinate 45,695,502 of CM059435.1, forward strand.
TTCAGATTTAGATGACTAATGAGGTGAAATCATGCTATTTGTTGATAGCGTACAAATGCATGAAGGGCCCTACTTTAACAAAGACAATGAAACAGTTTAAAATCAATTGTTTAAAGCATTAATTAAAAAATAGAAGACACAAGAAAAAGTGCCAAAAAGGCAAAACTTTCACTCCTTTTCTCTAGGGTTTCACCCTAACTTTGGTGGAAGATCCGCAAAAACCCCGGAGAAACTGCGTAAACTTACAGCCTCTGATTGGGAGAACTCTCGTGGGAATTAATGGCGCACGTGCTTTGCACAGAAAGAATCATCTACTTCATGCACAACAGTTGTCATCTGTGTATTGGTAGAAACCAACATTTGCCCTGAAAACTATCATGCTTCAGCGGAACCAATGTATAATACATATTAATGATGATCATTTAAACAGTTCGCAGCACACAGTTTTCAGAGTGTTTATTAGTAGTTGCCCTTCATGTAAAACTTCACATTGTTGTCAGCTTTTGAAGTCATTTTGTGAAAATCAGCTAGAGACACTGCGGCTTTTTTTTATAATTCTTCATTTTCAATAAAATAAAGCCTGCTGCTTTGACTAATGGACAAAAAATCTCATGTGCCTCGGGAAGTTTATAACTTTCCTTCATAATGCTTTTCTCATCACGTATTTCCCACATTTTTCAGCTGGTGTTTTGCTGCCTTAATTGGCTCCTTTGTCCTTCAGGATGTGTTTCCCAGAGGACACAGTTGCTGCAAGCTCAACCTTATCTGCCTTCCTATAGAAGCAGGGATGGCTGGGAGCACAGGTTCTGCACAGATAAGTTTGAATTAATGACATTCGGTGTGTAGGAGATGAGCATCACACAGGCACTCAGAGGGACCTACTGCAGAGTCTCCTGTGCATTACACGAGCATGGTGTGACAGAGAACCAGTCCTTCACTGCTTCAAACATCAACAACTGTCGTGCCACTGGAATTTAGAACCCTCTGAGTGCGGAGTTTCATTAAGGAACACACTTCATGCTGTTAATTAGTTTAGATCTACCACTCAAGAATGATAGAGGACTTTGTTAAAGGTGTTGAAGAGAATTAAATTCCGCATGGGCCATGGCAGTACAATGATTTCTTTCAACCAAACGTATGACAGGAAATTAATAATGGAAACAATTTTTTGTTTCTTTTAATGCAAATGTGGTTTTATTGTTTTTGGAAGTTTAATTATTTCTGCCATCAATAAAATCATCAGAATTATTACTGGGCAGGCGAGTCCTTTTGTGGAATGGTGTAGAAATATTAATACAAGGTTAACCCTTTCTTGCCCAGTCAATCTGGACCACCAAAAACGGTTTTATAGTTTCCTGAGTAGAGTTAATGAGGAATTTCTGCTAAATACAACCTGCAGCTGCAATTTTCATCCCGCTGTAGGTGCAAACTTTTAAAAGTCCCATCATACTCCACAATGTTCTCCACCAAAAGGGGGTGGGGGGTGGAGATAGGTAACCTTTTGCCAGGGCTCTGCAAAGCTGCTCTAGAACCAGCCACTAGGAGGTGCATTGGAGTTATTTTGATCTGCAATAAAAAGAGAAAATGTTGGAAACACTCAGCAGGTCAGGCAACATCTATGGAGAAAAGAAGATAGAGTTAACGTTTCAGGTCGATGATCCTTCGGAGTTCTGACGAAGGATCATCAATGTGAAATGTTAACCCTATCTTCCCTTCTCCACAGATGCTGCCTGGCCTACCAAGTGTTTCCAGCATTTTCTCTTATTTCAGATTTTCAGCAACTGCAATATTTAACTTTTTGTTTTATAGTATTGATGAGGGTTGGTTCATTCTCCAATGTTGCCTTCTTCTCTTGTGAGGACATAATTTACCAATTTAGGACTTTAGTGGGAGTTGTGTATAGGCCCCCTGGTAGCAGCTGTTAAGTGCTAGATTGTATAAATGCAGAGATTAGACAAGCATGTAGTAAAGGCAGAATGGTTTTAATGGGGGATTTTAAGCTTCATATAGATTGAGATAAGCAGACTAGCACCTGTCAGAAAGGTAGTGAATTTCTTGAGTGTATCCGGGATAGTTATCTACAACAATATGTCCTAGAGGTAACAAGGGGGCAAACCATATTAGATTTAGTAATGAGTAATGAGCCAGATTTAGTTAACAGCCTAACTGTGCGTGAACATTTATCCAATAGCGATCATAACATGATCGAGTTCAACGTAGCGTTTGAAAGGCGAAACAGCTACTAAGATTCTAGATTTAGGTAAGGCCGACTTCAATGGGATGAGGCAGAGACTGTCCACAGTAAACTGGGCCAATTTGTTAATGGGTAAAATTACAGGAGATCAGTGGGAGATGTATAAAGAAGAATTTAACGTGATACAGAACCAGTTTATACCCCTGAGGGGCAAGAGCTATATTTGCCAAAAAAAAACAGCCACTGATGACTAAAGAGGTAAGGGACAGCATAAAACTAAAAGAAAAACCACACAAAAATGCAAAAAATAGCACAGCTCCTGGCGAATGGGAAAGGTACAAAGAACAGCAAAGGGTGACAAAACAGATAGTAAGAGCTACAAAAAGGGAATATGAAAAGAAACTTGCAAGGGATATCCAAACCAATATGAAGAATTTTTATAATTACATTAGGAAAAAGAGAGTAGTCAGGAGCAATGTTGGCCCCTTAAAAACTGAAAGTGGTGATATTGTCAATGATAATAAGGAAACGGCGGACATGTTGAATAATTACTTTGCGTCAGTATTTACAGTATAAGAAGAAGATAGCATTTCGGAAATCCCAAGGAAACTAATATTGAATCAGGGACAGGGACTCAATAAAATTAATGTAAGTAAATAACAGTAATGAAGAAAATAATGGCACTAAAGAGTGACAAATCCCCAGGGCCAGATGGTTTCCATCCCAGGGATTTAAAGGAAGTAGGTGAGCACATTGCAGATGCCCTAACTATAATCTTCCAAAGTTCTCTCGATTCAGGAACCGTTCCTTTAGATTGGAAAATTGTGTATGTCACTCCGCTATTTAAGAATGGCAAGAGAAGGAAACCAGGGAATTATAGACCAGTTAGCCTAACATCTGTTGTCAGGAAATTGCTTAGAGTCTATAATTAAGGATAGGGTGACTGAACACCTCTCAAATTTTCAGTTGGTCAGGGAGAGCCAGCATGGATTTGTGAAAGGTCGGTCATACTTGACAAACCTGATTGAATTTTTTGAAGAGGTGACTAAAGTAGTGGACAGGGGAATGTCTATGGATGTTATTTATATGGACTTCCAGAAGGCATTTGATAGAGTCCCACATAAGAGACTGTTATCTAAGGTAGAAGCCCACGGAATTGAGGGCAAGTTATTGACCTGGTTAGGAAATTGGCTGATCGGCAGAAGACAGACAGTAGGGATAATGGGTAGGTACTCAAATTGGCAGGATGTGACTAGTGGTGTCCCGCAGGGATCTGTGTTGGAGCAGCAACTATTCACAATATTTATTAACGACTTAGATGATGGCATAGAAAGTCATATATCCAAATTTGCCGATGACACAAAGATAGGCGGCATTGTAGGTAGTATAGATGAAAGCATAACACTACACAGGGATATTGAGAGATTAAGTGAATGGGCAAAACTGTGGCAAATGGATTTCAATGTAAGCAAATGTGAGGTCATCCATTTTGGACCTAAAAAGGATAGAACAGGGTACTTTCTAAATGGTGAAAAGCTAAAAACAGTGAATGTCCAAAGAGACTTGGGGGCCCAGGTACATAGATCATTAAAATGTCATGAACAGGTACAGAAAATAATCAAAAAGGCTAATGGAATGCTGGCCTTTATATCTAGAGGACTAGAATACAAGGGGGTAGAAGTTATGCTGCAGCTATACAAAGCCCTGGTTAGGCTACACCTGAAGTACTGTGAGCAGTTCTGGGCACCACACCTTAGGAAGGATATATTGGCCCTGAAATTTACGTGGCCGGCTTGCCGCGGGGGTAAGGATCGCGCGCGCTCTTACCCACCGCGCCTGCCATTGTGTTTTGGGCCCACGGGAACTTCGGGTCCTGGGCCTGCTCCAACTGCCGGCGCGCAGTGCTTGCGTGTTCCAGGGGCGCAGTTAGTGCGATGCGACCCCTGGGATCACGTGGGCCATGGAGAGCCAATGGCAGCAGACCATCTTTCATTCATAGATTTGACAGGAGACCTGTCAAATCTGTGAATTGAAATCGGCCCCAAAAGAGCAGCTAAACTTAAAATAAATTTTAAAAATCCATCACATTTATAAAATAACTATAGTTAAATAAATTAACCACTTTAAACAAAAATTTAAATTTTTGAAAAAATTAAAATACTTTTAAAAAGTTATAAAAATAAACTTACCTTTCTTTAAAGTATCTAAAAAAGATAAACCTGTTGAAAAATTTTTTAAATTATACTTAATTAACTACTTACCTTGTTCAAAAGGGGTCTTACGCCTCCTTTTTATTAGCGTAGAATCTTCAATACTTACCCTCGTGTAGAAACCTGAAAAAAAACCTAAGTGTGCTGCGTGCGCGCAGACTCTAGCGCGCACGCGGTTCACCTAGGAACCGCCCCCTTCACCATACCGGAAGTTCTGGTTTCCCGCGCATGCGCAGTGCATGCAAGAAACCGGCACTTTCGTTCCGTCCACGGGTGAGTACACAGTGCGTACTCACCTGACAACAGACGAATTTCTGCCCCATTAACAGATAGGGTAGATAGAGAGAAACTATTTCCGCTGGTTGGGGATTTTAGAACTGGGGGCATAGTCTAAAAATTAGAGCCAGACCTTTCAGGAGTGAAGTTAGGAAAGACTTCTACACACAAAGAGTGGTAGAAGTTTGGAACTCTCTTCAGCAAATGAAAATTGATGCTAGATCAATTGTTAATTTTAAATCGGAGATTGATAGCTTATTGTTAACCAAAAGTATTAAGGGATATGGGCCAAAGGCCAAAGGATTTGGAGTTAAGTGGCAGATCTGCCATGATCTTATTGAACGGCGGAACAGGCTCGAGGGGCTGACTGGCCTACTCCTGTTCCTGTGTTCCTATGCTTGCTGTCTCCTTCATCGTCTGGCTGGGATCAGAAACTGACTCTGCAGATAATCAATGTGTGTACCCAGGTTTTATCTCTTTAGGATACACTAGCACACTAACTACCTTATGTCTATAAAATTTCCATCAACAAATACTTTGCTGATTTTACAAAATTGCAAATAGTTATGTTTCATTTGCCATAACTGGATCCAAAATTGTCACAGTTGCCCCAAAACAATGTGACAAATGTATTTAAAGGCAAATGGCTAAGATATATTATATTATTATTAAATTGTTACCAATCTCTTCTGGACATCATTCACCTATAGACTCCAATCTTATTGTTCCCCAAACCTGCATCCAAGATACAGAACAGGATTGTCCAGCAGTCTGATTCTTTCAGCCTGTTCTTGTCCCATCAAAATAACTTCCTCTGATCTAGATTCTATCCTTTCTCCATTTGTCCTTTCCCTACCCATCTTTTTCTGTGACCTTTCCGATGTCGTCTGTCGCTGTAACAATTTCAGATTTTCTAGCCCCCGATATCTCCTATTCACCTGCGTCCAGTCTCTCTCTGTCCCTCAGCAAGATGGTCTCTGGGCTCTCCGCTTCTTCCTTCAATAGCAGCCCAACCAGTCCCCATCCACCATTACCCTTCTCCGCCTACCTGAACTTGTTCTTACCTTGAACAACTTCTCTTTCAACTCCACTCAACTAAAGGATGTCGCTATGGGAAATCACATGGGTCCCAATTATGCCCGTCTTTTTGCAGGTTATGCTAAGCACACTCTGTGCCAATCCTACTCAAGCCTCATTCCTTACCTCTTCCTATGTTGTGTTGATGACCATGTTGGTGCCACTTTCTGTTTATGCAGGTAGAGATTTTCACTAATTTTACTTCCAATTTCCACCCTCCCTTACCTTAATATAATTTATCTCACTCTTCCATTCCCTCCTGGACTTCTCCATTTCTATTTCTGGCAATGGCCTTTCCATTGACATTTATTACAACTTCACAACTTTCCTGATTATGCTTCTTTCCATCCCATGTCTTGAATGACTCCATCCCCTTTACCCAGTTTCTCAGTCTCCACCGCATTTGCTCTGATGTCTCCACTTTCCACACCAGAGCCTCCAAGATATCCTCCTTTTTCCGTAGCTGAGGTATCACCTTGACCGTGTATGCCCTATTTTCCTGGGCCACTGCTGTCACCCCCTTACACCTGCTCTCTCAATAAATCCCTGTTGCCCTCACATTCCATCCCACCAGCCTCCACATTCACCAAGTCATCTTTTAGAAAACAATCTCACAACCAAGCACCTTATGCCCCTCCGTATTACTACATAACTGGTCCCTGCATTTTATACTTGTCTATTCTTCCACCACTCCTACTTCAAGCTGTGTTTATCCTGGCACCTTCCTGTGCAACCACAAGAGATGCAACAACCATTAATTTACCTCCTCCTACACCAATGTCCAGGCCCCCAAATACTCCTTCTATGCGAGACAGCAATTCACATGTACTTCCTCTAATCTACTATATTGTATTCGCTACTCACAGTACGGCCTCCTCTACACTGGGGAGAGCAAACATAGATTAGGTGAGCAATTTGTTGAACCTCTCTGTTCCTTCTGGAAGTGAGAGCCTGATTTCCTTGTAACTTACTACTCTTACAAATTTGGTTTTCTACCCTGTTCCAATGAAGCTCAACACAAGCTTCAAGAGTGGTATCTCGTCTTTTTGATGGACACTCTGCAGCTCTGTGGCCTTTACACTGACTTTAGTAACTTCAGGCCTTAGTTACACCATCCATTTCCTTCACTGCAGTGGATGCTTGTGCTATGGAAAGACTCTGGGCTGGATTTTGATACTGGGGCGGGTTGGGGTCGTGTCATCCGCATTTCGTGTTATCCACCCGTCTGCAATTGGATGTGGGAGATTGTTGTAATTTTCACTCAATTGGGCAATTGAGTTCCAGCATGTGGGAACCCATGACCCAATTAGTGGTTTCAGTCTGAAAGTCGCCTCTGATGATGTCATCATTGCTGCTGCATTGAAGGCTTTCAGACACTGCCTGGCCTTTGCTGTGAGAGGACCTGGATGCAAAATGAGCAGCATCTCAGAGAGAGAGAGAGAGAGAGAGATCCTCTCACAGCAAAGGCCAGGCAGTCTCAGCAGCATCAGAGGCGACTTTCAGACCTAATACTACTACTACCTTCATCACATCTCCGTTGTAATAGTGGACCTGCAGCTGATAGTCAGCTATCCACTTGTGCTCCCGCCATGTTTCACTGGAGTGTTTCACATCAGGCGTGCTTCACGTCGGAAAAGGGTTAAACTAGCTAAAACGTTTCAAAATGGCATTACAGAGCCAATTTAGGGCTTTTTAAGAGCTTTAATGGCCTCTCCCGCCTCTTGGAGGCGGGACGGAGTCGGGAACCCCGCACACGATTTTGTCAAAATTGTGTGGAGGCGGGTTGGAGGCGGGATGGGGTCGGGACCCCCGAATCTGCAACTTTAACCCCCCACACGCCTCCAAACCCGACTCCACGGGTCATTGAAAATCCAGCCATCTGTCTGTGTCTGAGGGGAAGGGACAGGCCGTTCATCGGAGCTCAGCGATGGTGGGGACCTGAGCTCATTGTGTGCATCTGGAATATTTTCCTCTCCAGATTGGCAGCTCCATCATATTTTACTTGCATTTTCTGTTTTAATTTCATATCTGCTGCAATTGCAGCTTATTTTTTTCCTCTGTTTTTCCTTTATTTGTTGTACACAGACCTCTCCCATCTCTTTTCACCCCCCCCCCCCCCCACTGCTATTTGCACATTTTTCTATACTTTCTACAGATCTGCATTGTCTCACTGATGATCTTTTATATTACTTAACAGTTTTCTATTAAACAATTTGCAGGTCATCTAATGCATTAACTCTCTCTCTCTCTGTCAACTGTGGCTCAGTCATTAAACCAAGGCCCCGTCTGCCTCCCTGGTGGATGAAAAAGACCATACGGTCCTATTTGGAGCAAGGGAGCTCTCCCAGTAACCATGGCCAATATTTTCCCTCAATTATCATCTAAAACGGATGATCAGGTCATTTATTTCATTGCTGTCTGTGGGACAAATTGGCTGCCGCGTTTCCTACGTTACAACAGTGACTACACTTCAAAAAGTACTTCATTAGCTGTGAAGTGCTTTGGGATGTCCTGAGATCATGAAAGGCGCTATATAAATGCAAGTCTTTCTTTTACTATGCGTAGTAGCACGACCGTCAACTTGCTATTGTAACCGGAGGGAGCACTTCATACAGGAGGCATTGAACCCAAGAGGTGGGGCGCTGCATCCCCTCCCACGCCAGGGACTGGTACGAACAGCTGCCTCTTTGCCTGGGAACCTCTCGCCTCTCCTCAGCTCCCGGTGCCAGGTGTGCACTATGATGCCTGCGTGCTTACGATAATAGATGAGCCATAAGGAGAGGGTCTGCACACTCTGTTGGGAGTTACTCAACTTAACCAGCTTCTTCTCCAGCGCTGCACTGTCGGAGGTGTCGTCTTTTGGATGAGACGTTAAACCGAGGCCCCGTCTGCCCTCTCAGGTGGACGTAAAAGATCCCACGGCACTATTTGAAGACGAGCAGGGGAGCTCTCCTGGTGTCCTTGTCAGCATTTATTCCTCAATCACTAAAACAGATGATTTCATTTCTGTTTGTGGGAGTTTGCTGTGCACAAATTGGTTACCACATTTCCTACATTAAAGAGTGACAGCATTACTACAAATTCACATACCTCTTTATTTTCAAAAATTACCAATTTATAACAAATTACAAATTTGGTTTCCACGGGCTACAGCACATTATAATCGAGCAAATGTAATCATCTTGCAAATTGACAATTTGCTGCAGTTATGATATTTAAAAAAATTTCACACAGCATGGAATTTGCTCAGGAATGCCTCCAGAAACCCTTGTGTAAGAGCGGTTCGCTCAACGCCAATCCAATTGGGTAAGGTGGAGATACGTATGATTTACACTGGGTATGTTTGGTCCCAAAATCCATACTGGTCCACTCACCCTATTCAATACGAATGCAGTAGGTCTTACTTTATTCCAATTTAAGTCTGTAAAAAAATATTCAGACTGATGTTTAGAACTCTTTGGATACAGGACCTCTGTGGTATTTCCTGGTGGTATAGCAATTAAATGCTCTCCTGGTGACTCGGTGTGTAAATGTACTGCTGTGTAGTATGGAGCCATACGAATCAGAAAAGCCCTATGCCTCTTTACTGCTCTCAGCCAAGGTGATCATTATGGGTGATACAATACTTAGTTTTTCTGGGTTAGGAAATGTTTAAAAAAATTCAGACACAGCTCCTCTTCCTCCTTTCCATCTAATGACCTCTGCTGGAGGGAGCATGTGTGTGGCTATTGACCAAGGACAGTGTTAGACGTCATTGTAAATGGATTGCATTCCTGGCACTAAACACTGCTCGTGGGTTATCAAGTCATGCCACTCATAGTAAGCAATCATATATTATGTGGCAGCATTCTGACAGCTCAATAACATTGTCTCATTACTGATCACACCAGTCAAGCTTTATTCATTTAATGCATTTAGAAATAACAATCTTTCTACTCAAACCACTTCACAAAAGATCACAATCAAATCAATAACACAGCTCCATTTCAAGAAAGGTGGACATATTCCTTTGGTGCAGGAAGGTGCTTTCTCGCCAGGTTCATATGGCTCAGTATAAAATTGCCGATTCAGATCTTATTGCAACACTCTACTTCCTTTTCTACCCAAACTCATTAAAATGATTATTTGAATTCTTTTTAAAAAAATGGAGTATGCTCATCGAGTAATTTCTTTTTTGTTCTGATGAAGGATTACACTTGAAACATCAATCCTTCTTTTCTGTTTGCAGATGCTAAGAGCTGCTGTGTATTTCCAGCACGTTTAGTTTTCGTTTCAGATTTCCAATATCTGCAGATTTTATTTTCTGTTTTATTAATCTCATTTTTCTGTCCTCAGTTCATAGTGAAAACAGCATTACTTGGCTAGTGGCAAGTTTGGCGCCCTTTAACAGAACTGTGAGGGCACCCTTGGATGCTGGAAAGAGCATTATACAGAGCCAGCATCCGACCCCGTGTCAGCAGCGCATCTACATGAAATCTGCAAAAACCTACGGAGTGTGTTGCGCAGATAGAAGAACTTATTGGCCCGGAATTTGCGGTGGGTAATAACAGCGAACGCCCTCTGAACCTGACCACAACTTCAGGATGTAGCGCATGTGCTTCCTAATGCGGAAATTCTGAAGTTACGGTCAGTCATTCACTGCTCTGCCACAGGCTGCGCTGTGTCACCCCCGACTCCCCCTCCCCAATAGCCGACAATCAGTGTAATCAGTGAAACGAACAAAAACTTGGGCTTTTCCGTGGTAATATTGCTGTTAAATACCCCAATAAATGTTAAGCCTTGTTGGAATAGGGGGTTTTAACAGTGTATTGACTGGTAAAAAAAAAAGTTCTCGCCCTGAAAAACTAATTTTTGTATTTGTGGAGTGTCAAATGTTTCCATTATCATAAAAATTACAATTTTTAAAAAAGTTTGTTCATGATATTTCAGGTTCTACCTTATCCCCATCTGAGAGTCCCAATCTTTGTTTCGCTCTCTGTAACATTTTTAAAAAGTCAGATAAAAGCAGCTTCTCATTTTCTCGTTTCCTGTCTGTGTGAATTTGGCAATGTGATTGGCTGCTTAAACAGCTTGTTGACATCACAGAAGCATTGCACTAGGGATTCCCATTACAGAGCGCTGAAATCACTTAAACGTCGAGAAAGGTAAACTTCTCGCCACAGAGATTGCAAGATCTTTCTTCGGGGCCAGTGGCGAGTGCCTTTCCTTTGCCACTGACCGGAAATGGTCTGTTGTATCAGTTTGCTGGAAGAAAGTGAATGTATTGCTTAACTGGTGGTAGAACGGCAGGTGTAGTTGGCATTAATGCCAAATTCTTAACAGCTGCTCTAGATAATGGAAGGTATTTGACGATAATGGCCTTACAGATTGTGGGAGCTTAACGTTTTTAGCCTGGAGACTGGGTTCTGTTTTAGGCCTGCATGGTCTCAGTGTTCCAGAGTGCAATTGTACAGTCTATGCACAGAAGGGGATTTTATTGAGACCAAAAGCTACAGAGAAACCTCACTCATTTAAGTGATTATTGAGTTGGTCTTTGGCCCATTTCAACGTGTATAAACCGCACTGCAATCAAAGAAACAGCTTGCTTTTGTTCTCTCAAGGATTGCAAGGAGCAGGTTGCGGAACATCGTAAGGCTCAGAAGAAGCCCACTTAAATTACTTTAATCAATTTTCACACCTTTTGACATGTTGCCTTACATGGTTCTCATGAAATTGGAAGCTATGGGAGTACATGCTCAAGTCTTGGCTTTAATCTGGGATGTGTACTCCAGCTCAAAGCTCCATGTAAGGATAGATGGGAGACTCACTGAACAGTGGAGTGATGCCACCCATCCCATTCAAAATCTTCATCAATGAACTGAATGGAAGATGTTGGAGTGTCTGTTCCAAGCATTTCTGAAAGAATTACAGTCCAAGCATTTCTGAAAGAATTACAGTGCTTGTTTTCATAGATGATGTGTTGTCAGATTTTCCTGGGGCTCCAGTCCACTCCTCTTGGATTCCAAGACAATGGGCTAAAATATGGTGTTACCATATTATCACTCTGCACAGCTGAAGAGGGGATATCGAGGCCATTGATTGTAGGATGATAAAGCATCTGTCTCAACTGTTGATTCAAATCTATACCAGGGGATTCTGGTGGGCGCCACAGTAAAATACCCCATGAATTAAATTCTGAGGATTCGGATGATAACTGTTAGAAGGCATTATCTGGAGTCAGAGCTCAGTGTTCATCTCGTTTGGGCTACAGAGAGGAAAGTGGTTCCAGCTGGTGGACCCACTATTCAATGGATTATGGGGCATGTCCATGCTGAGATCAGAAGGACCATTTAAATGTACTTGCACATGGTCTTGTTGCCCTGCCCCTGCTTCCTCCTATTGCTTCCATCCTCCGCCCTTGCCTTGTCCTATTGGTTCCAGGGTTCGAGTCTCCAACCGCAACATCTCTTATTGGCTCCACAGTTTTGTACTCCTCTCCTGCCGCCTCCGGTTAATCCTAGTGAGGTTTGAGGTAGAACACGGGGGAATAGATTGGATCACGTGATCAAATGGTTCAGAGTGCATCAGGCTATTGTACCCTGAGACAGAGGGACAAGCACTGACCAACGTTCAGTTTAAGCTGCGCAGCCGCGTGGCGCTCTGCAGGTCGCGCGCAGTTGGTGAACTGGCTCTTAAATTGAAAAACACGCGCGTGCGCGGACTTTTGAATGCGCCACGCAGTCCGTTAAAGGGGCCGCATGGCCCCCAAAAAATTAAAGGGAATAATGGCACTGACTACACTCCCAGGAGAGTGGGTCTCTGTCCAGGTACAAGTGGTGCGACTTTTATCTTTAACAAATATGAACATCTGGGGAACCCTGGTATTCTTGACCTAATTCAGTGACGATTAATCATTGCAGTGTGCAATGCATTCATGCATTATAAAATGCTTTCGAATTTCCTCGTGTAGAAACAGTGCAAGTCATTCTATGCATTACAGCCTAGTTGATTTCTGGATTTGGTGAGGGGTAGTGGGGAGGGATCTTATTGATTTGCTTTTAAAAGGATAAATTAATTGTGTTATATTTATAAGAGATCAGTATTTTCAAAAGTAAGAGTGGGAAGGGAGCAGGGGTGGTGGTAGGGCCATGAAACCCATGCAACTGCACAGTCAGGGGTACCAAGTAGATTCAGTTCCCAAATCGAACCTTTGCAAAGGAGTCCCCAGCAGGCAAACACCACCCCTGCACAGTATTCTAGGGCATTGTTAATGACTGACCAGCCAACCTGGCTCATTGATGGGATCTGTCAATGGGGACTGGGATATTTTACACTCTGCTCCAGGTAGCTGTTCAAGCCACTGCCTTAATGGGTAGGGTGGTCCCAACCGGACAAGCAGCAAAAAGCTCACCAGTGCTAGTAAGCTGTAAAGTGTTAGCTGTTTGAACTTTAACAATATTCCTATGCCCACTTGGAGGTTCATAAGCCTCAACTCTTGCCAACCTGGGCAAAAACTTGCTGAGTACAGGCAAGTAGGATTTGTCCACATCAGGCAAATGGACATTCTACTTATGTGAGCATCTCAGCGTGGAAATTATTGTGCCTGGTGTTGGGTTTCTATGTGTATCAAACAATTGGCTAACAAAAAAAAAATAATCAAGTGTTCTCCATTCTTGCTGCTGCTATTTTGAGAAAAAAAGATTCAAACCTTAGGAAATCTGAAATGTATTTTTCACTAAAGGGCATGCTGAGCTGAAGTTATAGGGCCATTTGTTTCATTATGATTAATCAATCCTTTGCTATTTAAAAAGACACAAAAGACATTTTATGACACCTAGGACATTTTATACCACATGAAATCATATTGCAGTACAGGAAAATCTCATCTGAAAAAGGTAGTGTTAATCAGACCAGAAATTCTCATCACTGACTTTGCCCTGGAGCTATAGGGTCAAAGGAAACACACTGCATACTTGAATCGTCCCCCACTTGGAACAATGACTCTGTTAGACAGGGAAATGATTAAGAGCGTGCAGCACAGTTCTTCTCTGTCCATTTCTCTTTTACAACCTGCTTTTATTGTCTAATTGCCCACAGTTTAGTTTAAAGGTTTAATGAAGCTGTTGATTGAACCTCTGAAATATCCAAAGGAGAGAATGGCCATTTATATTGGCACTTTAGAAAGAAAACTCCACCACCACATCTTCATGTAAGGCAATGGCAGACTGTTAGACAACTGCAATAAAGCTAAACTTGTTCACTATGAAAGTGAATACAGAATAGATTGTAGGTAGGACTTGATGGTCATTCGCTATGTTACTGGATATTCTCAGAATTACCCTCTATTTACATATAATTGCACTAATTGGGTTGCCTTCGTGGAAGAGGAATCTCTCCCATGTCTTTCTGTCTCTGTTATTCCACTGATGTACTGACAGGTTTAGTTGTGACCATATGTAATCTGAGTTATTTATCAAAGTGTGTGTGGAGGAAAATTACTTGCGTGCTTATATTTCCCTTTCATGTAGGGATGCAACTATGGCCGAACGTCTGTCCAGTTTGGTAATTGTCCATGGCTTGTTTAACCAAGATGGTAGGTGTGTAATTTAAGGTGTCGATAATTGAGTGTGACAAAAAATGTAGCTGTATCTATGTTTTCATTTAGTGGCTGTGTCTTTAAAACTCAGCCATTGTACTTAGGAAGTTTGATAGCCAACTAAAACCAAATCTTATTCCCAAGCCTATCCTGATGCATTGTTGCACAGTTTGTTATAGGCTCCCTGATAAGAGGCTTGAGTGGAATCTAATACATCATTTTCAAATACATACAGACTTCATGGCTGGTTCACTCTCCACTTGCCTAAATGAGTGCAGCTGCAACAATTGTCAAGAACCTCGACACCATCTAGGACAAAGCACGCCACTTGATTGGCACTTCATCCACTAGCCTAAACATTCACCCCCTCCACCAGTGCGCACTATCTACAGGATGCACTGCAGCAACTCGCCAAGGTTTCTTCATCAGCACTTCCCAAACACACAAACTCTACCACCTAGAAGGACAAGGGCAGCAGGTGCATGGGAACACCACCACCTCCAAGTTCCCCTCCAAGTCAAACACCATCCTGACTTGGACATATATTGCTGTTCCTTCAACACCCTGGGTCAAAACCTTGGAACTCCCTATCTCACAGCATTGTAGGAGCACCTTCACCACAATGGACTGCAGTGATTCAAGAAGAAGGCCTACCACCACCTTCGCAAGGGAAACTAGGGATGGTCAATAAATGGCAGCTTTGCGAACAAAGCCCACATCCAGAGAATTAATATTTAAAAAAATTGGTTCCCTCTGAATTTGGCTGACAGTCTCTTTCTGAATTTGAGCGGTCTGGTACCCAAAATCCTGGAAATCCCAGTAACTCTTTTCCCGGATATAGAAAGGAATGGTTCTGTTCAAATGGGCAATTTACAGTTGGAGAAGCTCATGAAGGAGACTATCTGAAAATCTCAAAAGACAGGTTGATACTCTGGGAAGATTTGAGGAACATTGTGAATTTAAAAGCCTTTTACAAGGGATTACATTTGCAACCTTTTATTATTTTATCTACTCAAGTGGTTACATAGTATTACATAGTATTTACAGCACAGAAACAGGCCATTTGGCCAAACAGGTCTATGTTTATGCTCCCACCCCTCTTCATCTAACTCTATCAGCATGCCCTTCTATTCCTTTCTTCCTCATGTGCTTATCTAGCTTCCCCTTTAATGTATCTATGCTATGCTATTCACCTCAACTACTCCATGTAGTAACAAGCATCTTCAGCCAAAAGTCCCAAGTGGATGATCCCACCCAGTCTCCTTCTGAGGTCTCCATCATCATAGATGCTAGTGTCCAGCCGATTTGGTTCACTTGATGTGGACATTAAGAAGCAGCTGAATTCACCAGACATAGCAAAAGCTAATGGCCCTGACAAAATCCTGGCTGTAGTTCTGAAGATAATGTAGAAAATTACCCAGGTATGTTCCATCCATGAAATGTGGGACAAGGTGTACAAGCGTTTGTGAGTAGGAGGAATGGGGAATGGGTCACGCCTTCGAACCAAGGATCAACGGAGTAATGTAATTATCAATTGTTCCTTGTAAACTGCTGCTCAAATACTGTGTGTAGCAAGTCTCACTTATACTTAATAAAAATCATAACTGTTACCAATATGGAGCCAGCTTCAAGTTATTGAACACATAGCCCAAAGGGACTTTAAATTTATTACAGACACCTGCATGTTTAGCACTCAAATGCTGATTAGATGCAATTTTCATGGAGCAGTGTATGTGGGCTCTTCGTACCCACTTCCACTGAAGGTGTGGAGTGTGCTGGTGGCATGTTGCAGGATGGCTCAGGTACCAAGGGAGAGGGCGCACAGGTTCTCGGACGCGTCACTGGAGGTCCTGATGGAGGAGGTCCAGAGGAGGAGGGATGTCCACGGGGGGAAGGATGCCACTTCGCTCTCCTGTCCCTCTCTCCTGCAGCAGCTAATGCTGCTCTGCCTGGCTTCATGTCCTCCTTCCATTCCTCGTCCAGACCAAGGGAGACCCCTAACAAGATGCCCATGACCAAGCACTCCCTTTCTCCTGGTGACTCCTATAAGGTGTCCAGTAAGGTGGAGTAGCACAGCACTTACTCTTTTTAGGTGAAGTCCTCAATTTTGCTCGAGTATTGGTGAAGTTTTGGCAAAGTGTCCCAGTAAGTCTCCCGATGTGTTTCAGAGGTCCTCTTCACAGCTCCAGCAGCAAGTGAACATGAAATAGTGATATACCTTTAAGTAATGATTGAAATCCACACCAACACCGTGTTAACTCCCAATCATGGGGTCGCTTTTTTTTTCAGTTGTATTTTGAAGTTTTAATAAGAAAACCAGAGACATATCTCAATGGTCAACTATTAACTCATAATTTAAAGCGCCTATTACTTCTCGATCACACTGTAATGATACCTGGGTCCTCCTATTTAAAATAAAAATATTTTCTGAGGTATTTACCAACTCTTCATACCAGACAGGGTTCCTTTGGTTAGAGATTCTTCACACATGTCCCTTTGTGGACTCAGAGGCTGATTTTACCCTTGGGTTATGTGCAATGTTCCTTGTAATTTTTTGGGGGGCTGTGCAGCCCATTTAAAATATCGCACATGCGTAGTTTTCCCATTGAAAAGCCGGCTCCGCAGGACCCCTGGAGCGCTGCGCGATGGGGTCGCTTTTAGGAGAGGGCGTTAGGTCAAGTGCTATCCACCAAAAGCTTGTGCAGTCTCCTTAATGAGTACCAGCAGGCAATTTAAGTGGCAATCAGCTGCTTAACAATCCTCTGGGCGGCCATTCCTAGTGCAAGCTTCAACACCTTTATCAAGATGGCGCCTTGTGCTAAACGTCGGCTAAACCGGCATTTCTGGTTAAGACCCCATCTTGGCCACCTCAGAGGTTCTTTACTGCATAAAGTATCCGGGGGAAATCGTCCCCTTAGTTTCAGAATGTGGATCCTAACTAAAGAGAGACCCAAATAAACTCTAAAGGGATTGACAGAAACTCCAGTCCCAACATCTGCTCCAACCAAGGGATACTAATGATCAGCAATGTTCATTAACCCCTCCGTCACCTTCCTCATTTGCTTACCTGTCTCTAGCTCCTTTAGCTGGGGAATTACAGAAATTATCTAATCGGTACATATGCTTTTAAGACTTTACTCAGTTTGGCCAAAAAAAAGTTTTGAAATGTAAATTGTGCCCCAGTTTGATCATGCTGCCCATAATTGAGATACCACAGGTTTCTTGCACAGGTCTAGGTTCTACCTTATTATCTACAACATATTACTTATGTACGCCTATTATACCTGAAGCACAGAACTCAAATAGCTCCACTTCCTATTAATTTGCCTGGGCAATTTGCTCTATACTCACTCACCCTCTTCCTGCGGGATGATAGATAAAGCTTCAATCAGATTCCTCCATGAATTTGCACGACTGCCTGTGCTTCCACCCAGATTCTCCAGCCCAGTTTGTTTTGGTCTGGCTCAACTATTTTTCTCCATTTTAGGTGCGATGTCTTCATTCTTCTCCTGCCAATTGCTGTCCATTTGCAGGATGCATGTGAAAATGCCTACACGGCACTTTAAATCATGCTGACCAATTCGGAACCTTATCTGTAGGCATGAGAAGGCCTATGAAAAGGCTGAAGGACATCTCAAACTACATTCTTAACTGGAATCAGCTACTCTCAGCTAGGCTTTTTTGAAGACCACTAAAATATCCAGAAAAACTTAATTCCTTTTATGGATAAAATCCCAAATAGTGCAAAATACATGAATTAAATTTCCCTCTGTGGACAGTGACCATCCTTCATTTTCTATTTGCTGTTAGTTACTTTCCATATCCAACTAGTATAATGTATCCCACTGTATTCATTTGTCTTCCAATCTTTGCTGAGTGTTCTATTCTATGCATTTCACTTGTCTCTCAGTTCTCCTATCCTGTTTTATTTCTTCTGTGTTTTCTCTCCGACAAAATTCTCATTAGTTTCAACATAGTGTTGGTATCACCAAGACAGTTGTTGCCTTTTTCAATCAAATTAATCTCAACTGCTTTTCAACGAGGGATGAGAAGACTTTTAATGAACTCCTTTGAGAACTGAATTCCTTTTGCTGCTTTCAAAACTCCTAAGAGTTGTTCCCACCATGGTCCAGTGTCTAAATGCACTGCTGTGTGTGGTACTATAGGTTAGTAAATTTCCACGGCAAGTCGGGACTAGGGGTCCTAGAATTGGAGCCAGTGCCCCTTGGTTTGTGATGGAAACAACTGCCAGAGTTCCTATTCCCAATTGCTGTTCAGTGGACTTGCTGGAAAGAGTGTGCGTATAGACATCGAATGAGAACAAGATCTGGCTCAGCTGTGACCCCATGGTTAATTCGACTCTCACGTGAAAAATCGCCAGTTAAGCGAAGCAAACACGTGTAGAAAGCACAAATTAGCATCTTCAGGAAAACAGGTTTAAAAAAAGACATTTATATAAACACCTTATCATGTCTGTCAGAAATATGCCAGAAAACTTCAGAGAATTAAATGCTTTGAGGTGCAAGAATTTATGTAAGTAAAAGTAACAGCCATTTTGCACATATAGATCCCGTAAACAACAATGAGGTGAATGACCAGTTAATTTGTCTAATGGCTCAGGTGTTGGTATTGGCCAAGGGTGGAATGTTGGCTGAGAGCGGAATGTCGGCTAAGGGTGAAATGTTGCCCAGAACACTACGAGTACTCCTGACTTGTCTTGAATAGCTTTAATGGCATCACCGCCTGCCCTTAGCAACACTGGACTCCAACTGGTAGCCCTTGTGTCCAGCATTGATATGGTGCAAAAGATGCCTACCCATATAGGGGTGGATATGTTGTGTGCCTCCTGTCATTTCTGGTGAAAAATCCCAGAATTGGTGCCCCTGCTGCATTACCTACTCTCGTCCATACAAGCTATGCCTTGAGCCAGCAGAACTCAAGTAGAAAATTTTGGCTAATAATTTTATTTTGGTCAACCCTCTAGATGACACTTAAGCCCATCTGAATGCTAAAATAATTACAAATCTAAAAAGGATAAATAATTTAAGAGAGCACTGCAACACTAATTAATTTTTAATACTTGTGGGGGCGACCAAAATTAGAGGCCATAAATATAAGATAGTCACTAATAAATCCAATAAGGAATTCAGGAGAAATGTCTTTACCCAAAAAGTGGTTAAAATGTGGAACTTGCTACCACAGGGAGTGGTTGAGGCAAATAGCACAGATGCATTTAAGGGGAAGCTAGATAAGCACATGAGGGAAACTGGAATAGAAGGGTATGATGATAGGGTTAGATGAAAAGGGGTGGGAGGAGGCTTGTGCGGAGCATAAATGCCGGCATAGACCAGTTGGGCCGAATGGCTTGTTTCTGTGCTGTAGACTTGAAGTAACTCAATGATTTAAGGGAAAGTTCTTTTTAGGAAGACAAGTACTTTCAACAACTAAGAGATGTTTAGGAAAAGAAAAGGACTACACTTTGCCAATTATCTGTCATTTTATATTTTAAACGGAGCGAAGAAAAATTATTCAAGATACCCACAATTTCCCCCAATCTCTCTTCGTTCAGAACACTCTGAATGAGCAGATTGGTGTAATTCCTTTCTCAGGAAAATCTTAAATCCAGGACATGCGCAGCAAGTTCTTAAAACCATGTGAACCTCCATATAAGCCAGAATACTTGTGGTCTTTCCTCCATTTCAATCTTCATGGGGGAATTGAACAAAGGAATTCTTCAAGAAGACCACTTCTGGAACCTCATCGCCACCTGTCCCAATTCCTGGAGGGGTTTGATCAATAATACAAGTCTTATCGCAAACTGGGAGTGATCTTCTGCAAGACACTATCTTTACTGATTTAAAAACACTCAGTGCAGTGCAGGATGGATGAATTGTGCAAGAAGGATTTCCAAAACTGAATTTACTTAATTATCTGGGATTGATAAGGTAAATAGGGGGGAAAAAGCTTGGATTGTTCTCCTTAGAGCAGAGATGATTAAGGGGAGATTTAATAGAGGTGTTCAAAATGATATGGGGTTTTGATAAAGCAGATGGGGAAAAACTGTTTTCATTGGCAGGAGGGCCATTAACCAGAGGACACAGATTTAAGGTAATTGGCAAAAAATCCACAGGGGAAATTATGAGAATTTTTTTTACGCAGCGAGTTGTTACGATCTGGAATGTACTAACTGAAAGGGTGGTGGAAACAGAGTCAATAGTAACTTTCAAAAGGGAATTAGATATATACTTGAAAAGGTGAAATTTGCAGGGCTATAGCAAAAGAGCAAGGGAGTGGGACTAATTGGATAGCTCTTTCAAAGAGTCAGCAGAGACACGATGGGCTGAACGGTCTTCTTCTGTGCTGTATGATTCTATGAATCGGTGGTTATCCACATCATTCACAGAGTCATAGGGCTGGATTTTGTCTTGGGGTCGGGTTGGGGTCGTGTCATCCGCATTTCGTGTTTCCCCCCCGACTTTAGTTGAATGTGGAAGAATGATGTAATTTTCACTTAATTGGTCAATTGAGTTCCAGCATGTGGGAACCCATGAACTAATTAGTGGTTTGAGTCTGAAAGTCGCCTCTGATGATGTCATCATTGCTGACTGCCTAGTATGAGAGACTGTTGGTGAGAGAGGACCTGCCTTGCTTTTGATGTGAGTGGACCTGGATGCAAGATGTGGGGGGGAGGAAAGGACAGAGAGAGAGAGAGGAGAGAGAGAGAGAGAGAGAGACTTTTTTTGCATCCAAGTCCTCTCACAGCAAAGACATTCAATGCAGCAGCATCAGACGCGACTTTCACACCACCTAATACTACTACTACCTTCATCACATCTCTGTTGTAATAGTGGACCTGCAGCCGATAGTCAGCTATCCACTGGTGCTCACGCCAGGTTTCACTGGAGTGTTTCACACCAGGCGTGCTTCACGTCACAAATGGGTTAAACTAGCTAAAACGTTTCAAAATGGCATTACAGAGCCAATTTAGGGCTTGTTAAGGGCTTTAATGGCCTCTCCCGCCTCTTGGAGGCGGGACGGAGTCGGGAACCCCGCGACTGATTTTGTCAAAATTGCGTGGAGGTGGGATGGAGGCGGGATGGGGTCGGGACCCCCGACCCCGCAAATTTAACCCCCCACACGCCTCCAAACCCGACTCCACGGGTCATTCAAAATCCAGCCCATAGAATTTTGCATTCTATTGCCCTTTTCTTTACCCTTGCAATTTTCTTCTATTTATCCTTTTAAAAGCTATCATGGAATCTGTTTCCACCACAATTGCTGGGTACTCCATATCCGAACAACTCTCTGCTTAAAACAACTCTAATCTCTCCCTTCATTCTTTTCCCGATGATCTTAAATTTATGCCCTCCGGTCACTGACTCACAAAACAATGGACATATTTTGTTTCCTCTATTTTCCTTGTCCAAACACCTCATAATTTTGAACATCTCTATCAGATCTCCTCTTAACCTTTAAAAAAAATGCATTCATGGGATGTAGGCATCGCTGGCAAGGCCAACATTTATTACCCATCCCTAGTTGCCCTTGAGAAGATGGTGGTGAGCCGCCTTCTTGAACCGCTGCAGTCCATGTGGTGAGGGCACTCCTACCGTGCTGTTAGGGAGGGAGTTCCAGGATTTTGACCCAGCGATGATGAAGGAACGGCGATATACTTCCAAGTCAGGATGGTGTGTGACTTGGAGGGGAACTTGGAGGTGGTGGTGTTCCCATGCGCCTGCTGCCCTTGTCCTTCTAGATGGCAGAGGTCGCGGGTTTGGGAGGTGCTGCCGAAGAAGCCTTGGCGAGTTGCTGCAGTGCATCTTGTTGATGGTACACACTGCAGCCACGGTACGCCAGTGGTGGAGGGAGTGAATGTTTAAGGTGGTCGATGGGGTGCCAAATGAAAAGTGTTCTAATGAAAAGAGTCCATGTTTCTCCTCATAACTAAAGTTTCTCAACGAGTATCATCTCTTCTGCACCGTCTCCATTCATTTTGGTGATAGAGACAACTTTAAAAAATCTGGGGTTTTCATTGTCTGAAAACTCGGTTCAAGCCCAGTTTTCAGTCAATTGAAAGCTCGTAATGTAAGAATTTATACAGATACAGCATCCAGGTCATTCTTTGTCATGTCTTTATGTCAGAAAAGTAAAAGCCCATGGGACCTAAGGGAAAGTGGCAAGCTGGATCCAAAATTGGCTCAGTGGCAGGAAGCAAAGGGTAATGGTTGACGGATGTTTTTGTAACTGGAAAGCTGTTTCCAGTGGGGTTCCGCAGGTTTCAGTACTAGGCCCCTTGCTTTTTGTGGTATACACCAATGATTTAGACTTCAATGATTAAGAAGTTTGCAGATGATACAAAAATTGGCTGTGTGGTTGATAGTGAGGAAGAAAGCTGCAGACTGCAGGAAGATATCAATGGACCGGTCAGGTGGGCAGAAAAATGTCAAATGAATTCAATCCGGAGAAGTGTGAGGTAATGCATTTGGGGAGGGTTAACAAGGCAAGGGAATACAAAATAAATGGTAGGATACTGAGAAGAATGAGAGGGACCTTGGAGTGCATGTCCACAGATCCATGAAGGTAGCAGGACAGGTAGATAAGGTGGTTAAGGCGGCATAAGGGATACTTTCCTTTATTAGCCAAGGTATAGAATATAAGAGCAGGGAGGTTATGCTTGAACTGTATAAAAGACTAGTTAGACCACAGCTAGAGTACTGTGTACAGTTCTGGTCACCACATTACAGGAAAGATGTGATTGCACTAGAGAGAGTATAGAGGAGATTTACGAGGATATTGCCAGGACTGGAGAATTTTAGCTATAAGGAAAGATTGGATAGGCTGGGGCTGTTTTTTTGGGAACAGTGGAGACTGAGGGGAGACTTGATTGAGGTGTATAAACTTATGAGGGGCCTAGATAGAGTGGATAGGAAGGATCTATTTCCCCTAGCAGAGAGGTCAATAACCAGCAGGCATAGATTTAAAGTAATTGGTAGAAGGATTAGAGGGGAGTTGAGGAGAACTTTATTCACCCAGAGGGTGGTGGGTGTCTGGAACTCACTGCCTGAAAGGGTGGTCGAGGCCGAAACGCTCACCACATTTAAATTGGATGTGCACATGAAGTGCCGTAACCTACAAGGCTACGGACCAAGAGCTGGAAAGTGGGATTAGGCTGGATTGCTCTTTTTCGGCTGGCACAGACAATGTGGGTTGGATTTTGAATGACCCATGGATTCGGGTTTGGAGGCGTGTGGGGGGTTAAATTTGCGGGGTCGGGGGTCCCGACCCCACCCCGACTCCATCCCGCCTCCACGCAATTTTGACAAAATCAGTCACGGGGTTCCTGACTCCGTCCCGCCTCCAAGAGGCGGGAGAGGCCATTAAAGCCCTTAACAAGCCCTAAATTGACTCTGTAATGCCATTTTGAAACGTTTCAGCTAGTTTAACCCTTTTCCGATGTGAAGTACGCCTGATGTGAAACACGCCAGTGAAACCTGGCGGGAGCACAAGTGGATAGCTGACTATCAGCTGCAGGTCCACTATTACAACGGAGATGTGATGAAGGTAGTAGTAGTATTAGGTGTGAAAGTCGCCTCTGATGCTGCTGCATTGAATGTCTTTGCTGTGAGAGGACTTGGATGCAAAAAAAGTCTCTCTCTCTCTCTCTCTCTTCACATTTTGTCCACTCACATCAAAAGCCAGGCAGGTCCTCTCTCACCAACAGCCAGACAGTCTCTGAGACCAGGCAGTCAGCAATGATGACATCATCAGAGGCGACTTTCAGACTGAAACCACTAATTAGTTCATGGGTTCCCACATGCTGGAACTCAATTGCCCAATTAAGTGAAAATTGCATCATTCATCCACATTAATCTGGAGTCGGGGGGGAAACACGAAATGCGGATGACAAGACCCCAACCCGACCCCAAGACAAAATCCAGCCCAGTGGGTCAAATGGCCTCCTTCTGTGCCGTAAATTTCTATATGATTCTATATGTAAAACATCAAAGGGACTCTGATGAAGAGACACCTCTGGGTAGCACAGGCATGCAACAACACTCTGATGAGTAAACTTGTTGCCGTGCGAGATGGGGTAAGTAGTATTTTTGCCACTTTGTACCACTTTGAGGTACACTTAGCATTTAGGTTTGGACTGATACAGATTGATATGTTTGATATATTTGTCAAAAAAAAGAGCTGTGGGAAAGCATGAACCAGCAAATGTCAATCAATTGTCTTCAGGGCACACGGTTCACACTGCATTGTAGGATGCAGTTGTTTGGGCTGGTTTCAGACATATTTTCAGAGACAAATTTCAGTAATCCATTTCTACATCCTGCACATCACTCTAGCACATCAAAGGCTTCACTGGTCGATGCCACCCTCGTGCTGCTGTGACCCATGGGTGATAGCATATTGATCTTTCAGAAGCTTGTCAATGAGGTCTTGCACTCACTCCTTCCCCATGAATTTAACACAACATATACAGACCAAGGAAACTGTCTAGTCAGCAGAAAATTGTAAATGAGGTCATGGCCGTTCCATTAACCCTTTACTGGGTGCCTTGTAAACTCAGCTGATTGCTATAATATGGTAATACCTCTTCCACCAGCAACTCCTCAAAAAAACAAATAATACAAGTTTCGTACTGTGTAGAAAGGAATACATTTTAACACTACTAACAAAGATTGTAGGTGAGATCAGTGAATAACCTAATCAATTTCTTTCTAACTCCCTCCTCACTCCCTTCATCAATGGTCCAGGACAGAAGCAAAAACAAATACCATAATAGCATTAATGAAACATATTAAATAAACAGAATCCTTGAATTGCTTCTTTTTCAGAGCAATGGCAACTTCTGTTTGTACTCTGCAGGTAAATCCAGACACAGAAAACCTCTATTTACCACAGTGTGTGCTAAATTGTTAAATCATGTATGAATTTGTCTATCCTGATACAACTGCCTCTCCAGTTACTGTTGATATTTCTATGTGACTAGATTGGGCACTATGAATACCCACACCTGTTGATGTTTCATTTCTTTAAACTTAATTTGTATATCAGCTGTGGCTCAGTTGGAAGCACTCTTGCCTCTGAGTCAGAAGGTTAATGGTTCACGCCTCACTCCAGAGACTTGAGCACAAAAATCTAGGCTGACACTCCAGTCCCGTACTGAGGGAGTGCTGCACTGTCGGAGGTTGGATGAGACATTAAACCAAGGCCATGTCTGCTTTCAGGTGGATGTAAGAGAACCCGTGGCACTATTTCAAAGAAGAGCAGGGGAGATTTCCCTGGTGTACTGGCCAATATTTATCCCTCATCCAAAATCACTAAAAACAGATTATCTGGTCATTATCACATTGCTGTTTGTGGGAGCTTGCTGTGTGCAAATTGGCTGCCGTGTTTCCTACATTACAACAGTGACTACACTTCAAAAAGTACTTCATTGGCTGTAAAGCACTTTGGGATGTCCTGAGGTCATGAAAGGCACTATATAAATGCAAGTCTTTCTTTTTTTTAATTCAAAATTCTATGAGATCTTTGTCTTATCAAAGACCTCGGGGGTCAAATGGGTCTTGGGCAGTAACGCAAAATGGGCAATAGCGAATTGTCCCCATTTTACATCCTGTCTGGTTTGCTTTCCTGTTGACTTCAATGGAAAAGAGGATCGGATAGAGTGGGAAACGGGTGACCGATTCGCTACCGCCCATTCTGCGCTACCATCCAAGACCAATTTCACCCCTTTCATTTTTGTGTGAGAAAGTTCAAGATCCAAAATTAAAATAACCCAATAGAATAAGGCACCTGCCTTTCAAGATATCAAAATGGCGATGTATATCCGAAAAATTTGAAGTTTTGAGGTGCATATCAAAATACAAATGGGATGTGGTGGTGTGTGGAAAATACATCACTTGTGAAATCAGATCTCAAGCTTGGTCATATGCCATCAATACCCTGTAAGTATTTTCTATTAAAATCAACATTCACTATAGAACCCACTTACTTTTTGCAACTTCCTTACTGTTGCTCCTTTTATTCTTCCTAAACCATTTTTTCTCAAGGCTGACACTTGACGTTCCTTTTGCAAGCTAGACTCTAATCTGTAAATACTGGTGCAATACCTTTGAGTATTTAGTAGCTCCACAATAAGCATACTGGACAGTCAACTTTGAAACAAAATCAAAATGGTGCGGATGCTGGGAATCTGCAATAAAAACATAAAATGCTGGGAAAACTCAGCAGGTCTAACCACCGCCCCTTGACATTCAACAGCATTACCATCGCAGGTCAGGCAGCATCTGTGGAGAGAGGAACAGAGTTAATGGGCTGGATTTTGTCAATGGGGCGCGTTGAGGGCGGGACTGCTGGTTTTCGGGTTTAAGTCCCGTCCCAACGACGTCCGGCCAACCCACGCTACTTTCCCTTGATTGACCTTGTTAAGCCCGCCCTGCGGGCTTAGCCGGCCAATTAAGGGAAAGCCAGTGACAGAGGACGTCAGCGTATGACATTTCATCTGTCAAAATTTTTTGACAGATGAATTGTCAACGTTTGACAGCTTAGAGAAGCTGTCAAACACTGACAATCTCTGTTTTAAGGTGAGTCC
Source organism: Squalus acanthias (assembly GCA_030390025.1). Taxonomy (NCBI): domain Eukaryota; kingdom Metazoa; phylum Chordata; class Chondrichthyes; order Squaliformes; family Squalidae; genus Squalus; species Squalus acanthias. The sequence continues at coordinate 45,722,435 of CM059435.1, forward strand.
TTGTACTGAAGACTCACCAAACCTCTTTCCTCAGCAGAATTCAGATGGCTGCTGCATCTGAGAATGCAGCAGCCATTCTGTCATCTCTGCCATTGAGCTGAAGCACCTTCGGTTCCCCAAGGGTTGAAGCCTGCAGGAAGAAACAAAGGTAAGTAAACTTTTTCTAACACTTAACACTCACCTCTCATACTTACCGCTCCACACTTGCACCCATCACTCACCTCCACAGCGCACTTTTCGATCCCTCTCACCTGCGCAGACCCACTGCTCGCCTCACTGACCCTGGCGATGTTCACAGCCGTCGGGAAACCCGCACTTGCAGGGGTAAAATGGGGATAATCCTCTTAACTGTCTGTTAAATACCTATTAACAGGCAGTTAAATGGCTGTAATCCTCTTCCTGCCTCGAGGAGATGGATCCCTGCGAGACTCGGGGACCCACCTCCCGGGAAGAATGCACGGAGGCGAGTTGGGAGCGGGTTCGGTACCCACTCCCAGTTTCTGCCATTTTCCCGACAGTCCCGCCTCCCCAGGGCTGGCAAAATTCACCCCCAACGTTTCAGGTCGATGACCTTCATCAGAACTACTGAAAGGTTGTCGACCTGAAATGTTAACTTCTCTCTCCACAAATGCTGCCTGACCTGCTGAGTGTTTCCAGTATTTTATGTTTTTAAGTCAACTTTGAAATCTGCTTGACTCCATTCTGAAATGGTATTTGTACATGAGCTCGTCCTGGAAGCTGAGCTTTACTGCTCTTATCTAAGTTATTTGGCTGAGGGATCAAACTGTGGGGATCTCATTATACACTAGTCACGTGAACCTCATAACAAGTTAAATAAACACAGGCACTGATCCCTTATGTGAATTTCTGTGCATTAGACCAACTTTCTCTCAGGAGGAAATGGGGAGGGGGTGGGGAGGGATCAAGCTCGTTACAGCCTTGGTCCAAACATGGACAAAGGAGCTGAATTCCAGAGGTGAGGTGAGAGTGACTGCCCTTGACATCAAGGCAGCATTTGACCGAATGTGGCACTAAGGAGCCCTAGTAAAACTGAAGTCAATGGGAATCAGGGGGAAAATGCTCCACTGGCTGGAGTCATACCTAGCACAAAGGAAGATGGTTGTGGTGGTTGAAGATCAATCATCACAGCCCCAGGACATCGCTGCAGGAGTCCCTCAGGGCAGTGTACTAGGCCCAACCATCTTCAGCTGCTTCATCAATGACCTTCCCTCCAACATAAAGTCAGAAATGGGGATGTTCGCCGATGACTGCACAGTGTTCAGTTCCATTCGCAACTCCTCAGATAATGAAGCAGTTCATGCCCACATGCAACAAGATCTGAAAGACATTCAGGCTTGGGCTGATAAGTGGCAGGTAATATTTGTGCCACAGAAGTGCCAGGCAATGACTATCTCCAACAAGCGAGAGTCTAACCACCGCCCCTTGACATTCAATGGCATTACCATCACCGAATCCCCCACCATCAACATCCTGGGGGTCACCATTGACCAGAAACTTAACTGGACCAGCCTCATAAATACTGTGGCAACAAGAACAGGTCAGAGGCTGGGTATTCTGCGGCGAGTATCTCACCTCCTGACTCCCCAAAGCCTTTCCACCATCTACAAGGCACAAGTAAGAAGTGTGATGGAATACTCTCCACTTGCCTGGATGAGTGCAGCTCCAACAACACTCAAGAAGCTCGACATCACCAGGACAAAGCAGCCCGCTTGATTGGCACCCCATCCACCACCTTAAACATTCACTCCCTCCACCACCGGCGTACCATGGCTGCAGTGTGTACCATCTACAAGATGCACTGCATTTACTCGCCAAGGCTTCTTTGGCAGCACCTCCCAAACCCTCGACCTCTTCCACCTAGAAGGACTAGGGCAGCAGGTGCATGGGAACACCATCACCTCCAAGTTCCCCTCCAAGTCACACATCATCCTGACTTGGAAGTATATCGTCATTGCTCAAAATCCTGGAACTCCCTCCCTAACAGCACTGTGGGAGTACCTTCACCACACGGGCTGCAGCGGTTCAAGGCGGCGGCTCACCACCACCTTCTCAAGGGCAACTAGGGATGGGCAATAAATGCTGGCCTTGCCAGTGACGCTCACATCCCATGAATGAATAAAAAAATGCTCTACTGACCGTCACCATTTAAAAGGCAAATTAAAACCATGCAGCTTGTCCTTTGAAACTTCTGGAGCTGAATCTTATGCTTATCACAGCTTGTTGCTCTAGGACTATGTTCTCATCCATGGGAATTGCAACAAAAATTAAACATAAGAAGGGTAGAGTTTCCGCTTTGGGAGCAATCGGGAAACTGGGCGCAAATTGCGCTGGTTAGGTTACAGTTCAAGTCTCCGCTAAAATGAATTTGCATAAGCAGAAACGTAAAATCTTCCATGAATCAGCGTAATCGGGCAGCGTAACAGAACGTAATAATTTTTTTTCCTTTGAATTTAAAAATATCAGCCCGTATTTTCCGATCGGAGGCTTCCTGCATGCGGAGGCCTCCAATCCGGAAAAAATCTACGGACTTATCTGAGGGCTCCCGAGGTGCGTATACTTCCGTTCCTGGGCCTCTCCAAACTCGAAATGCGCAGGGCCCACGTATCCCAGAGGCGCATGCGGTTCACAAGCGTCCCTGGGATCACGTGGGCCATGGGGAGCCAATCGGAGAAGGGAATCTCCCTTCATACACTTGACAGATAGACCTGTCAAATATATGAATGGAGATCACCCCAAAAACATAGTAAAACATTAAATAAATAAAAAAAAAACATCACATTTTTAAAATGATTTGAAATTACAATAAATTAAATATTTTAAACAAAAATTTTATTTTTGGAAAAAAATAATTAAAGTGTTTTACGGGGCTAAAAGTAAACTTACCTTTTTTAAAAGTATTTTTAAATTATAAATGAGTGACATTTTTAAAAACTTTTTTTCAACTCTTATGCTGGTAAAAGCAGGCCTTACGCTTTTACCAGGCGTAAGATTTCTAAGGGTTTTCTGCGGGCGGAGGTTCTCCAGAAAGCGGAACTCTCCCCCCGCAGAGGCCCTTCTCTAGGGCAGGCATCCGATCTGTCAAGAGCATTCTTGACAGATCGGAAATGCCAGTTTTCAGCGCATGCCCTTGGCATGCCTGAAACCGGCATTTCCAATGTCCCTATGGGTGTGTGCACAGCTTGTACACACCCGTAGGCATCGGAATATACGGCCCATTATTATTGTATTTCGAAGTGGTAACTTGGAGCAGTTTTATTAATACAGTGAAAATGGGATTATCACAAAAAATAATATTTTTAATAAGAGTGTCTAGTCCTCCAGTTATGAATAACCTGATTTTAAATCACTGAGAATGACTTAAAGAAACTATACTGAACCATTTACTAGTTTCTTTGGTGTACACGAGTCAGCTTCTTAGTAAATTGAATATTTTTTAAAATGTAAAAACTTTGAAAACGTGCCTACTCGTGCCTGTGCGCCGAAGAAAACGAGCTCAATTTGAAGAGCCTCCTCGAACGGCCGCAAACGGGCACAATCGTCCGAAACTCGACATCCTCGTTATTTCGATCTGAGGGTGTGGCCAGTTTGTTGGGCGGGGCCGGCTTGAGGCAAAACGATTTTTAAACCAGCGCTAAAGATCGCAGAAACTCCATTTATGCTTGATGCAACTTACGTTTAAAATTCCGTTATCTTTTGCGCTGGTTCGGCCGACATCACCCAGATTGCGCTGATAAAACGAGCTCGAACTAGCGGAAACTTTACCCCAAGATATCCAAAGGAGCCCTCCTTTCAACTTGTTTTTTTTTTAATTTGTGCTGCCATTTAAGTAATATTTTATTTTAAAGTTTTCTGAAGCTTTATCACTGTCAAAACCATAGTACTGAATTTTATTTGAAGTGTCAGTTTAAAGAGCGTCTAATAACTGATTTATATTCAGCGGCATCACAATGACCTTCAATTGAAATCCTCAAAACAATTTTTCAGTTGATGCATTAAATAACACTTATCGCATCTTTGTGCCTATAGCCTAAGTAAAAAATGGATGCAAATGGGATTTATTAAATAAAACTAGCTGGTAAACAATAGTGCATCATAGCACTGTGCATAGAGGGACAACTTCTGCAATATTCAACAGATAAATATATAACAGAACAGTCTGATAAATAGAATGGCATATTAAAAAGTCCCAATATTAATATATTTCACATCAAATATTTACAAAACTACAAACACATTACAAGCATAATGTTTAAAACATACTACCTACACAAAAACAATTTTAAATCTGTTAAAATGCATTTTAATATTTTAGATTTGGAATTTAATCGATCTATCATTTGTATGTCCTGAAGGCTAATCTAATTTCACAGTTAAAATGGTTCTCTATTACTTGCATACAGCAATTCATAAACACTGAATTTCACTCGAGTGGTTTTGTATCAGTCATAAATACAGACAATAAAAAACTGCTGACAAAAAAAATGAAAATGATACTTAGCATAATCAAAGGGACTCAGCATCTATCTACACATTGTTCAGACAACAAAAACTTGCAGTAACATAGTCCTCATGTACAGAAAGGCATATCATGACATTTTACAGTAAAGGAGGAGAGGGAAATGGTGAACACTGATCATAGAGAAAGAAGAGAGAAATGGAAAGGCAAGGATTTGAGCCGAGGGCATCATCGAAAAGGAAGGCAAGCAGAGAGAGGGGGCAAGGTTCAATATTGGGAGATCCTCCTAAATAATCCACAAATGTATCACTGGAGTTGTTGGAATGATTGGGGGAACAGTTTGCTGTTTCTACTAAAATCATAACCAACATTTATTGGAGCAATCACAGAGGTTAATTTTAAATGTAATGAAAATCGGGCAGATTCTGCAATGGGAAGTGATCCACTCCTCCAGGTTACTGCCCAGGCAGCAGCGTTGAAATTGACCCCCAGAATCTCAGAATTTCCAGTTACTTTCTCTGTTTTGCTCCTAGGCTATAAACATTAGGCATCATACAGTACAAAAGCAAAATACTGCGGATGCTGGAAATCTGAAATAAAAATAGAAAATGCTGGAAATACTCAGCAGGTCAGGCAGCATCTGTGGAGAGAGAAACAGAGTTAACGTTTCAGGTCGATGACCCTTCGTCAGAACTGGAAAAAGCTGGAGATGGAACAGGTTTTTAAGCAAGTGCAGGGGCAGGCATCATACAGTGTTCAGTCACACCTGTACCATTTAGCAGATCACATAGAAAAGCCTTGCATCACATGAAACAGCCTTATATTACCATAGACCAACTGGACATCTCAAAGAATAAACAGAACACAGGCCTACAACGAATGAGAATTGTCCTCATTTTAGCAAGAAGCTGCCATACTATTCTGCAGTTTCTATCAGAATCTCCTGCAACATTCTGACATGTTCTAAAAAAAACTGAAGCAAATGCAATGGTTTAAATAATGTGACTAATAAGATTCCTCATGAGGTTCAGGACCAATACCACAAAGCTATAACTCCGGGTGGGTAGGGAGTATCTGAATCTTGATACATGTGGCACCATGACATGGGACAAGCTAGATCTTTTCCTGACTGACATTTTCATACGTTTATATGTAATAGTGTAAACAGCAATACTAAGCATATCTAAGGCTATAAACTGAATGTAAAGAAAAGGAGCCAGAGTAACATGTTGCACTCCTTGATGAATGGAGCTGATGTCAATAGAAAGTATGATGTAGCATCAGAATGTTAGAGGAAATTTGGCTCATCAAGCTGTGCCACTGGGGTGAATTTTATCCCCCAAAATCGGGTGGGTTGGGGGTCGGGTCAGATGTTAAAATTTTAAAAATCTCAAACCCAACATGCCTCCAACCTGCCCACTTCCGGGTTTAATGGAGGCGGGACAAGGAGCAGGCAGCCAACTCGCTCCCAGAAGCTGGGTTGGCAATTTAAATATTTTAATGAGGCTGGCAGCTTCTGATTTAACCTGCTTTGCCAGCCCTTGGGAAACCTGGCAGCTGAAGCGAGGTGAAGACAGCTTCGGAGAGAGAAGGTAAGTGCCTTTACAGCCCTGCTTGTGGGCCAGGAGGAGCAGGAGTGCTTTCCCCCCATCAGAACCCCCCTATACAAAGACCCCCAGGGTCGGGGATCAGACCCCCCGACCTCCAGCACCCCCACACACCCCCACGATCTCTCCCACCCCCCACGAGACCTACCTGCTCTCAGCCCAGCTACGCCGCGGTCTTGCGTTGCGTGATATCCTGCCCGACAGGCAGACAACCTGTCAATCAGCCTGGCTGTAGGCGGGAAAACTACAGAGGAAAATCTAAAGACTTCCTGCGGTTAAAAACTGCAGGATGTTTGGGAAACCCGTACTACCGCATTTCCCGACCTCAAAACAGCACCCCCCGCTCCCTCCCTGCCTCTGGGCTCATATCCAGCCCTATGTGTTTTCCCTGTGAGCTGTTTAGTTGAATTCCATTCTCCTGCTTACTTCTCATATCCCCTAATATTCCTCATATTTTGGCAGGTGTTCTACCATTGGCCACACGTCAAGATCCCCTACTGTCTGGGCAAAGAATAATGTTGGCACAGGGCACAGGATCTATACTCACAAATCATTTCAACTGGAAATATCCAGGCCCATTGCCTGGGAAAATATGGTTATGAATGCTAAAACAAAAGTGTGGAGCTCGCTTCTAGAATAGAATGTAGCAGAGTAAGATATTACTGTCGGAGTCCTTTTTATAAAAAATCTGAGAGACCTCAGTAACAGGCCAGTTGAGATAAGAGAGTTTCTTCTGATAACTGTTGTAAGTTACAACTTGTTTAAGTCCTCCCCCTGGTTTCCTGTCTGCAGTAGAAAAGAATCTGCAGTAAAATTGAATTTGGCACCAAGCCAGTGGAGCTGTGAGCTTGGGCTTTTAGAATTGAATGTGGAGAATGATTAAATCTTTATTCATTTGTGAATGCCTTTTTTGAGGTTCGAAATAAAATTCCTCGTGAGGAAAGCACAACATGACCTTGTTTCTGACCTCAATTGGGACTACTTAATGCTGCTAGTGAATTAAAATGCAGAAACCTGTTCCATTCTTGAGACTTGTTACTTTTTAATCTAACAAACAACATGAGCTCTGATCTTAACAGGGAGGTGGGGAGGGTGCAGGGGTGACTTTTAGCGGTCGGAAAACCTGGAAATACGGGGAACGCGGAGTTCCTGCCAAATTTACCGGCAGGACCTCATTTGAATTTTTTTCTCTCCTTTTCCTGCCCGACAGCCAGCCAGATTGAAGGCCGGCCGGCTGTCGGGCGGGAAGGCCTGCGGCAGAAGGCCACAGCCGGGGACCGGAAAGGAGGGAGGGAGAGATCGCGGGGGGGGGGGGATCAGATTACAGGGGAGGGGAGAGATCGTAGGAAGGATTGGATCATGGGGGATGCGGAATCTGATTGCGGAGGGGTTGGCCGATCACAGCAGGTAAGCTAGGGGGACCGCGGAGAAGCACTCCTGCTCCACAGCCCACAAGCACTTACCTGCATCAGCCGGCAGTTCTCGGCTCCCTTTAGCTGCCGGGTTTCCCGAGCCCTGCAAAAACCCAGCCCACAGCCGTTAAATACAAAATGGCTGCTAAAATCTGAGGCACGCTGCCTCATTTAAATATTAGAACTCCTGACCCACCTCTCGAGAGCTGGTTACTCGCCCGACCCCCAATCCGCCCTGGTTGGGGCCAAGTTTTCCATTTTTAAGAATTTAACTCTCACTCTTGCCCCTCTTCTGCCCATTCTGGGGGGGGGGGGGGGTTAAAATTTCCCCCATGAATCAGTAAACAAAATGACTGGTTCCAGGGGCCAGGTGCATAATGTTAGCACAATTAAAATAGACAGCAACAAATGTTTAAATAGATTTGCAGTCTCCTAATATTCTCAGTCAAGAAGTGAATTTAACTGAGGTGAATTATATTTGACAAAATGGTCTGGATTCGCCTCTGAGTTGGGCAGATTAGAAACATCGAAAAATAGGAGCAGGAGTAGGGCATTCGGCCCTTCGAGCCTGCTCGGCCATTCAATATGATCATGGCCGATCCTCTATCTCAATACCATATTCCCGCGCTCTCCCCATACCCCTTGATTCGGGGTGATAAACAGAGAAAAAGGCATTCTTAAAGATTACCACCTCAAATCCATCACAAAGAAAAACTGTACCTGAATTCTTCTCCCAAAAATATGCTAGTTCTCTTTAAGGCCCACCACAAGGTCATTTGGCCACATTTGAATGGGGTCAAGGGGGTGTGGTTGATCCCTCTGCTCCATTCCCCTCCATTTCTGCTCCAAATAATTACCACCACTGTATCAGTGGCAGTAAGAGCTGAGGCAAGGTATCGCTGAGGTGGATATCACATTGAGGAGGCCATTTTGAGCACTGCTACTGAAGGTTGCATAGTGCCTGCATAGTGATCTTTTTAATGCTCTGGGGGTTGAGCCAGTGACTTTTGCTGCTACTTTTACTCAGCTATTGTTTTGCACATTCATTTCTCAATGGGAACGTCTTTACTTTGAGGATATGAAAAGGAAGTGAATGAAGAGGCTAGGTGGGAGGCTCTTAGAGTCAGGCATCACCAAAGCTATCTCTTTCCCCACATTCACTCACCAGGTCTACAGACAAAGAAGCATGCACTTAGACATTCCCACAGCATGGAAAGGGTGCACAAGGAGGAATGGAAGTGGAACCGGAGAGCCAGCAGCCTGCTGCTAGACCAAGAAGAGTACAAATGAGGGCCTAGCACTGTCAATAAGTGAAGGTTCATGCACCAAATCATGTCACTTCAGTCTTGGCTATTATACCCCCAACACTCTTTTGCAGAGTTCATCACTTTCCAAGACTTCTGCCAAGGTCCTTAATAAGTCTTAATATTTCCTCTGCCATCATCTAACTCCCAAAAGTTGAAAACAGACACAGAAGTAAATTCTTAACTCTATGTGGTCAAGCCATGTTTACGTTAAACAGTAACATTTTCCAGGTCACGCCACAAAAATCCATTCTTCCTATCTACAACTACTTCTTCACACCATCACTACTCTTTGTACCAGCTACGTTACTAACTCTAGTTCCCAATCTACTATTCCTACAGATGCTCCTAGAGTGGCAATAGATTGAGCAGTGGATAGCTGGGTTGGTTCCCTCGGAGCCTTAGAGACCCAAGGTGACCCTTGCCTCATGGCAGCTTCTGGGAGGTTGACACTTGCAGTAGCAAGGGATGCCAGGCCCATGTCTGAAGCTCCCTCATGTGAAGGCATTGAAAGCGTCCTTAAGAAAGTGGGTTTACTGCCACTCTCTGGAGAGACAGTGACATTGGCACCCACTCCTTGAAGCTCACTGGAGCTGGACACAGGCTCAGAGGTGCTCTGGTAGCACCAGACACAGAATAGTCCCAATGATGTCTTGGAAATCCCTGAGAAAATGTTCTATGCAAAGCCTCTACTGCGTGTAAGAGCATTGAAATACTATCAGAAAGCACAAGATCTGTGAGTCTTGCCCAGCCTTTACCTCTCTTACTAGCTCATCTCCAACCTTGGCCTCTCCTACAGGCTCTCCATTGGCCTATTAAATCTAGCACCTCCTCTTGTCTTACGTTCCATTAGGAAGACTGGAATTAGGATGCTACTGCTGATGTTGATGTCAATATGTAAACAAATAAAGATAATCCGTATTTTCCGATGCCTATGGGTGTGTACGGGCTGTGTACACACCCGTAGAGACATCGGAAGTGCTGGTTTCAGGCATGCGAAGTGCATGCGCTGAAAACCGGCATTTCTGATCTGTCAAGAATGGTCTTGACAGATCGGACGCCTGCCCTGGAGAAGGGCCTCTGCGGGTGGAGAGTTCTGCTTTCTGCAGAACCTCCGCCCACTGAAAACCCTTAGAAATCTTACGCCTAAGGCCTGCTTTTACCAGCATGAGAGTTGAAAAAACGTTAAAAAAAATGTTTCACTCATTTATAATTTAAAAATACTTTTAAAAAAGGTAAGTTTATTTTTCAAAACAATTTTCAAAAATTAAATTTTTGTTTAAAATATTTAATTGTAATTTTAACTCATTTTAAAAACGAGATGATTTTTAAAACATTTATTTAATGTGTTACTGTGTTTTGGGGGTGATCTCCATTCATATATTTGACTGGTCTATCTGTCAAAAGTATGAAGGGAGATTCCCTTCTCCCATTGGCTGGCCTGACCCACGTGATCCCAGGGACGCTTGCGAACCGGATGCGCCCCTGGGATACGTGGGCCCTGCGCATTTCGACTGTGGAGAGGCCCAGGAGCGGTAGTGTCCGGACCTCGGGAGCCCTCAGGTAAGTTCGTAGATTTTTTTCCGATAGGAGGCATCCGCACGCAGGAAGCCTCCTATTGGAAATTACGGGCCATTTTGTAGCAGAAAATTTACCCTTCCTTGTGCACAGCAATTTACTTTAATATGCACCTATAGTTGTGCTAAGACAGGATTTAAATTCCCCATCTGCCCACAAGAAACAAAACACTCCAAACAGAGCAATTCTGGGTGTAGTATTTCTTTGAATGGCAATATGGAAACCGAATTGGCTCGAGTATACGACACCATGACTGTTCTAAGAATGTTCTGCAGATTTCCAGTTCCCTGATGTTTTGGGAGAAAGAATCTTGATGCTGCAGTTGAATCATCTCCCATGATTGTTTCTAACTGCTGTGATTGATGTCGTAGAATACAACATTTTCCATTTGTCCACAAGTCAATATTAAGACAATTTGATAAAAATAGAATCAAGTAACTAGAGATTCCCATTATTCAGACAGGCATTAACCTGCTACATAGGATTCTTTGCTATGTACTTAAGTAGATTTTCTGTAGGCTAACAGTCAAGTTAGAAATAGAATTTTCATTAAAGAGGAGACTTTTAATTAACTTTTAAAGTACATTTTTTCAGTGTAATAAGTTTATGTAAAAACAGATAATACTCTCTGCATCCTCATTAAAATCCTCATGAAACCTTGAAAAGAAAAAAGGTGCAGTTCCTTCAGTTTCATTCTTCCTGATGGCTGTTAGCTAGTTGAATATGTCTCTGTACAGAACTGAATCCTTGGCTATGTAATGTGTACTGACAGAAAGATTTGGTCTCTGTCCATTTCAATTGATAGGATTGATTCAAGTCTTTAATGCCCTTGAGAGAAATTCCAGGGGCTTTTAGAGAAACAGTAACATTTCAGATTTTCAGACATTGATTATGCATGTATCAATTTCTTTTAATAAAGCACTGGCAGATTCAATTAGTAAAGGAAAGTAGCAGGTTATATATGCTGCATATAATTTGGAATGGGATTTAGGGACTGAGGAATGGACGAGGTGGGGGTGGGGTGGAGTCAGAAATTGGAAGTCATTTTAGTCAAAAGTGGGTGTATCGGAAGAGCTGGAGACAAGGCTTCACTTGAGCAGCAGATTTAACTGTGGACAAGAGTTCAGGTTTCAGACAATTCATGAACTGGAACTAGCCCTTGGCTATGGTTTAGAGTTGGGGCTTTAATTGTGCAACATTAGCAGGATCTTAGAACCCTGACCTTATGGAAGGGGTGGTTGTACACCAATACATCAAGAAATTATATTGTTAAGTAGACACTTAAAAGATTGCAGGAGTACGATGGCAGGTTAACTGAGTGGGCAGTGGGTGGCTGATGCAGTTTAATTCAGTTTGGGCAAAAGAATAGTCAATATAAATATGTCCTAAATGGTAAGATTCTCAACAGAGTGGAGGAAGAGACAGCTCTAGGGTGAAGACACACCAATCTTTAAAGATCAGAGTTCAGGTAGAAAAGGCCATAAAAAAGTAAATAGATATCAGGGCTGATAAATAGGGACACTGACTACAAAAGCAAAGGCCGTGATTTTGCCATAGGAGGCGAGTTTGCGTCGGGTTGGCTGGTCAGCGTGTTCCGGTCCCGCTGCCGGTTTCAGCTGCACTGAAACAACTATTTTGACTTAACGTGCGCGTTACCCGGCCCAATCAGCGGGTTCGGGTCTGCTGCTCGCCACTGCTGACGTCTTCCATCCAACTGCATTTAAGGGTCACATGCAGCCTTGGTGTTTCATTCACATTCTGATGCTTCTCAGTGTTACTGATAGCGAGATGACTGCTTCAAGAGCCAATACTTCACTAAGATCGATGATGACTCCCTCCATGTTCTTGTGGAGGGAGTGAGAGAGCGCAAGGAGGTTCTGTTCCCCTCCAATGGATGTAGGAAGCCTCCTCAGCAAACCAAGGCAGCCTGGCTGCAAATTGCTGAGGAGGTTAGCGCCTGGTCTTTGTGTGGTCGCACCTGGGTTCAGTGCAGGAAAAGGTTCAATGATCTGCTACGCTCAGCAAAAGTGAGTATAACATCACACTTACCCTCAATCTGCTTCCCATCTCTTCTCATCACCAGCACTCTGCATTGTCAACCTACTCCTGCACATCCCAACTTATCCTTACATCCCTTGCACCCTTAACCATCCCTCTCTCTCTGTCATAGAATCATAGAAAGTTACAGCACAGGACCCCATTCGGCCCATCTTGTCCGTGCCGGCCGACAAAGAGCTATCCACCCTAATCCCACTTTCCAGCACTTGGTCCGTAGCCTTGTAGGTTACGGCACTTCATGTGCCTATCCAAGTACTTTTTAAATGTGATGAGGGTCTCTGCCTCTACTACTCTTTCAGGCAGTGATTTCCAGACCCCCACCACCCTCTGGGTGAAAAAAATTCTCCCCAAATCCCCTCTAAACCTCCAACCAATTACTTTAAATCTATGCCCCCCTGGTTATTGACCCTTCTGTTAAGGGAAATAGGTCCTTCCTATCCACTCTATCTAGGCCCCTCATAACTTTATACACCTCACTTAGGTCTCCCCTCAGCCTCCTCTGTTCCAAAGAAAATAACCCTAGCCTATCCAATCTTTCCTCATAGCTAAAATTCCCCAGCCCAGGCAATATCCTCGTAAATCTCCTCTGCACCCCCTTTAGTGCAATCACGTCCTTCCTGTAATGCGGTGATCAAAGCTGCACGCAGTATTCTAGCTGCGGCCTAACTAGTGTTTTATACAGTTCAAGCATAACCTCCCTGCTCTTCTTAACCTCTAAGTACAGAATCACTCCACCATTCTACTATGCACCCCTCACACTCGCTATCACTGTTATGCAATGGCAGCAACGAACAATGCACAGGGAGGGCCCTTGGTATTGGCACCTCACTCCATCCTTGTCTCCCTCTAAGCATCTATGCTATGGATTCTCTACACTCACTCCAACATTCTCATTCAAACTCCGATTGTGTCCCTCATTGCAGGAAAAGAGAGCCCACAATAAGAGGGAGAGGGGGAGGACAGGAGGAGGCCCACCTTCCATGGTGCACTTAACCACAGCTGAAGAGGCTGCTATCGAGATCGTCGGAGGTGCAGAGGAGCTGGAAGTGGGGGACGGAGAGGCGGGCGCAGTAGAGCAAGCTGGTGACAGAATAGATTTGCAACCCTCTCATTTAGATTTCATGAGTGACTGATATGGCATCTGATGTTCATACAGATTGAGTTCTGATCATTTGCACAATGGGATGTGTCTGCTACGTTAATATCACATCTCTAACTCATACCTTTATTCCCCCACAGGACCATTGAGAGCCCCCCTCCCCACTGTCCAGGAGGAAGAGCCAGAAGACTTCTCAGAGGAAGCTGCAACCTCTGAGGGAGCAGCGGTAGCAGAAATGAGCGCACCCAGCACCAGCGCAGAGACGCACACCCGGTGGGTCATTCACGAGATAGAGTAGTGTTGTCACCTGGTGTATCACAGCTCACAAGTGAGCATCAGAAGATGGTGGAGACAGTGACAGCAGTGAAGAGTCCTCATCGGAGGGCGCTGGATGCTCCTAGCTCTGCTCAGCTGCATGTGGACGCTATGCCTCTGGGGCCATCCAGAAAGAGAGCGGTGCTGGAACTTCAGGAACAAGTGCAGGAGGCTCTGACAGGGTTTGCAACCACTGTAACTGCGAGTGTGCAGAGAATGGAGGAGTCCATCTCAAACATGAGCAATGCCATGGTGCACACAATGGCGAATGTAGGTGCTGCCATGGAAAGGATGGCAACCTCCATGGAGGACATAAATCGCCAGACTCAAACGAACATGGTGACTCTTCTAAATAGATGGTCTGCTATTGAGGATAGATGGGCATCTATTGAGGAGAGGAACCAGAGGTACATGGACGTCCCCATTATGAGGACTGTCAGTACAGAGATGGGTCCTCATGGCCCCACTGATGTGCAGCAAGGTGCTCTCCAGCTACTTGCTAGCAGTGAAGTGCGGGTGACCCATGAGAGGGATGTTGGTGGTCGACAACAAGAAAGTGGGGGCTCCTCCACAAGCACTCACACTCCCATGCCACTGCAGAGCCCTTGGTCAGAGCCCCAGATTCCTCACCCAACTGAGATGGCCGTCTCAGCCCCTGCACAGCCGCAGGAGGAGCAGTCTGTTGCCGAGCCCTCCCAGGCTCCCAAACCCAGAGGACGTCCGCCAAAGGCGTTGAAGTAGGCGCAGCATAGAAGTGAGCAAGGTGCCTCCACATCTGCTGAAGCCACAGGAGAAGCACTACGTAGAAGCACGTGTAAGAGGAAGCTAACACACAAATAGTCACAAGGGTAGTCACTTGGGTGTTTTGATCTAATACAAAGTTATGTTTTTCATCGTTATTTCAATTGTATTAAAGAAATGCGATGGCAAAGATTCAAAGAGTTGGCCTATGTGTGCTCAGAAATGGAAGTTGCACAGTGAGGGGTCAGGGCGCCTTTCATCTGTAATGATGGTAGTGAGAGTGATAGAAAACCACAGTTTATTGTACAGATGCTGTATTGTTTGTTAAGAAGGTCGGCCAGACATTCATTTCCATGTGCCAGCCACATGTGTTTGCTGCGTAAACTTAGGCGAATATGGCATGGATTAGTGTATCCCTTGCCTCACGGCCAGCAATGTGCTCGCGTGCTGGTGGAACTGGCACATCCGCCTCTGCAAGGTTTTCCTCATCTGCCGCCTTCTCCTCATCTGAGGAGGCTGTGCGCTGTGCCACTTGTTCCTCAGGCAGTGGTAAGCCACGCTGCTGTGCGATGTTGTGCAGGGCACAGCAGACCACGATGATTCTGGAGGCCCTGGCTGGAGTGTACTGTAGGGCTCCACCAGATCTATCGAGGCATCTGAATCGCATTTTGAGCAAGCCGATGGTTTGCTCTATGATGCTTCTGGTGGAAATGTGGCTCTCATTGTAGCACTCCTCAGCTTCGTTTGATGGCCTCCTCATTAGCCACGTCTTCAGGGGATAGCCCTTGTCTCCAAGTAGCCATCTGGAAAGTTGGGTTGGCGGATTGAACAGCTGAGACACAGTAGACTGGCACAGGATGTACGAGTCATGGCAACTGCCAGGGAACTTGGCACAAACATGCATAATGTTCTTCCTGTGGTTACACACCAGCTGGACGTTAAGGGAGTGGAAGCCCTTGCGGTTCACAAATACAGCTGGGTTGTGATGGTGTGCCCTAATGGCCACATGTGTGCAGTCTACGACGCCCTGCACCCTTGGGAAGCCTGCCATATTTGCTCAGCCAACCGCACGCACAGTAACATTTGCTTCATCCGTGGAGAAGTGGATGTAATTGTGCGACTTTGCAAAGAGGGCATCAATAACCTGCATGATGCAAGTGTGTGCAGCCGACTGGGCGATGCCGCTGATGTCAACTGCTGATCCCTGGAAGGACCCTGAAGCAAAGAAGTTGAGTGCGGTGGTGACTTTGACAGCCACTGGTAAGGGGTGTCCACCCACTCCTCTGGGCTGCAGGTGTTGGTGCAGCATTGTGCCGATGTCAGCGACTAACTCTCACAAAAGTCTCAGCCTCCTTTGGCACTGCTGCTCACTCATGTTGAGGAAGCTCATCCTCGGCCTGTAAACCCTGTGTTGGGGGTATCACCTGTGGCGCGGTGCAGCCCTGCACTGACGCCCTGTGCCCTGCGCAGCATCAGATGGTTGAGGAGGAGGTTGGCGCTCCTGTTGTTGGTGCTGCTGTTGTGCCTGGTTCTGCTGCTGCCGCGGCTGCTCTTCCTCCGATTCTGAGGACCAGGAGGAGAGGGTATAAATGGTTCCCATTCTGCTGGTATATATCTCAGTTGAGGAATAGATGTTATCAGCGCTCAGTCAATGTGGGAATCGGGTTTTCCAAGGAGGTCACAGAGCATATGGATCTCAGCTTGAACACTCATAAGCTCAATAGACCTGCAAAATGTGTTCCAAAACCTCAAAATAGTAAGTTCTGGCATCTGAAAGTCAGCCATGTTACAGGTCCGCTTTTATGCCGCAGGTGCAGCTGTCAACTATTCAGCGAGTTGCTGAACCCGGCACAATCAGCTGGTGTGTTTGTCGCACGACGTGCAACACGCTGGAAATGTAGCAAAATGGGAAGAGCCTCTTAAAATCGGATTTTCTAGGCAGTTAACAAGCTGTTAATTGCCTTAAGTGGCTCTCCCATCGCTTGGTGTTGGGTCTGATCGGGACTCGCAGACCCGACACTCTGTAAAGTTGCGTGGAGGCGGGATGGTGGCGGGTTCGCAACCCGCCGTCAATCATTTTGATTTTAACTCTGGACCCGCCTCCAAACCCACCCTCTCAGCGCCGGCAAAATTGTGGCCAAAGACTTTTGTTGGATTTGTACACAACATTGGTTAGGCTACATTTGAAGTACTGCGTGCAGTTCCAGACACGCCATTATAGGAAGGATTTTAGAGCCGTGGAAAAGGTACAGTGAAAGTTCACAAGAATGATACCGGAAATGAAAGGTTATAGTTATGAACAAAGGCTAAAAACAGAAGTGGGATTTTTTTCACTGGAACATAGAAGGGTAAGTGGTTTTAAAATTATGAAACGTTTTAAGAGATTGTTTTCACTGGTTGGTGAATCAGTTACACGGAATCAGAGGGGGAACAATTTGTTAGCGTCGCTAACATCGCCTGGGCGCTAATTAGCCCAGCCAAAAAAAGCACCGATGATTTCTAATTTCAGTTTTAGCGCTCCAAGTGTGAGGTGGAGTGCGAATTCAAGCCCAAATATCAGGGTGGTGCATTCTGCAGCGCTATGCACTGGGCCACGTAGCGCTGTCATCTGGAAGGGCTCTTCCCCTCATTAAGGCGCGGGCCCAAGCCCACAACTCTGCGGGGCCCTACTTGGACCACCAGGGAGCAGAGAGCCATGCCAGCAGCCTGGCACTCAGGAGGAGTGCCGGGCTGCCAGATCAAGGCACGGACCCCGTGTTCAAAGACGCAACGGGCTGCGACAAGTAAGTTGGCCAATTTTATTTTCCCCGCCTGTCACCTCCCCTTTAGTTAGCGCCCCACGAGCCTCCTGCCGCTCCGTTCCTGCCCCCTGAATTGGTCGCTGTCATCGCCCGGCGCAGATTCAGGGGGCGCGGGCCAATTTTGCAGGCATGGCGAAAACGGGGCGGTGCGCACAGTGATGATGTCGTCATTACCTGCGCAGCGGAGCGAGGCACTACTGGTTACCGCTGCCGCTAAACTCCCACTGAATTTAGCGGGAGTTGTTAGCAGCGCCGCACCTGGGCGAAAAGTCATTTGCGCCCCTCCGAGGGCACTAATGAGAGACGCAAATGCACCAAATTTCTAGCCCAGAGACTCAGGAATATCACTAAAAGAACAAAAAGGGGATTTTAGAAGATTTTTCTCACACAGAATTATTAGACCACAGAATGCTTTATCACAAGTGGTTATTGAGGCAAAGGCTCAACATCACTTAAAATTGGATTGGTTATTGAAAACAAAGAATATAAAAGAATATGAGGTAAGGGGAAGGAATGGTGATTAAAGTAGCTAGGTCCAGTTAAAGAATTAGCGCCGATGGGATGGGCTGAATATCCTCCTTCTGTACTGTAAATTCTATAAGATATTCCGTAATGTGTTATGTTGTGGTTAATAGCTTGAATTTTGAAATTTAAAGCCTTTTTTGTGGAGGCGTGAGAAGACTTAGGCAACTGAAAGTGATAAGTACTGGTTCTTGATCTCAGTATGATGGCCTTTTGTTTAATTGGCCTGAGATGAATCACCAGATTAAGCTTTTGCTGCTTTCCTCACCTTCAGAAGCTAAATGGTATCATCTCCAGTTCTGCTTGTTAAGCATTGGAGTGTTAGGATCAAGAGCAAAAATGTTAGGATAAGATGTTCAGCTTCATTCAAGTAAGATCCTGAAGCAGCCTTGTTGTTAAATGTGAGCAATTGTATTTGTATAGGATCTCTACAGTGTAAAGCACATTAGAGTAATTCTATAAGTGGCTCTAATTACCAACCGATCTAACTGGCTCCTGGCACTCAATGTGGTTTGTTCTTTAGTTAACTATTAATAGTAATGAGTTCAAATCTTAAAGAGTGTACAAGTTCTAGGTTGTTACACAGGAGATTTATCAAGAACTATGCTGTAAAACTACAAAATATAGTAAGTAAGTTTTTATACCTCATGTTTGCTTCCTCCTCCAATCAAGCCTTGCCCAGGAGGAATGGAAATTCTTCCTAGAATCATAGAAAGTTACAGCATGGAAGGAGGCCATTTCGGCCCATTGTGTCCATGCCGGCCAACAAAGAGCTATCCAGTCTAATCCCACTTCCCAGCTCTTGGTCCGTAGCCCTGCAGGTTACAGCATCCCAAGTGCACATCCAAGTACTTTTTAAATGTGGTTAGGGTTCCTGCCTCTACCACCCTTTCAGGCAGTGAGTTCCAGACCCCCACAAGCCTCTGGGTGAAGAAATTTCCCCTCAAATCCCCTCTAAACCTTCCACCAATTACTTTAAATCTGTGCCCCCTGGTTTTTGACCCCTCTGCTAAGGGAAATAGGTCCTTTCTATCCACTTTATCTATGCCCCTCATAATTTTATACACCTCAATAAGGTCTCCCCTCAGCCTCCTCTGTTCCAAGGAAAACAGACCCAGCCTATCCAGTCTTTCCTCATAGCTAAGATTCTCTACTCCTGGCAACATCCTTGTAAATCTCCTCTGTACCCTCTCTAGTGCAATTACATCTTTCCTGTAATGTGGGGACCAGAACTGCATGCAGTACTCTAGCTGAGGCCTAACTAGTGTTTTATACAGTTGAAGCATAGCCCCCTGCTCTTGTATTCTAAGCCACGGCTAATAAAGGCAAGCATTCCGTATGCCTTCTTAACCACCTTATCTACCTGGCCTGCTACCTTCAGGGATCTGTGGACATGCACTCCAAGGTCCCTTTGTTCCTCTACACTACTCAGTGTCCTACCATTTAATGTTTATTCCCTTTCCTTGTTAGCCCTCCCCAAATGCATTTCCTCACACTTCTCTGGATTGAATTCCATTTGCCACTGTTCTGTCCACCTGACCAATTTATTGATATCTTCCTGCAGTCTACAGCTTCCTTCTTCAGTATCAACCACACAGCCGATTTTAGTATCATCTGCAAACTTCTTAATCATACCCCCTATATTCAAGTCTAGATCATTGATATATACCACAAAAAGCAAGGGACCTAGTACTGAACCCTGCAGAACCCCACTGGAAACAGCCTTCCGGTCACAAAAAACACCCATCAACCATTACCCTCTGCTTCCTGTCTCCGAGCCAGTTTTGAATCCAACTTGACACTTTGCCCTGGATCCCATGGGCTTTTAACTTCGTGACCAGTCTGCCATGTCGAACCTTATCAAAAGCCTTGCTAAAGTCCATATACACTACATCAAACATACTACCCTCATCTACCCTCCTTGTTACCTCCTCAAAAAATTCAATCAAGTTTGTCAGACACGACCTTCCCTTAACAAATCCGTGCTGACTATCCTTGATTAATCCGTGTCTTTCTAAATGAAGATTTATCCTGTTCTTCAGAATTCTTTCCAATAATTTTCCCACCACCGAGGTTAGGCTGACTGGCCTGAAATTACTCGGTCTATCCTTTTCTCCCTTTTTAAACAAGGGTACCACATTAGCAGTCCTCCAGTCCTCCGGCACCATACCTGAAGCCAGAGAGGATTGAAAAATGATGGTCAGGGCCTCCTGCAAATGAATTTAGGGATTGTCATGGTAAACTGAAAATGTCAAAGAAAAACTATGACATATGGTATAAATTCAGAAAGGTGTCAACATAGGGTAAATAAACCAATTATTAATTTTAAATTATGAATCATCCCTTAAAGCACTGTAAAATAAAAACTAACTTTTAATACAACTTAGTTTACTTTAAAAAAAAACAATTTTCTCCCCTCATTTTTTTGCTGAAGTTGACTCCTTGCTGGTGTACAGTTCCAGTGAAGGTGGTCACCCTCTGCTACCTCATATAAGTGATTGTATTAAATTGTGTCAGCTTGGCAGCACTCTTAAAGAAAGAAAGACTTACATTTATATAGCACTTTTCACAACCACCTCAAAGCGCTTTACAGCCAATGAAGTACTTTTGAAGTGGAGTCACTGTTGTAATGGGGGAAACACAGCAGCCAATTTGTGCACAGCAAGCTCCCACAAACAGCAATGTGATAATGACCAGATAATCTGTTTTTGTTATCTTGGTTGAGGGATAAATATTGGCCAGGACACCAAGGATAACTCCCCTGCTCTTCTTCAAAATAGTGCCATGGGATCTTTTACGTCGACCTGAGAGAGCAGACAGGGCCTCGGTTTAACGTCTCATCCGAAAGACGGCACCTCCGACAATGCAGCACTCCCGCAGCATTGCACTGGAGTGTCAACCTAGCTTTTTTTTTTAATGTGCTCAAGTCCCTAGGGTGGGACTTAGAACCCACAACCTTCTGACTTAGGGGCGAGTGTGCTACCAACTGAGCCACAGCTGACACTGTGTTAGCAATCCATGGATTTCCACACTACTGTATCCATGTGTATGCCCTGGCACTGATCATCAGTAGACTGTTCAATCACAGGGGGCACGGGAAACACGGCTGAAACACTGCTTCACAGGCAATGAATTTTTCTGAGATGCAGTGATCGTTAGGTCAGCAAACGCAACCGCCAGCACAGCAAGATCCCACAAATAACACCGATGTGAACAAACAGTTAATTTGTTCTTGGTGGCATTGATGGATGAACTTTGGCCAGGACGCTGGGAGAATAATGCCATGGAATTCATCCTTGAAGAGGCAGGTGGGACCCACAGTTTTATACAAAGGTGGCACCTCCAACAATGCAGCACTCCCTCAATACTGCAATGTAGTACTAGCCTAGATTATGTGCTGAAGTCCAGGAGTTGGATGCGAATCCACAACTTGCTCACTTAAGAGTGCTAACCAACCAAGCCAAGCTGACACAATTTAATATAATAGTGGACAAAGTATCTCACCATTTGTTTGTACCATTATATTCTTGAAAGGTTAGTTATTAGATACGCTGTTTTAACTGTATCCAGCTGCTGTATATTCAGTAAAGTAAGAATGATTGTTCATTTTCAATGGCTTTTGAAGAAATCCAGCAGAGGAGTTTAATTCACTTTTTGGTAAATATATTCTGAAAAAATATCATCCTCATTAGTAGTTCAGCTTCTGATGCTAAGCTCGCACTGGAGGTGTCTGCTTTTCTGCATCATTCACAGTTCTATTTTGCTATTGGAATCAGCAGCAGCAGCAATACTATTAAAGATCTGGCCCATCATGGTGTGAAAATATATTCTGCTTGGCAGTGTAGTATAATATTATGTCCTGCTGCAACAATATTAAAAATTCCATTTATATATCCTTTCAGCATACTTCACCACACCACCAACTCATTCATACCACTAGAGAGAAATCAGCAGACCAAGTCGGTATTTAAAAGGGCATGTCATATCTCAGCATTTTCAAAAAAGTTTGCCGTGGAAGGAACTAGATACTGGGTAGTACAGGCACACTCCCAGAATCATAGAATGATACCGCACAGGAGGAGGCCATTTGGCCCATCGTGCCAATGCTGGCTCTTTGGTACAGCTATCCAATTAACATAAGAACATAAGAAGTAGGAGCAGGAGTAGGCCATATGGCCCCTCGGGCCTGCTCCGCCATTCAATAGGATCTTATCGAAACATATAAGATTGTGAGGGGGCTTGATCGGGTGGAGGCGGGGAGGATGTTTCCACTGATGGGTGAGACTAGAACTAGGGGGCATAATCTTAGACTAAGGGGCTGCCATTTCAAAACTGAGATGAGGAGAAACTTCTTCACTCAGAGGGTAGTAAATCTATGGAATTTGCCGCTGTATATTTCCCACCAGTCTAAAAAAACAACCATTCACCAATATTCTCTGCTTTCTGTCCCCTAGCCAATTTTTGATTCATGCTGCCACTGTCCCTTTAATCTCATGGGCTTTAATTTTGCGAACAAGTCTATTATGTGGTACTTTGTCAAACGCCTTTAGAAAGTCCATATACACAACATCCACCGCATTACCCTCATTAACCCTCTCCGTTACTTAATCAAAGAACTCAATCTAGTTTGTCAAACATGATTTGCCTTTAACAAATGCGTGCTGACTTTCATTTATTAGCCCATACTTTTCCAAATGCCAATTAATTTTGCCCCGGATTATTGTCTCTAAAAGTTTCCCCACCACCGACGTTAGGCTGACTGGCCTGTAGTTGCCGAGTTTATCCCTCTCCCCTTTTTTAAACAGGGATGTAACATTTGCAATCCTCCAGTCCTCTGGCACCACCCCCATAAAGAAGGACGATTGAAGATTGTGAGCAGAGCCTCTGTATTTTCCACCCTTACTTCCCTCAGCAGCCTAGGATGCATCCCATCCGGACCGGGTGACTTTTCTACTTTGAGGACTGCCACCCTTTTAAGTACATCCTCTTTATCTATTTTTATCCTATCCAATATTGCTACTGCTTCCTCCTTTACTGCTACATTAGCAGCATCCTCTTCTCCAGTGAAGACAGATGCAAAGTTCTCATTTAGTACCTCAGCCATGCCCTCTGTCTCCACAAGAAGATCTCCTTTTTGGTCCCTAATTGGCCCCACCCTTTCTTTGACTACCCTTTTACTGTTCATGTGTTTATAAAAGACTTTTGGGTTCCCTTTTATGTTAGCTGCTAATCTATTCTCGTATTCTCTCTTTGCCCTCTTATTTCCTTTTTTAGATCGCTTCTGTACTTTTTATATTCAGCTTGGTTCTCTACTCTATTATGAACCATACAGTTGTAATAAGCCTCCTTTTTCTGCCTCATTTTAATCTCTATGGCTGCGATTTTACAAACCTCGGCGGGTCCCTGGCGGGTAATGTCGGTGGCGGGTCGTGGCCCTGCTGCTGGCTCCATCCCGCTCTGTGAAATGAATTTCCCTTGATTGGGCTTGTTAAGCCCGCCCAGCGCATTTCCCGGGCCAATTAGAGGAAGCGGATCTGGTGACGTCATTTCATGACGCGTCATCAGCCGGTTTCCTTAAAGGGACCATGACCAAATTTATCTTGACGTTTGTGCTGTCAGTATTCTACAGCATTGAGGTGCTGCAAACACTGACAATGCTGCACAGATGCACAGGGCTGCACCCAGGTTCTCCCATGACTCCCTCCATATGCTTATGGAGGGAGTCACAGCATGCAGGGAGGTCCTGTTCCCTTTCCATGGGTGGAAGAGACCTCCCCAGGAGACCTAAACAGCCTGATTGCACATTGCAGAGGAGGGCACAAGCAGGGATATGGTCAGGAGGACCTGGGTGCAGTGGTGCAAACCTTTCAATGATCTCAGTAGATCATGAAACGTTAGTACAAAGCCACACTCAACCTCATCCTGCTGTGCCTCTCATCACATCCCCATCACTCTGCCTTCCCTACCTACTCCTGCACATCCTTACTCACACCCTTACCTTGCACCTCCACCCATCCCTCTCTATCTACATTATCACATCCCCATCTCACTAGCCACCCCTCACACTCACCCTCATCCTAGTCCAAGCATACCAACTAACAACTCACAAGGGTAGGCACTTGGGTGTTTTATCCAATGTTCATGTAAAGTTTCTGTTAATGTGCTGTCAAACATTGAAACCTTTATTTTCAACACTTTGTCTTCTTGGACAGATTTGTGTGCACCTGTGGAAGTGGCTTCGTGAGTTGCAGTGAATGGTGAGACATAACGTTACCCCCCACAATGGTTGTGAGTGTGAAAGTAATGGCTTGGACATTGTAGGGATGCTTTATGGTGTTGGTGTGGGGTGGTGCCAACCTGGCACATCATGTGGCAGCCGGGGTGTACAGCATCAAGTGAAGTAAATCTGGCCATCGTGAGGCCATCACATACCTCCCGGGCAGCAATATGCTCGGGTGCTGATGCCCTCTGTCCTGTGCAGCATCAGGTGATTTCAGAGAAGGTTGGTGTTGTTGTTGGTGCTGCTGGTGTGCTTGGTTCTGCTGGTGTTGGAACTGATCGTGGGCAGATTCTGAGGACCAAGGTGGAACAGTATAAACGGTACCCATGCTGACGGAATAGATGGCAGGTGAAGTTGAGATGACAGAAGCAAGCTGTCAATGGTGAGAGAGGTTATTCCAATGAGGTGACTCTGGATAAAGAGTTTGCTCCAAACACTTGCAAGCTGCATAAAGCTCAATCTGTGTTCCAAATGGAGTAAGCAACAGCTTCTGAGCTTGGAAAGTGAACAGCTCATTCAATAGCCATTGGACTCCCGCCTCAGTTTAACAGACGTGATCTCCAAGCAGCGTGGACCCCGTGAGCAAGCAGTTAAAGAGAAATGGTAAGGTTAAATATATTATTAATAATCTGTCAATAAGGCAATAATCAGCTTAATTGGATCCCCCACCACTGTGTGTTGGGTCTGCTCAGCGCTGAGAGACCCGACATTGGGAAAGGCGTGTGATGGTGGGTTGACAGCAGGGTCCCGACCCGCTGTCAAAAAAAACCACTTTCCCACCAGACCCACCACCGATCCCACCTGCTGACCCCCCGGAAAATTCCGACCTATATCTTTAGTCATCCAGGGAGCTCTAGCTTTGGATACCCTTTTTTCCCCCCTCATAGGAATGTGTCAACTCTGTACCTGAACCATCTCCATTGTTCAATTACTGTTTTGCCTACCAATTTTTGTTTCCAATCCACCTGAGCCAGATCCTTTTTCAATTCACTGAAGTTAGCCCTTGCCCAGTAAGCCTTTTTATGCTTGATTTTACCTTATCCTCTTCCATAACTATTCTAAACCTGATGATATTATGATCACTGTTGCCCAAATGCTCTCCCACTGAATCATGCTCCACTTGCCCCATTTCATTCCCCAGAACTAGATCCAACACTGCTTCTTTCCTCGTTGAGCTGGAGACACATTGATCAAGAATGTTATCTTGTACATATTTCAGAATTACTCCCCATCTTTGTCCTTTACACTGTTTCTATCCATATATATAACATCTACTGCACTAAATTCATCAACCCTCTCTGTTATTTCATCAAAGAGCTCCATCAGGTTAGACAGACACAATTTGCCTTTAACAAATCCATACTAGCTGTCCCTTATTAACCCTTGCTTCTCCAAGTGAGAATTAAATTTGTCTTGACAATGGTCTCTCGCAGTTTTCCCACCACTGACGTTAGACTGATTGGCCTGTAGTAACCAGTTTTAACGCCTCCCCTTTTTTGAACAGGGGTATAACATTTGTAATCCTCCACTCCTCTGGCACCATTCCAATATCAAAGGAGGATTGAAAGATTGTAGTTGGAGCTTCTTCTATCTCCCTCAGCAACCTGGGATGCATCGCATCTGGACTGGGTGACTTGTTGAATTTGAGTGAAGCCAACCTACTTAGCACCTCCTTTTTATCTATTTTTATACTATCCAATATCTCTACTCCCCCCATCTCTACTCTGACATTAACTTCAACCTCCTCTTTTGTGAAGACAGATGCAAAGTACTCATTCAGTACCTCAGTCATGCCCTCTGCCTCCACAGGAAGATTTCCTTTTTTGTGCCTAATTGGCTCCAGCATTCCTTTATCTATCCTTTTACTTTTTATAAGTTTATAAAAGATTTTTGGTTTCCCTTTTATGTTACCTGCTAATCTTTTTTCATACTCTTTCTCTTTGCCCTTCTTATATCTTTTTTCAATTTCCCACTGCACTCCCTGATTTTCGATTGTATTCTGTACCTGACATTTGTCATAAACCTCCTTTTTCTGTCTTATTTTAACTTCTATTTCCATCCAGGGAACTCTAGCTTTGAATGCACCATCCTTCCTCCTTATGGGAATATCCTTTGAAGACCTGTCATTGCTCATTTACTGTTTTTCTGGCCAATCGTTTTTTCCATTCCAACTATGGCAGATCCCTTCTCAAATCACTGAAATTGTCTCTCTTCCAGTTGGTATTTTCACCTTTTATTTTTCTTTGTCCCTCTCCATAACTACTTTAAACCTAATTATAATATGATCACTGTTACCCAGATCTTCTCCCATTGAAACACTTGCCCTACTTCATTCCCCAGAACTAGATCCAGCACTGCCTCATTCCTCGTTGGGGAAACATACTGATTAAGGAAGTTCTCCTATACACATTTCAAGAACTCTTCACCCTCCTTGCCCTTTACTCTGTTTTTCCCCAATCTATATTAGGGTAATTGAAGTCCCCTATTATTACTGCTCTATTGTTTTTGCATTTTTCTGAAATTTGCCAGCAGATTTGCTCCTCAATCTCCTTCACACTATTTGGGGGTCTAGAGTAAACATCCATCAATGTAACAGCCCCTTTTCTGTTCCTTAACTCTAACCAAATGGATTTAGTCTTTGAATCCTCTAGTATACCGTCCCTCTGTAGAACTGTAATGTTATCTTTGATCTATACTGCCACCCCACCCCTGTCCTGTCTTTTTCCCTTCCCTATCCCTCCTGAATATATTATAGCCAGGAATGCTTAGCTCCTGTTTAGCTCCCATTTCTGCCCATGTTTAAGCCAGGTTTCCATTATAGTCACTATATCATAACCCCATGTGGCAACTTGTGCCTGTAATACGTCAACCTTATTTGTAACACTCCTCACATTAACATACACGCATTCCAACACCATACTAGTCAGCTTTGCTTTTTTCCTCCATCTAATTCCTGCTCTTTCTACACTATTCTTTATTCTGTTGCAGTTTGTCCCTCCTAGTTTTCTATGCACTTTGTCTCTCCTCTCTGCTGCTGTATCCTGGTGCCCCTCCCCCTGCCACATTACTTTAAACCCTCCCCCATAGCACTAGTTAACCTCCCTGCAAGGAAATTGGTTCCAGCCCTGTTCAGGTGCAACCCATCCAGTTTGTACAGGTCCCTCCTGCTCCAGAACTGGTCCCAATGCCCCAGGAATCTGAAGCACTCCCTGATCAGGAAAGGTTTTGAAATAATAAAAACTAGTTGCTAAGAGGTATCAATGAACAACATGGAGTGACTTGAATGTTATAATTTCAAGGCCTTTGTCCTGACCTTCAAATCCCTCTGTGACCCCCCACCCCACCTCAGATATCTCCTCCAGCTGTACCTCCTCACACGCACCTTCTGGTGCTCTGACACCAGCTTACTCATTACTCCCTCTACCCAACCATTGGCCTCTGCCATCTGGAACTACTCCTTAAACCATGCCATCTCCATGCATGTTTTCAAATACCTTCTTAACATCTTTCCCTTCAACCTCCCTGACCGCCCTCTCCCTACTGCTTGGTGCTCATGATGTCATTGCCCTGCAAAGTGTTCCAAGTTTTTCATTTTTGTATGAGGCACACCTACTGCCATCTACGTAACATTGCCTGTCTACACCCCTGCCTCAGTTCATCTGCTGCTGAAACCTTCAGCCCTGCCTTTGTTACCTCCAGATTTGACTATCCCAATGCTCTCCTGTCTGGCCTTTCTTGAGCTTATTCAAAACACTACTGCCCGTAACCTAACTCGCACCAAGTTCTGCTCACCCATCACCCCTGTACTTGCTGACCTACACTGACTCCTGGTCCAACAATGCCTCAATTTTAAAATCGTCATCCTTGTGTTCAAATCCCTCCCTATCTCTGTAGCCTCCTCCAGCCCTACAACCCTCCGAGATCTCTGCGTTCCTCCAATTCTGACCTCTTGCGCATCCCTGATTTCCTTCACTCCACCATTGCTGGTCGTGCCTTTAGCTTCCTAGGCCCTAAGCTCTGGAATTCCCTCCCTAATCCTCTCCTCCTCTCTACCTCTCTCTCCACCTTTAAGTCGCTCCTTAAAACCTACGTCTGTGACCAAGTCACCTGTCCTAATATCTCCTTATGTGGCTTGGTGTCAAATTTTGTCAGATTACACTCCTGTGAAGCGCCTTCGGATGTTCTACTACATTAAAGGCGCTATATAAATGCAAGTTGTTGTTGCTGTTGTAGTCATCCAAGGCACCCACCTGGAACAGGGCTCAATACCTTGTCCTGATGGTACAGATAGAGCAAGACTTGAGAACTCATATTTAGGGAATCACAGGCCAGCACCTCTATCTTACCAATCTGTGGCATCATGCAGCCTGATCATCTTAGCATGCAGTACACTCAAACACAGAAGACTGCTCTGCATTGACATTATGCCCGTTGCGTGAGAAAGAGTACAATGCTTCACCTGGTACCTGCATCATCTAATATGTAACAGCCATGTATATCAGGAAACCTACAGGTTTGATTTCCAGTTTGTGCTGAATTATCTGATCTCAGTTTTGCCAGCTGTGGGTGTCACTGGATGAGAGAAGGGGCAAAATCCGCCAAGGCTCTTGCTCTTGAATGTTATCCAGTGACTCTTGCTGGAAGGTGCAGGTCAGTGGACATTTAGTGAGGGCAGCTTTGGGGGTCATTCGCAAAGCCCCTGCAGACAAATGCTCCGCTGGGACTCACTGGATGGAATTCACATATGAAAAAAAGACCGGTTGAGTGAGGTGCTAGAGGATGGGTAGCTCCCCCAAGGCACAATATCCCAGGATGAATAGGTGCTTTCAGGAGAGGGGGGAGAAAACATGTGGGGAGAAGTACAGATAATCATATTCATGATGACAGTATCAGTATAGTTGTCCTGATTTGTGTTAAAGAGAGCTAAACATCAAGAAGTATCGGTTCATATTTGCCAGCATGTGCGCAACCTGTGCAGAGCACAAGCAACGTGCCAGGCCAATGAGATCAGCGTGAGGAGTAACCACGCAATTAACCTTCTCAAGTCAGCTGGGATTGTACGGAAGCTGTGTCAGCAGCTGGGTGAGCTGCGGAGAGACACACAAAAGGAACAGGCTCCATCTTAAACCCTCAGTTATCCGAATGTAATTTCACCCCTTCACACTTCACTAATATCTCATTAACACCAGCAGTCTGATGATCGTTTAACGATTTGATTATTCATGAATATCACCTGTAGGCAAAGAAAGATGGAATCAAATAATTGCACTGTCATCACTGAAGGAAAGGATCCATAAAATGTGCAGGTCCGTGTGAAATCATCCGCAGTTATTTCTCCCACTTGTGCTGCATTGACGTGAGACTGAGTGATATTGAACATGCACTTGTTATAAAAGAAGCCTCCCATTAAAACTGAATTCATGGCTGTAAAAATAAGAAATTGTGATCTACTTTTAAAATGAAACATGGCTTTCGTCGTCTCAGACTTGTGGATCTCCCATACTGTTGTTCACAGTAAATTGGATGATATCCAAACGCTGTACCATGCAACGTATAAGGCATTATTCTATGCAACAGCTGTCAGCCTTGGCTCGATGGCAGTACTCTTACCTCTGAGTCAGAAGGTCATAGGTTCAAGCCCCACCCCAGAGCATATAATCTGGACTGGACTGCGGGAGTGCTGCATTGTCAGAGGTGCAGTCTTTTGGATGAGACATTAAACCGATGCCCCGTCTGCCCCTTCAGGTGTACCTTAAAGATCCCATGGCACTGTTTCAAAGAAGAGCAAGAGAATTTTCCCAGTGTCCTGGACAATATTTATCCTGCAACGAACATCACTAAAGCAGATGATCTGCTCATCCCTCTCATTGTTGTTTGTGGGACCTTGCTTTGCGCAAATTGGCTGCCGCATTTTCCAACATAACGACAGTGATTACAGTTGAAAAGTACTTCATTGGCTGTGAAGCACTTTGGGGCATCCTGAAGTTGTGAAAGATGCTATATAAATGCAAGTTTTTTCTGCTTTCTAAAGTGGAGTTGTTTTTAAAGTGGGTCTTAGAAATTAGTTAACACTTTATGGACGAAAAACGGGCACATCCCAAACCTCTACCACCTAGAAGGACAAGGGCTGCAGGCGCATGGGAACACCACCGCCTCTAAGTTCCCCTTCAAGTCACTCACCATCCTGACTTGGAAATATATCGCCATTCCTTCATCGCCGCTGGGTCAAAATCCTGGAACACCCTCCCTAACAGCACTGTGGGAGTACCTTCAGCACACGGACTGCAGCGGTTCAAGAAGGCGGCTCACCACCACCTTCTCAAGGGCAACTAGGGATGGGCAATAAGTGCTGGCCTTGCCAGCGATGCTCAGATCCCACGAACGAATAAAAAAAAGACCAAATCATCCAACACGGAGAGCACTGCGTGTGCGCGCATTCCACACCACACGACAAATTGGTAAAGCAGAAAAAGAGGCGTCTAAGGCCCTCAGCTAAAGCAAGCATATGCCAATAAGGGGCCTGGCACCTGTTTGAGGCTCCCTCTTGCAAAATTGTTCTGCCCTGATTGCAGCCAGCACCGATCTACATGCGGCCTAATCAGTGATCCCTTAAAGGGACTGCTGCAAGTCGCCACCAAAAAGATAGGTTTGCTAAAAAATACTTACTTGATTGTGGAGCCGGGGTGGGGGGAGCAGTCCACTGCAGTGCCAATGACCGTCTCCCGCTCAGTCCCCTCCCTATCTCTTATGCCCCCCCACCAGGACCCACTTGAGGGCTCCTGCCGGCGATGCAGAAGCCTGAGATCCAATGCCTATTCACCAGCGAGCTGCCTGGGGACACCTAGTGTGCAGCTGCAGCTCGCCGGTCTCATTTAAATGTAAAAAAAGAGTTACATTTATATAGCGCCTTTCATGACCTCAGGACGTCCCAAAGCGCTTTACAATCAATGGAGCACTTTTGAAGAGTAGACACTGTTGTAAGGCAGGAATCAATGAGGTCCAATATCCGGTATGCCTCGGGCCTACCCGTTCCGGTGCAGAGATTGTTTCTAGACCACGATATCGAGTTGCTGTAAATTAACACCGCCAGAAGTCAATTAATATCTCTGGCCGGGATTCAGTTCTTCAGGGCGGTGTTCTATTGGGGTTGGATGGGTCTTGGATAGGAATGTAGGAACAGAAGTAGGCTATTCAATTCCCTGGGTCAGAGCTCACTCGTGATGCACAGCTGGCTCCCAGTGGGATTTCCGTCGCCAAGAGCGAGCTCACCGTTGCAAAGAGGACAACCTTAGTGGTGCCGCAGCAGGGATGCCAGAGCAGCAGCGGAAGAGCAGCCAAGGGACCATAAAAGGAAGCAGAAGCGTTCCAAAGATCGGAATGCATCCAGGCCAGTGGAGAGTCTTCCATCACACTCCTGACTTGTGCCTTGTAGGTGTTGCAAAAACTTGGGGGAGTCAGGAGGTGAACCACTCTCAATACAGCCTCTGACCTGCTTTAGAAGCCACAGCATTTATGTGGCTATTTCAGGTGTGTTTCTGGCTAATGGTGATCGCCAGGATGTTGATGGTGGGCGACTTGGTGATGAAGATGCCATTAAATGTTGAAAGAAGGTGGTTAGATCCTCTCTTGTTGGAGATGGACATTACCTGGCACTTGTGCGGCGCGAATGTTACTTGCCACTTCTCAACCTAAGCCTGTGTGCTGTCCAGGTCTTGCTGCATGCAGGCACAGACTGCTTCATTATCTCAGGAACTGTAAATGGAACTGAACACTGCAGTCATCAGCGAACAGCTCCACTTCTGACCTTATGATGAAGGGAAGGTAAGTAAATTTTTTTTTCTTCATATATATATATAGCTGCAGGGGCTAAACTGGCCTAACGTATCTTTCTTCAAGTCCCGATTAATTTGACACAATTGAACTTGATTGTAGAACATTAAATTAATTACTTCATTAAATAACTCTTAAGAAAGTCCTGGGGCTATCCTACATTTGAATACCTCAGCTACATTCAAAAGTAAATGAGGAAATCACATTGTCTACATTTGAATGTGACTTGACTCCTCCCTCAGGATTTGGAAAAAGCAAACAGATACTCACAATATTGGCATTGGGTAAGTGTGGAGAAAGAATATGGACTACAGCTGATTTTTAAAGCTCCTTTTGCAGACCTTTCCAAGGTCCCGCCCTACTGATGATGCCAAGGGATGGAAGACTGTGGGCAATGCATTTATCATTTTTCAATAAATTGCCCGCTATGTGGAAGGGCCCTCTGATGGTGCCTGGCATGTGTTGTGACTGAATTAAAGGGACCACTACCAAGCTAACGCTCGACCAAAATGCTTCATTTTTGTCACAAGGGTGACATAAAACTCTTCATTACATTACTGATCTATAAAGGGTTTGTACCTGAACTATTGGTCTCTTCTTTCTCTTTCAGACACTAATGTCTGCGGTATTTTTCTGACACTTCCTGGATTCTAGGTTAAAACTGACGAAACACAAGCGGCAGAAATATTTGCAGTCGCCATTTATTTCAGTAGCATCGATAAAACTCCGCAGACATAGTGGTAAAGGAATAGGCAAATATTTTTCTTCTTGGCT
Source organism: Squalus acanthias (assembly GCA_030390025.1). Lineage (NCBI taxonomy): Eukaryota > Metazoa > Chordata > Chondrichthyes > Squaliformes > Squalidae > Squalus > Squalus acanthias. Next base: position 45,755,233 of record CM059435.1, read on the forward strand.
GAATTTCCTTAATGTCTTGCCAGCATGAGCTCTGCCCACACAATCACACAAATAAACTAATGACCAAGAGTAAGACATTTTCTCAATGTTTCCGTTTTTAAACTACAGGAATCCCTCCCCAACCACAGGGGATACATCCCTGAAAACCCCCGTGGTTAGTAAAACCGCGGTTGGCAAATATAGTATAAATGTTCAAATAACACAATAAAAAAGAATATAAAAGCAATAAAATCATGTTATTTACCTTAATCCTAAATTAAAAACCGGGTATACGCAAAATTCACTGCCGCGGTTGGCAAAGTTGTCGCAGAGCGGAAACCGTGAAAACTTGAATTCCGCATATGGCAAAACCGCGGTTGGGGCGGGATTCCTGTACATTTCGGTTAGACCACACCCAGAGTACTGTGAGCAGTTCTGGGCACCACACCTTAGGAAGGCTATATTGGTCTTGGCGAGAGTGCAGTGTAGATTTACCAGAATGATACCTGGGGGGCGAAACTGGGTGCCTTTGCGCCCCTGGGGAGCGCTAACGGGTTCCTGCCCACTCTGCTTGAGTGCCGGGCTGATTGTGCGGGATCACGGCTGCCTTGCTGGTCCAGGTAGGTAATTTTTCATTGCAGAGCCTGCAGCGATGGCCCTTCCCTTTAAGGCAGGGAAGGAGCCTTTGAACGCGGCAGCGCTGCACGGCCCAGTGTGCAGCGCTGCTGGAGTCTCCGCCCCACCTGCTGCCGATTGCGCTCCAAGAAGGAAGTGGAGCGCTTGATTTAGACTTGGAGCGCAAAACTGAATTTTTTTTAAAGTTTAGAAACATTAGCGCCTGGCGCTAATTTTCCAAACTTTCAAAATTTAGCATCTCAAACGGGGCAATAATGAAGTTCTCCCCCAAGGACTCCAAGGGTTAAATTACTAAAAAGATTACACAAACTAGGATTGTATTCCCTGGAATTTAGAAGGTTAAGTGGTGATTTGATCGAAGTTTTCAAGGGTAGATAGAGAGAAACTCTTTCTGCTGGTTGGGGAGTCTAGGACTGGGGGGCATAGTCTAAATATTAGAGCCAGGAGTGAAATTAGGAAACACTTCTACACACAAAGGGTAATAGAAGTTTGGAACTCTCTTCCGCAAATGGCAATTGATGCTAATTCAATTGTTAATATTAAATCTGAGATTGATAGCTTTTTGTTAACTAAAGGTATTAAGGGATATGGGCCAAAGGTGGGTATATGGAGTCAGGTCACAGATCAGGCTGAATGGCCTACTCCTGTTCCTATGTTCCTATGAAAGCATCGATAAAAGTTCATACTTAATCAAAATGGAAAGTGTCTGAAAATGAGCACAGAAAACTGAAACCCAATTATACCCCTGCTTGTTACAACCCCCATACAACATAAAACTTGTAACGCTGCACTCGGTTTCTTTATCTGCACTCGAACCACAGTTTAAATGTTAAAGAGTTATTCGGTCTTAATCACTGAAGGTTATCAACCCATCAGAGGAACAATTCTTAAGTCCCTCAGATGAATAGACGTTGATTACAAAATGAATACATTAAGTACAGATCATTACCTCCAACATTCATCTTTATACAGATGTTGTTTTGCATTTAACCTTGAAGACTGTGCAGCCGATATCCAAACATGATTTAGTACTGCCATATCATCTTATCAAAGTGAACACAAAGAAAGGAAGCAGTAAGGATACATTTTACTGCCCAAACATGTGTATCTTTTGGGACATATTGGTCCCTGGTTACCATCTGCTTTCAACATTTGCGTCTTAACTACGCCAGCAAGTGGTCACACTGCTAACCTTGCATTTGCCGTTTCAAGACGGCAGTTAAAAAAGCATCAAACATTATGTGCTGTCTTCATATCAAGGCTATATTCTTTCACTGGTGTCTTACCTGTCACATGGAAGAGGTAAAAGCAGGGTGGTCACCCTAGTCTGGTTTCTGAACATGTTTCTGGAAATTTCTAAAATGCAAATCAGACACAAAAGCTTTGAGTTGTACAATATAAGTCTACTTTCTCACTCACTTTCATGTCAGCTTGTACCACTCCAGGATTTGAATGCATAATCTAGGCTGACTCTCTCGTGTATTATTAAGGGGGCTCTGTCCTTGAGATGAAACACTGAACTGAGAATCAGTGTGCCTTTTACAGTAGGCATTAATGTTCCCATGGCACAACAACAGCGTACCGCTTTATAGCACTCTTTGTGTCTGGACCGGAAGAGCACCTGAAGACATAATGGCCCGTAATTTCCGATCGGAGGCATCCTGCGTGTGGATTCTCCGATCTGGAAAAAATCGACACCCTTACCTGAGGGCTCCCGAGGTCCAGACTCTTCCGCTCCTGGGCCTCTCCACGACAAAATACGCAGAGGCCCAGGTATCCCAGGGGCGCAGGCGGTTCGCAAGCGTCCCTGGGATCACGTGGGCCAAGGGGAACCAATGGGAGAAGGGAATCCCCCTTCATACTTTTGACAGGTAGACATGAATGGGGATCACTGAAAAAACACATCAAAACATTAAATAACTTTTTTTTTAAATCAGGTTTTTAAAATTAGTTAAAATTACATTAAATTAAATATTTTAAACAAAAATGGAATTTTTGAAAAAAATAATTATAGTTTTTTATGGGGCTAAAAATAAACTTACCCTTTTTAAAAGTATTTTTACATTATAAATGAGTGGAAAAAAATATATATTTTTACTTTTTTAAACTCTTATGTTGGTAAAAGCAGGCCTTACGCTTGCTTCTATCAGGCGTAAGATTTTTAAGGGATTTGAGCGGGCGGAGGTTCTGCAGAAAGCGGAACTCTCCACCCGCAGAGTCCCTTCTCCAGGGCAGGCGTGCGATCTGTCAAGAGGATTCTTGACAGATCAGAAATACCGGTTTTCAGCACATGCACTTCGTATGCCTGAAACCGGCACTTGCGAGGTCCCTACGGGTGTATACACAGCTCGTACACACCTTTAGGGATCGGAAAATATGGGACATTGACTCGGGAGGCTTTTGGTCGTCCGAGATCTCTGTACTCCTTCAATTCTGGCCTCTTGCGCGTCACCGATTTTCTTTGCTCCACCATTGGCGGCCGTGCCTTCAGCTACCTTGGCCCTAAACTCTGGAATTTCCATCTTAAACCTCTCCGCCTCTCTACCTCGCTCTTCTATTTGAAGACACTCCTTAAAACCAACTCCTGGACCAAGCTTTTTGGCCACCTGTCCTGATATCACCTTCAATGGCTCGGTGTCAAAATTTGTTTTAAAATCTCTCCTATGAAGCACCTTGGGATGGTTTACTACGTAATAGGTGCTATATAAATGCAAGTTGCTGTTGTTGTAATCATCCAAGGCAGCCGCCTGAAACAGGGCAGTAACACCCGAATTGTTAATTCAGGTACAAATGCAGCTTGTGCTGCACATGCCCAGTTGTACCAGGCGTTGAGCATCATAACCAGCAATCCTCATGGGAACTGCCGGAGGCCATTCCAAAAAAGGAATGCCCAACAAATTTTCAGATTTTATTTTTGTGGGCCCAGGAGAAGCAGGAGAGCCCACAACAAAACCTCAGCCCAATGTTGGCGCATTCGTGGATCCCCTGGGGTCGCTCCAACCCCCAGATCTGACCTGCCGGGCGGCTTCACATGCAAGCTGACCAATCATCTGCTCCCTCCAACCAACCGAGTGTCTGCTCTCCCCAACCAACCGAGTGTCTGCTCTCCCCAACCAACCGAGTGTCTGCCCTCTCCAACCAACCGAGTGTCTGCTCTCCCCAACCAACCGAGTGACTGCTCTCTCCAACCAACCGAGTGTCTGCTCTCCCCAACCAACCGAGTGTCTGCTCTCCCCAACCAACCGAGTGTCTGCCCTCTCCAACCAACCGAGTGTCTGCTCTCCCCAACCAACTGAGTGTCTGCCCTCTCCAACCAACCGAGTGTCTACTCTCCCCAACCAACCGAGTGACTGCTCTCTCCAACCAACCGAGTGTCTGCCCTCTCCAACCAACCGAGTGTCTGCCCTCTCCAACCAACCGAGTGACTGCTCTCCCCAACCAACCGAGTGTCTGCTCTCCCCAAATGACCGACAGTCTACTCTCCCCATCCGGCGAGTTGTAGTGTGGTCCCTGTTTAGTGCCTGCAGATCATAGTTGTTACTTAAATGCAGCCCTGAGCTGAATTTGATTTGGGCTTCGGGCATGTGTGGATTTGTTTCTCATCTGAATTCCCGCCCATATTAGGTGTGAATATAATTTCTCCCCCTTTGATCCTGAAAGCGATAATTTGGAGAACTCTTCACATACACTGCTACCCCAGAAAGCTCCTGCACACACAGGGTTAAATCAGAAACTGATTTCCTCGTTTAATGAGGCACTTTATTCACCAGTTAACTGAGGATGCGGTGTCAATAAAAACTAGTTGAGAAGTGGAGCTTCAGAGAACCTTTAACAAGGAGAAGGAGTCCTTCTGGAAGATTTCTTTCCACTACTAAAAATTCACAGAAATAATTACTCAGTAAGCATTGATTGCTGGAGAGGCTGTAGAAGCAGCTCGGCTGCATATATTTTTGATGTGTCGCTATAACAGGATATGGCACAATTGGAAATGAGAAACATTAAATGGCGTTATCCCCTGCGACGCTTCAATTTCTATACCGTGGTTGCCAATAAATGGCAGCTGTGGCTACCCACAAGAATAAACTCCTCACTTCATGCAATGTGCAGCCATTAGGAAAATTCAAAAATGAAGCAAATCAGTAGGGATGAAAAGCCTGTACGCAGCCACAGATTCAAAGAAAATAATGTACAGTGTGCTACTGGGCATGGTGCTTATTGGATGCTCTGGATTCCTTTGATACAGAGGTAGTGGCATAAACCTGGACCACAATGAAGTTGTTTCTCATGAAATATATATGGAAGTATATCGCCGTTCCTTCATCGTCGCTGGGTCAAAATCCTGGAACTCCCTCCCTAACAGCACTGTGGGAGCACCTTCACCACATGGACTGCAGCGGTTCAAGAAGGCGGCTCACCACCACCTTCTCAAGGGCAATTAGGGATGGGCAATAAATGCTGGCCTTGCCAGTGACACCCACATCCTGTGAATGAATAAAAAAATGTATATATATTTTGACGGCACAATTGACTATCACTGAAGGTGTGCCATCTCCACAAGGATTAGAACCCTCTGCTCCATGAACCTCTGTTTCCTGGTTCACTTCACTCCTAAAAATAATAGGAGTAATTTCTGAGATGGCTCAGAACAATGAGAGAAAATGTGCCCAATTTTATAGCTTCACAGCAAACATGACAATGTGGGGAAGAAATGGTTGAGCAGAAGCGTGATGCTATCTTGCAGTCTTCATTGGGAGTCACTGACCTAGATATTGGAACATGCCCGAATCAGGGCAGGATCCAGGAGCTGCGCACACTGCACGCTACACACGCCGAATGAGGCCAGCAGCAGGACCCTGGCACATTGGTCCACTGGCCTCCTTTGTTAGCTGTGGCTCCAGAGGCAGCTTGCCGGTCGCGGATGGGGAGGGAATTCAGGCAGCTTTGGATCCCGGCCCAGGTCCTCAGCAGAGTCCCTGAATGGTGACCTCCTGGCTCCCCAATAAGGGAAGTAAACAGTTTGGAACTTACCTTTCCGGTGGCAACCTCCAGCGGTCCCTTTAAGGACCACTGGTTTGGCTGCCGAGCTCCTGAAGAAACTGTCGCAATCGAAGAAACTGTTTCAGGCACATGCCCTGGATGCCTATGGAGGAGCCCTAACCAATCTGGCGGGCCCGCCATTTTGGACCCTTAGGCGCCCATTACTACACCTGTAAAATGGGTGCAGCGCAATCCAATTTCTAGGCCACTATGTGGCAGTGGCAATGGAAAACTGTTGCCTATTTATTCATCTGGCAGCATCATTTATCATAAATTTAATAACATGTAAGTGGGTTGAGGGAGAATTTGCTGGGTGGAAGCGATTCCAGACTCCAGCATTAGATCCTGTCACACCAGCCCGCACGTGTCAACCAAAAGCTAAACCGATTGAAGCAGGAAAATTGGCAAATACCCAAAGAAAAGTTCTCATATACCCAACTTATATCAATTCAGTCTGGGGATAAAATTCTGAAATTTAGTTCAACTGAATACAGCTAACTCAAGCACACTTTTCTAAGCTATGATTAATAAACAACAACAACAACTTGCATTTATATAGCATCTTTTAAAAATTTGTTTATGGGATGTGGGCGTCGCTGGCAAGGCCAGCATTTATTGCCCATCCCTAATTGTCCTTGAGAAGGTGGTGGTGAGCCACCTTCTGAACCGCTGCAGTCCGTGTGGTGAAGGTACTCCCACAGAGTTGTTAGAGAGGGAGTTCCAGGATTTTGACCCAGCGACGATGAAGGATCGGCGATATACTTCTAAGTCAGGATGGTGTGTGACTTGGAGGGGAACTTGGAGGTGATGGTGTTCCCATGCACCTGCTGACATTGTCCTTCTAGGCGGTAGAGGTCGTGGGTTTGGGAGGTGCTGCCGAAGAAGCCTTGGCGAGTTGCTACAGTGCATCTTGTCGATGGTACACACTGCAGCCATGGTACGTCGGTGGTGGAGGGAGTGAATGTTTAAGGTGGTGCATGGGGTGCCAATCAAGCGGGCTGCTTTGTCCTGGATGGTGTCAAGCTTCCTGAGTGTTGTTGGGGCTGCACTCATCGAGGCAAGTGGAGAGTATGCCATCACACTCCTGACTTGTGCCTTGTAGATGGTGGAAAGGCTTTGGGGAGTCAGGAGGTGAGACACTCGCCTCAGAATACCTAGCCTCTGACCTGCTCTTGTTGCCACAGTATTTATGTGGCTGGTCCAGTTAAGTTTCTGGTCAATGGTGACCCCCAGGATGTTGATGGTGGGGGATTCGGCGATGGTAATGCCGTTGAATGTCAAGGGGCGGTGGTTAGACTCTCGCTTGTTGGAGATAGTCATTGCCTGGCACTTGTGTGGCGCAAATGTTACCTGCAACTTATCAGCCCAAGCCTGAACGTCGTCCAGATCTTGTTGCATGCGGGCATGGGCTGCTTCATTATCTGAGGAGTTGTGAATGGCGCTGAATACTGTACAGTCATCAGCGAACATCTCCATTTCTGACCTTATGTTGGAGGGAAGGTCATTGATGAAGCAGCTGAAGATGATTGGGCCTAGGACACTGCCCTGAGGAACTCCTGCAGCGATGTCCTGGTGCTGTGATGATTGACCTTCAACCACCACAACCATCTTCCTTTGTGCTTGGTATGACTCCAGCCAGTGGAGAGTTTTCCCCCTGATTTCCATTGAGTTCAGTTTTACTAGAGCTCCTTGATGCCACACTCGGTCAAATGCTGCCTTGATGTCAAGGGCAGTCACTCTTACCTCACCTCTGGAATTCTTCAACATAAGTAAAAATTCCAATGTATTATACAGGAGTGTAATCAGACAAAAATTTACACCGAGCCAAAGAAGGAGACATTAGGACAGGACACCAAAAGCTCGGACTTTTTAACTTTATCTTTCATTTTTTTTTCCATCTCTTGCAATGCCCTACCTGATCAGACCTTGGATCCTGTAGCCAGAGAAACTTGGTGCTCACACAGAGCTGTTGACAGACAGTGGGTAAGAATTCCTCTCATCGCTATGTGTAGTGATGTCATGATTATGTTTGTAAACACGGGGGCCCGATTTTTACGGGGAAGTAGGGAGGGAGGTGGGGGTGACTTTTAGCATCTGAGAAACCCGCTAATATGGGGACCGCGGAGGTTTACTACGTTAAAGGCGCTATATAAATGCAAGTTGTTGTTGTCATTTGAATGTTTTTTCTTCATTTCCTGCCCGGCAGCAAGATAGATTGAGAGACTGGCTGGTTGCTGGGCGGATAGGCCTGCAGCTGGGGACCGTAGTGGAGGGAGGGAGGGCTAACTCGCGGGGAGGAGATCACGGAAGGGGAAGAGATCGCGGAGGAGGAGATCGCAGGGGCGAAGAGATCGCGGGGGGGAGTTTGCGGGAGGGAGTTTGCGGGAGGGAGATCACGGGGGATGTCGCGGGGCGAGATCACGGAGTGGATCGTGGAGAGGGAGACAGACCGTGGCAGGTAAGCTTGGGGGTCCAGGGGAAGCACTCCTGCTCCTCCTGGTACTCAAGCAGTGCTGGAACAGCACTTACCTGCTGCAGCCGGCAGTCCCCACCCTCCTTTAGCTGCGGGTTGCCCGAACACTGGGGAACCTGGCCCGCAGCTGTTAATTCCACATGGCTGCTAAAATCTGAGGCACGCAGCCTCAATTAAATGTTATAATTCCTGACCTGCCTCTCAAGAGGATGTTACTCGCCCGATACCCAACCCACCCCGGTTAGACCAGAAGTAGTCATGTTCGCGACAGCTTGGGATTGGGTTTCCCTATTTTAAGAATTTAAAAGCACCCCCCCCACCCCCCCCGACACTGTCTCCCCCCACCCCATCCTGGGGGTTTAAAAATCCTCCCAATGTCTCTGTTCAAGGAAATGGTAATCACAATCTAAAAGAACTTGTTTAAAATTTTGCAAGTAAGATCGCTACGCACATAATTATAATGTCGCTACACACAGTGATCAGATGAATTCTTACTCCAGTGTTGTAGCTACATATGTTTTTCTCTCCAGTTCATATGTTTCAAAAATTATACCTAAGAACAAAAGGGAAAAAAAAACTGTGGCATTTACATCTCGTTAGAATTGCTGAACTAATCCGGTACAGCTGTTTTGTGATCTGTGCTCTGCCCAATTGAGGCAGTACTTATTCAGAGACATGCAGTGGTGGCTATCTGGCAGTGTAGCAGGCAGTATGATGGAGAGTCATGTCAGTACATACACAGATAACATACAAATCCAGTGCACAAGGTCATATTGTACTTAGCTCCCAGCTACTATGGATACAAGGATTTACTTGTACAATGGAGATGCAGTCTGGGAGCAATCAGATTGGAAGTCACACAAAACCAAATCCTTTCAGGTTGTCAGGTAATGGGATTGAAATAGCGAGAGGGGAGGCTCGTTTGTAGAGCAGTGAGGTGCCCAAAGTGCTGTTTTTAGTCAAGGCTGGAATCACTGCTGATGTTTTGTTTTTGGCGTAAACACTGCCAATATGGGCTGGCAACATAAATACGTACAATACGCAGGCCTCCGCCTCCTTAGGTCAATTCAATTTAGTGGAGGCTTCTTTTCAGGTGAAAATAAAGGATTAATATCTGTACCTGGATAAAGCAGTGCCTAGAAACTTAGAATCATACAGCATAGAAGTAGGCCATTTGTCCCATCGTGCCTGTGCCAGCTCTTTGAAAAAGTTATCCAATTAATTTTACTTCCCTGCTCTTTCCCCATAGCTCTGGACATTTTTATTTATTTTCAAATATATATCCAATTACCTTTTGAAAGTTACTATCGAATCTGCTTCCATCATTTATCAAAGATGGGGGGAGATGGACTGGCAGATTTGATAAGAATGCTGCCCTTTCACCGTTGAGATTTGGGTTTGAATCCACCGGGATTGTTGAAATTAAAGTCTTCTCTCTTGACTGGCGGAAAAAGTTTAGTTAACTCAACCCGAGCCCTAGTGGATTCCTGCTGGTAGCTCAGCACCAGTTACCGTCCTCACTTATTAAACCCATCAGAATACTGGGTGTGGGGAATGGGAAAATTCACACTGCTTTAACCGGGGTGTTTTTTAAAATTTGTTTATGGGATGTGGTCGTCGCTGGCAAGGCCAGCATTTATTGCCCATCCCCAATTGCTCAAGAAGGTGGTGGAGAGCCGCCTTCTTGAACCGCTGCAGTCCTTGTGGTGAAGGTACTCCCACAGTGCTGTTATGTAGGGAGTTCCAGGATTTTGACCCAGCGATGATGAAGGATCAGCGATATACTTCTAAGTCAGGATGGTGTGTGACTTGGAGGGGAGCTTGGAGGTAGTGGTGTTCCCATGCGCCTGCTGCCCTTGTCCTTCTAGGTGGAAGAGGACGTGGGTTTGGGAGGTGCTGCCGAAGATGCCTTGATGAGTTGCTGCATTGCATCTTGTAGATGGTACACACTTCAGCCACGGTACGCCGGTGGTGGAGGGAGTGAATGTTTAAGGTGTTGGATGGGGTACCAATCAAGCAGGCTGCTTTGTCCTGGACTGTGTCGAGCTTCTTGAGTGTTGTTGGAGCTGCACTCATCCAGGCAAGGGGAGAGTATTCCATCACACTCCTGACTTGTGCCTTTTAGATGGTGGAAAGTCTTTGGGGAGTCAGGAGGTGAGACACTTGCCACAGAATACCCAGCCTCTGACCTGCTCTTGTTGCCACAGTATTTATGTGGCTGGTCCAGTTAAGTTTCTGGTCAATGGTGACCCCCCAGGATGTTGATGGTGGGGGATTCGGCGATGGTAATGCCGTTGAATGTCAAGGGGCAGTGGTTAGACTCTCGCTTGTTGGAGATAGTCATTGCCTGGCACTTGTTTGCCGCAAATGTTACCTGTCACTTATCAGCCCAAGCCTGAACATCGTCCAGGTCTTCTTGCATTCACACATGGGCTGCTTCATTATCTGAGGAGTTGTGAATGGCACTGAACACTGTGCAGTCATCAGCAAACATCCCCATTTCTGTTGGAGGAGGGAAGGATATGTTGAAGGGAAGGTCATTGATGAAGCAGCTGAAGATGGTTGGACCTTGGACACTGCCCTGGGGAAATCCTGCAGCGATGTCCTGGGGCTGTGATGATTGACCTTCAACCACCACAACCATCTTCCTTTGTGCTAGCTATGACTCCAGCCAGTGGAGAGTTTTCCCCCCAATTCCCATTGACTTCAGTTTTACTAGGGCTCCTTGATGCCAGACTCGGTCAAATGCTGCCTTGATGTCAAGGGCAGTCACTCTCACCTCACCTCTGGAATTCAGCTCCTTTGTCCATGTTTGGACCAAGGCTGTAATGAGGTCGGGAGCTGAGTAGTCTTGGCGGAACCCAAACTGGGCATCAGTGAACAGGTTATTGGTGAGTAAGTGCCGCTTGATAGCACTGTCGATGACACCTTCCATCACTTTGCTGATGATTGAGAGTAGACTGATGGGGCGGTAATTGGCTGGGTTGGATTTGTCCTGCTTTTTGTGGACAGGACACACCTGGGCAGTTTTCCACATTGTCGTATAGATGCCAGTGTTATAGCTGTACTGGAACAGCTTGGCTAGAGGCGCGGCTAGTTCTGGAGCACAAGTCTGCAGCACGACAGCCGGGATGTTGTTGGGGCCCACAGCCTTTGCTGTATCCAGTGCGCTCAGCTGTTTCTTGATATCACATGGAGTGAATCGAATTGGCTGAAGGCTGGCTTCTGTGATGGTGGGGACCTCAGGAGGAGGCAGATATGGATCATCCACTCGACATTTCCGGCTGAAGCTGGTTGCAAATGCTTCAGACTTGTCTTTTGCACTCACGTGCTGGGCTCCACCATCATTGAGGATAGGGATATTCTTGGAGCCTCCTCCTCCCGTTAGTTGTTTAATGGTCCACCACCATTCACGACTGGATGTGGCAGGACTGCAGAGCTTTGTTCTTATCCGTTGATTGTGGGATCGCTTAGCCCTGTCTATTGCATGATGCTTCCACTTTTTAGCATGCATGTAGTCCTGTGTTGCAGCTTCTCCAGGTTGGCACCTCATTTTTAGGTACGCCTGGTGCTGCTCCTAGCTTGCTCTTCTACACTCCTTATTGAACCAGGGTCGGTCCCCTGGCTTGATGGTAATGGTAGAGTGAGGGATATGCTGGGCCATGAGGTTACAGATGGTGGTGTACTACAATTCTGCTGCTGCTGATGGCCCACAGCGCCTCATGGATGCCCAGTTTTGAGCTGCTAGATCTGTTCTGAATCTATCCCATTTAGCACGGTGGTAGTGCCACACAACATGATGGAGGGTGTCCTCAGTGTGAGGACGGGACTTCATCTCCACAATGACTGTGTGGTGGTCACTGCTACCAATACTGTCATGGACAGATGCATCTGCGACAGGTAGATTGGTGAGGACGAGGTCAAGTAGGTTTTTTCCTCGTGTTGGCTCTCTCACTAGCTGTCGCAGGCCCAAATTGGCAGCTATGTCCTTCAGGACTCAGCCAGCTCGGTCAGTAAGAACATAAGAACATAAGAAATAGGAGCAGGAATAGGCCACTTGGCCCCTCGAGCCTGCTCCGCCATTCAATAAGATCATGGCTGATCTTGGGCTCAAAGCCCCTTCCCCGCCCGCTCCCCATAACCCTTCACTCCCTTATCTTGCAAAAATTTGTCTATCTCCGCCTTAAATGTATTTAATGACCCAGCCTCCACAGCTCTCTGGGGCAGAGAATTCCACAGATTTACGACCCTCTGAGGGATGAAATTCCTCCTCATCTCAGTTCTAAAAGGGCGACCCTTTATTCTAAAACTGTGCCCCCGCGTTCTAGATTTCCCCACGAGGGGAAACATCCTCTCTGCATCTACCTTGTCGTGCCCCCTCAGTATCTTATATGTTTCAATAAGATCACCTCTCATTCTTCTAAATTCCAATGAGTATAGGCCCAGCCTGCTCATCATTTCCTCAGAAGTCAACCCCCTCATCTCTGGAATTAACCTAGTGAATCGTCTCTGAACTGCCTCCAATGCAAGTATATCCTTCCTTAAATAAGGAGACCAAAACTGTACGCAGTACTCAAGGTGTGGTCTCACCAATACCCTGTACAGTTGTAGCAGAGCTTCCCTGCTTTTATACTCCAACCCCCTTGAAATAAAGGCCAACATTCCATTTGCCTTTTTGATTACTTGCTGTACCTGCATGCTAACTTTTTGTGTTTCATGCACAAGGACTCCCAGGTCCCTCTGAACTGTAGCATTTTGTAATCTCTCTCCATTTAAATAATAATTTGCTTTTTTATTTTTCCTGCCAAAGTGTATAACCTCGCACTTTCCCACATTATACTCCATCTGCTAAATGTTTGTCCACTCACTTAGCCTGTCTATATCCCTTTGCAGGTTCTTTGAGTCCTCTGCACAACTTGCTTTCCCACCCATCTTTGTATCATCTGCAAACTTGGCTACATTACACTCGGTCCCTTCATCCAAGTCATTAATCTAGATTGTAAATAGTTGAGGCCCCAGCACCGATCCCTGTGACACCCCACTAGTTACCGTTTGCCAACCGGAAAATGGACCATTTATCCCGACTCTCTGCTTTCTGTTAGTTAGCCAATTCTCTATCCATGCTAATATATTACCCCCAATTCTGTGAGCTCTCATCTTATGCAGTAACCTTTTATGTGGCACCTTATCAAATGCCTTCTGGAAATCCAAATACACCACATCCACTGGTTCACCTTTGTCCACCCTGCTCGTTACCTCCTCAAAGAACTCCAGCAAGTTTGTTAAACATGATTTCCCTTTCATTAAACCATGCTGACTCTGCTTGACTGCATTATGATTTTCCAAATGCCCTGTTACAGCTTCCTTAATGAAGGACTCCAGCATTTTCCCAACAACAGATGTTAAGCTTCCTGCTTTCTGTCTCCCTCCTTTCTTAAATAGGGGTGTTACATTTGCGGTTTTCCAATCCACTGGGACCTCTCCAGAGTCCAGGGAATTTTGGTATATTGCAACCAATGCATCCACTAGCTCTGCAGCCACTTTTTTTGAGACCCTGGGATGCAGGCCATCTGGTCCAGGGGACTTGTCATCTTTTAGTCCCATTATTTTACCAAGTACTATTTCCTTAGTGATAGTGATTGTCTTTAGTTCCCCCCCTCCCTGTGGCCCCTTGATTATCCATTATTGGGATGTTGTTAGTATCGTCTACCGTGAAGACAGATACAAAATATTTGTTCAGAGTCTCTGCCATTTCCCCGTTCCACATTATTAATTGCCCAGTCTCATCCTCTAAGGGACCAACGTTTACTTTAGCTACCCTCTTCCTTTTTATATACCTGTAGAAGCTCTTACTATCTGTTTTAATGTTTCTTGCCAGTTTACTCTCATAATTCATCTTCTCTCTATTATTTTTTTAGTCATCCTTTGCTGGTTTTTAAAAATTTACCAATCCTCTGGTCTCCCACCAATCTTGGCAACATTGTATGCCTTCGTTTTCAATTTGATACCATCCTTTACTTCCTTAGTTAGCCACGGATGGTGCTCCCTTCTCTTAAAATCTTTCTTTCTCACTGGAATATATTTTTGTTGAGAGTTATGAAATATCTCCTTAAATGTCTGCCACTGCATTTCAACTGTCTTACCCTTTAATTTATTTTTCCAGTCCACTTTAGCCAATTCTGCCCTCATGCTACTGTAATTGCCTTTGTTTAAGATCAGGACAGTGTTTTGAGTTACAACTTTCTCACCCTCCAACTGAATTTGAAATTCAACCATGCTATGATCACTCTTTCCTAGAGGATCCTTTACTATGAGATCATTTATTAATTCTGTCTCATTACATAGTACCAGATCCAAGATAGCCTGCTCCCTGGTTGGTTCCATTACATACTGTTCTAGGAAACCATCCCAGATGCACTCTATGAACTCTTCCTCAAGGCTACCATGGCCAATTTGATTTGTCCAATCAATATGGAGATTAAAATCACCCATGATTATTACCGTACCTTTTTTACAGGCCTCCATTATTTGTTGATTTATACTCTGTCCAACAATATTGCTACTGTTTGGGGGCCTGTAGACTACGCCCACCAGAGACTTTTTCCTTTATTATTTTTTATCTCCACCCAAACCGATTCTACATCTTGATCTTCTGAGCCAATATCACTTCTCACCACTGCACTGATCCCATCCTTTACCAACAAAGCCACCCCACCTCCCTTTCCTTTCTGTCTATCCTTCCGAATTGTCAAATAACCTGGAATATTCAGTTCCCAGCCCTGATCACCTTGCAACCATGTCTCTGTAATGGTGATCAGATCATACCCATTTGTATCTATTTGTGCCGTCAACTCATCCATCTTGTTACGAATACTGCATGCATTCAGATATAGAGCTTTTAACTTTGTCTTTTTACCATTCCTCCTTGTTTTGGACCCATTTTCTGTTGCACTCTTATTTTTAAACCTTCTGTCCCTTCCTGTCACACTCTGGTTATTATTTCCCCCATCTCTATCCTGCTCTATTGCTTTCTCATTTCTCACTGACTTTTTAAATTCCTGCTCACCTGGATCCTCCCCCCCACTATTTAGTTTAAAGCCCTCTCTACAGCCCTAGTTATTTGATTCGCCAGGACTCTAGCCCCAGCATGGTTCAAGTGAAGCCTGTCCAAATGGAACAGCTCCCTCTTATCCCAGTACTGGTGCCAGTGCCCCACAAATCGAAACCCATTTCTCCCACACCAGTCTTTGAGCCACTCGTTCATTTCTCTGATCTTATTTACCCTATGCAAATTCGCTCGTGGCTCAGGTAGTAATCCAGAGATTATTACCTTTGTGGTTCTGCTTTTTAATTTAGCCCCTAGCTGCTCATACTCTCTCAGCAGAACCTCTTTCTTTGTCCTACCTATGTCATTGGTGCCTACGTGGACCATGACAACTGGATCCTCCCCCTCCCACTCCAAGTTTCTCTCCAGCCCAGAGGAGATGTCCTTAACCCAGGCAACACAGCCTTTGGGACTCACGCTCTCGGCTGCAGAGAACAGTGTCTATCCCCCTAACTATACTATCCCCTATCACTACAGCATTTCTTTTTACTCCCCGCACTTGAATGGCCACGGTGCTGTGGTCAGATTGCTCATCCTCCCTGCAGTCCCTGCCCTCGTCCACACAGGGAGCAAGAATCTCGTACCTGTTGGACAAGGCCAAGGGCTGAGACTCCTCCATCACTACCTCCTGGATCCCAATACCTGCCTCGCTTGTAGTCACACCCTCCTGTCCCTGACCATGGGCCAAATTGGAAGTAATTACTCTAGTGGGTGTGACTGCCTCCTGAAACTTAGTGTCCAGGAAATGCTCCCCCTCCCTAATGTGTCACAGTGTCTGAATCTCGGACTCCAGCTCATCAACTCTGAGCCGAAGTTCCTCGAGCAGCCAACATTTGCTGCAGATGTGGTCGCCCTGGACCTCAATGGTGTCCACCAGCTCCCACATGCGACAACAACACATTGCCTGGTCTCCCATCTCAATTAATTAATTAATTAGTTTTAAAATTTGGAACACGTATATCTTTTAATCTACACCAAGGCACTTAAATTTAGACGCCCAAGTTTGGAAAAAAAGCGAGAAATATAGAAATACTCACCAACCAATCACTTACCTGCTTTCTGGTGATGTCACACTTCGATTACTTTTTACTTCCTTACATTCACCGGTCTGTTGTAGCCGCTCACCTGGGCTCCCGCTGTTTTAGTAGCTCCGAACTCTCGCTCTCTCCTGGGCTCCTGCTGTTTATGTAGCTCCGAACTCTCGCTCTCTCTGGGCTCCCGCTGTTTATGTAGCTCCGAACTCTCGCTCTCTCTCCTGGGCTCCCGCTGTTTATGTAGCTCCGAACTCTCGCTCTCTCCTGGGCTCCTGCTGTTTATGTAGCTCCGAACTCTCGCTCTCTCCTGGGCTCCCGCTGTTTATGTAGCTCCGAACTCTCGCTCTCTCCTGGGCTCCCGCTGTTTATGTAGCTCCGAACTCTCGCTCTCTCCTGGGCTCCCGCTGTTTATGTAGCTCCGAACTCTCGCTCTCTCCTGGGCTCCCGCTGTTTATGTAGCTCCGAACTCTCGCTCTCTCCTGGGCTCCCGCTGTTTATGTAGCTCCGAACTCTCGCTCTCTCCTGGGCTCCCGTTGTTTATGTAGCTCCGAACTCTCGCTCTCTCCTGGGCTCCCGCTGTTTATGTAGCTCCGAACTCTCGCTCTCTCCTGGGCTCCCGCTGTTCATGTAGCTCCGAACTCTCACTCTCCCTGGGCTCCCGCTGTTTATGTAGCTCCGAATTCTCGCTCTCTCCTGGGTCCCGCTGTTTATGTAGCTCCGAACTCTCGCTCTCTCCTGGGCTCCCGCTGTTTTAGTAGCTCCGAACTCTCGCTCTCTCCTGGGCTCCCGCTGTTCATGTAGCTCCGAACTCTCGCTCTCTCCTGGGCTCCCGCTGTTCATGTAGCTCCGAACTCTCGCTCTCTCCTGGGCCCCCGCTTTTTATGTAGCTCCGAACTCTCGCTCTCTCCTGGGCTCCCGCTGTTCATGTAGCTCCGAACTCTCGCTCTCTCCTGGGCTCCCGCTGTTTATGTAGCTCCGAACTCTCGCTCTCTCCTGGGCTCCCGCTGTTTATGTAGCTCCGAACTCTCGCTCTCTCCTGGGCCCCCGCTGTTTATGTAGCTCCGAACTCTCGCTCTCTCCTGGGTCCCGCTGTTTATGTAGCTCCGAACTCTCGCTCTCTCCTGGGCTCCCGCTGTTTATGTAGCTCCGAACTCTCGCTCTCTCCTGGGCTCCTGCTGTTTATGTAGCTCCAAACTCTCACTCTCTCCTGGGCTCCCGCTGTTTATGTAGCTCCGAACTCTCGCTCTCTCCTGGGCTCCTGCTGTTTTTGTAGCTCCGAACTCTCGCTCTCCTGGGCTCCCGCTGTTTATGTAGCTCCGAACTCTCGCTCTCCTGGGCTCCCGCTGTTTATGTAGCTCCGAACTCTCGCTCTCTCCTGGGCTCCCGCTGTTTTTGTAGCTCCGAACTCTCGCTCTCTCCTGGGCTCCCGCTGTTTTTGTAGCTCCAAACTCTCGCTCTCTCCTGGGCTCCCGCTGTTTATGTAGCTCCGAACTCTCGCTCTCTCCTGGGCTCCCGCTGTTTAGTAGCTCCGAACTCTCGCTCTCTCCTGGGTTCCTGCTGTTTTAGTAGCTCCGAACTCTCGCTCTCTCCTGGGCTCCCGCTGTTTATGTAGCTCCGAACTCTCGCTCTCTCTCCTGGGCTCCTGCTGTTTTTGTAGCTCCGAACTCTCGCTCTCTCCTGGGCTCCTGCTGTTTTTGTAGCTCCGAACTCTCGCTCTCTCTGGGCTCCAGCTGTTTTACTAGCTCCGAACTCTTGCTCTCTCCTGGGCTCCCGCTGTTTTAGTAGCTCCGAACTCTCGCTCTCTCCTGGGCTCTCGCTGTTTATGTAGCTCCGAACTCTCGCTCTCTCCTGGGCTCCCGTTGTTTTAGTAGCTCCGAACTCTTGCTCTCTCCTGGGCTCCCGCTGTTTTAGTAGCTCCGAACTCTCGCTCTCTCCTGGGTCCCCGCTGTTTTACTAGCTCCGAACTCTCGCTCTCTCCTGGGCTCCTGCTGTTTTTGTAGCTCCGAACTCTCGCTCTCTCCTGGGCTCATGCTGTTTTAGTAGCTCCGAACTCGGTGCTACTGAGCCACTCTTGATGATGGACATTGAAGTCCCCCACCCAGAATACGTTTTGTGCCCTTGCTACTCTCAGTGCTTCTTCCAAGTGGTGTTTAACATGGAGGAGTACTGATTCATCAGCTGAGGGAGGGCGGTAGGTGGTAATCAGCAGGAGGTTTCCTTGCCCATGCTTGACCTGAAGCCATGAGACTTCATGGGGTCCGGAATCAATGTTGAAGACTCCCAGGGCCACTCCTTCCCGACTGTATACCACTGTGCTGCCACCCCTGGTGGGTCTGTCCTGCCGGTGGGACAGGACATACCCAGGGATTTGAACTCATGTCTCTGGATCATTAGTCCTGGCCTCTGGATTACTAGCCCAGTGACATTATCACTATGCTACTGTTCCTGTGGGGCTCAGGCTCCTCTAAGTCTGAGAACAAGGCACACTGTTGGAGTACAGAGAGTATTACTTTGTATTTGGCCTGTGCTGCATCTGACCTGTGAAAGCTTAATGTCAACATTCGTCGAAAAGTCAAAAATGTTACATTCTCCTGCACTGACGAATCACCAAAAACATATGAGCAGCATTCTCTTCATGAAATGTAATTGTAATCAGAGGAAAACAGGTTTGGCATACAAAGTAATGATGCATATTATGTCGATGTGTGCCATTGTGAAAGAAATAAGGTACAACTCATCTTCTTTCAATAGATACCACCCTTTAAAAAGAGGAAGTTGGACTTTTGCTTTAAAACAGGTATCAGAAATGTGAGGAGGAATCAGCATTCCCAACATGAAGATCAACACGTTCACTTATTTAATATCTTTGTACTAGGTCTGAGAGAACATGGCAAATGAAAAGGTACCAAGGGTTGCCCTATTAGTCGGCTCTGTCTCCCATTCCTCCTCAAACAGTATTCATCTTCATTCCCTCAAGTTGGATGGGTACAAACTTGCGCGCACCTGGAGTATAAATGGAGCCACAAACTCCATACGCTCACCACTGACTCCACCCCATTCCCAAGACACTATTTCAGGCTGAACCTGATTGTACGCGACTATTCTCTTTCTCACAAAGGCTGCCTACTTCCATCTCCATTATATTGACCGCCTCAACCCCTACCTTAGCCCAGCTGCCTCTGAAACCCTCATGCCTGCCTTTATCACCTCATTGTGATCTATTTTAATTCCCCAGAATCAGCATAAATGGGGTGATAATTGCTTCACAATTAGGTTGGTTGCCTTACCGCCCTTTGAACCCTGACGATCGGCCCGCTTGTGGTTCTGACAGGGGCTTACAGCTGGGCAACTAAAGCGCCTGCCTGTTTCAGGTGATAGACACCTTGTGATATGCAACTCGAGGCCCTATGACATACATAGGCCCCGATTTTAAGAGAGAACTCGTCGGAGACTGCCCCATGCATGTTTCACCGGTGCTGGGGTTGAAGAAGCCTTGGATAGGAACGTTGCACATAATTTTTGTGGGGCTGGAGTGCTCCTCCGGGTCGCACAAAAATACCGCGGGTCCCTGCTGGACCAGGCTCGCTCTCACCCTCTCGGCCTTGCCTTCCTCCTCCTCCCAGGGCCTACATGCAGCCGTCAGCAGCATCACCCCTGGTGGGTCAATATCGCCGAGCTGCCTTGGGACACCCGGTTAGCACCCGTGGCTCACCAGTGCGATCCAAATGAGGCTCAGGTCTCAAAATGATGGGGTCTTCTTCGCTGCCGGAACAGGCAGTCAGCCCGGCTGCCCAAAAGTCAACATTGACCCAATGACTCTCCTAGCTGGCCTCCTATCCATCAACTTTGATTCATCTAAAACTCTTCTAAACTATTGTCCTCATTGAAGACCCGCACACACCATTTTCACTTGGTGGCCTTTAGGTTATAAAGATAGTTAGTTTACAACTAAAGCAGATCACTAAAGCAACTGCAAAAAATTGTGTCGGGCAAGTAATTTGTAACACATTTTTTTGTGCACGGAAATTAAAAGAACGAGCCCATCAGGTCGGAACACCAGCCAATTTTCTGTCTTCCCTACCCAGGGCTGCGGAGGCCAATTGTAAAGGTCGGCATCAGCTAACTCAGCACAAGATTAGGATTGAAAGAGAGACCTTCTTCGACTGTATGGCTCAACTACAAACTGGAAAATGTGCTGATCTATCAGCGAGCACAAGATAGCTTTTTATTAGATTGTTATTGCATTTCTATTATTTTTTTGAATGTAATGGTGCTAAAATTGCAGTTCAACTGTTGACTAAAACATCACGTTGATTTTATAATGACAATAAGAACTGGGCATTCTAGTTAAAACGTCAGCTATATGCAAAATGGCTGACTGTGATCCACCCAAGCGTACATTTGCTTGTGGGCAAACACTAATGTTCCCTCTCTGTTTGCTGATTATTTTTGATGCGTCTGTTAAAAAAGAACTGCATTGTTATTCAGCTATTTCAATAAAACAAACTGCTCATGGCTAAATATAGGGGACTTTCTAAATGAGTGTGCACAAGTATTTTGTGCTGTTTTAGCATTCCCATACTTGCAAAAAGGATGTTGGGAACTGCATCTTTCTTTTAAAGACTGGGCCACTAAAGTCTGCAGGGACTGCAGCGCGCGATTAACGCACGCCCATTGATTGAAATGCAGCCAACTTTGTGCTGTCTACTCATTATAATGATTGCTGCTTGCAGCCAGCACTAACCGTGCTGTTCATTGGCTGCACGCATCAACAGGGGGCCCAAAATCGTCACTTCCTAGCACCACTTAAAACTAGCCTGCACTGTTTAAAGCTAGCCTGCACCGCTTAAAGGGCAGGTGCATTGTAACTGCAGCAGGTGCTGGGAGTCGTGCAGGAAGTGAACCTGTCCTGGGAAACCATGAGGAATGGCACAAAATGGGAAAGTGCGGGCTCCAAGGTTTTCGGGCACTGCACTGGAGGTCTTAGTGGAGGAGGTGCAACTTCCATTGCAGCACAAGCAGCAGCCACCCAACGCCTGAGTGCTGCAGTGGAAGCTCAGACTGCTGTCATGCAAGGTCAGCTTGCTACCAATGCAAGCTCAGACTGCTGCCATTATGGTTGTGGAATACTGTATTGAAGGTCTTGCAGGGTGTCGCAGCAGTCCAGCAATCTGTCCTCCAACAGCTTACTAGGATTGCTGAGGTGCCACCCCAGGGGCGTGGCAGTGGCTCCGTGGAGCTCGAATCTGCTGTCCTCTCTCAGTATGACAGCATTCGTGCTCCCACCCCTGCCACTCTGCCGTGCCCTTGCTGTTGCCTGTCAGCCGAGATGATGCAGTCTGAAGCCGGTTCTTCTAGGCCCAGAGCTGCTCGAAGTCGTCCTCCAAGGCCATCTGCAGTCTCCTCCACTGAACGTCAGCAGCCTTCCACCAGCTATGCTGCAGCCACTGGGGTAGCACTGCATAGGAGCACTAGGACAAGCAAAGGCACATGGAAGACAGGCACTAAGGGAATGCACAAGGGTGATTAGTTGAAGTTTGTATGCAATATGGCATGATTTCATTTATAAATTTAGTTTGAAATGTTTATTTTGTGGTGGCATTTATTTTTGCATTGTGGCCAAGCGGATGCTGTGATGATCAGTAACAGCGGGAATGTAAGGTGTGGGACTGTTGATGAATGGGGAATTGGGGTTGCGATTACTGGTATTGCACTCAAATTAGTTCTTTACGGACCGCCCGGGCAGAAAGAGGCTGTCTAGGTTGCTCCTCCTCCTCATGCTCCTGCTCCTGAGCTACTTGCCATATAGCTGGTGGCAAGGGCTGTCCCCTTTTGATGGCGAGGTTGTGCAGCATGCAGCAGACCTCCACGAATCTTCACACCCGCTCTGTCAAGTACTGCGGGGCTTCTCCAGAGCGATCCAGGCAGCGGAAGCGTTGTTTCAGCATGCCAATGGTCAGCGGATAGCTCTTGTCGCCCAGTAGCCTCCCTTTGTTTTGCCCTGGTGGTTGAAATACAGCTGGCACAGCGGACTGCCGCAAAATGAAAGCATCATGACTGCTGCCAGGATACTGGGCATTGACCTGCATGATTCGCTGAGTATGGTCGCACACCAGCTGGACGTTGAGGGAGTAGAATCCCTTTCGGTTATGGTATTTGGCAGAGTTCACATGTGGTGCCCACAAAGCGATGTGCATGCAGTCAATGGCACCCTCCACCATGGAAAAGCCTGCATTCCTAGCAAAGCCGCCTGCTTGCTCCACTTGCTGGTCTCTGGCAAGAGAGAATGAAATGTAGACAGCTCTCTTTGAATACAGAGCCTCAGTGACCTCCCTTATGCAACAGTGGACGGCAAACTGCGAGATGTTGCAAATATCGCCAGCTCCTGCCCATCTAAAAGTTCATCATCACAGTCACCTTCACAGCCACTGGCCATATGGTCCTTGCCCTGCTCTGAGGTTGCAGTTGTGGCTGCAGCAGGTGGCAGATTTCAGTGAGGACATTCTTATTGAAGTGCAGACGTCTCACACATTGTTCCTCGCTGAGGTTTAGGTCGGAGAATTGCTCCTTGAACACCCTGGGCAGATATGGCCTCCTGCTGAGAGCACTTTCCCCTTCCTCCTCCTCCTCCCTCTTCCAGCAGCTTGTCCTGCTTTGCGTAGCCTCTGCTCATTCTCCCAGTCATGCTGTATTCCAAGGGGAATTCCTACCAGTGCACCCATTTCTGTGAGCAACTGGTTTGTGCAGAAGCCTTGAATTCAGCTAAAAGTCCTTCAGCACCATCCACACCACTCCCTGTAGACTTTTGCAACTTGAAAGAACTATGGGAAGCACCAAACACTTGTAGAATCATAGCAACAGCCAGAAGAAATCAACCAGCAACTAACATGTAAGTAGTTGATGATCTGTTTAAATAGCGTTGGTGGGGGGTCTTTCCTGCTGCTGAACGCACGATCAGCTGTGCGAGGTTAAGAGAGGGTGTCGGCTGGAGCATTGAGCTCCAAAATGGCACTGCTGGCTTCAAATCAGCATTGCACACTGATTGACATCATGGTCTGCCTGCTCTGCATACTTCTGGTGGACGTTAGCTGTGTGTGCACTAACGGCCTCACCAAGTTGGCGTCCGGTACGATTCGCAGCAGAATTGTGTGCGCGCGCATCGGATGCACTTTTGGTCCCTGAACGGTACCCTTCATGCCCCAACAATGGGTGCTACTGAGCCCAATTTTGTGCCCTGGATCTCTGCCCTCTTTAGCACAGCTAGAATGCGAGCTTACCCTTCGGTAAGTCCTGTCCTGGGCAGAACTTTCAAGTACAGCTGCACCTGTCCACTTATGCTCAGTGAATTACCCAGTGCAGACCACTCTACACGTAACTCACTATCTATGCCATGTGAGGTGCCGATTTCTGTGGTGCTGCTTGTAAGAGTAAGCGTGAGTGACAGTGCATCTTCGGGAGGGCTTTCCCCCTCAGCCTATGCAGCTGCAGAGCCCAGGTTGTCTGAAGAACCTAGAAAAATGGCAAAGGGAGAAGGGTTAATTTATAATGGCTAGGGTAAGCAGTGACAGATGAGTGGCAGCACCAGGTTGCCATTGTGTGTGTGCGTGCATGTGTGCGTGTTGTGGCAAGAGAAATGCAAGGGAAAATGTGCAAACACCCTGCTGTGTGTGGCCTCGAGCTCAGCCATCTCTACTGCTTTAAGCCCTCTCTCTGGCAATGATGTTGCTGACCCTGTCCTCCATCAGTATCAGAGTTTGCAGTGTAGCGGGACCTTCTCCTGTTCTTCAAGTTTCTCTTTGATTGTGTAACCATGTTTTCCTGCAAGAAGGATGGGAGTGGGTTAGTGTGTGCCCTGCTGAAGGGTTTTGAAGGTGTATGAGGTGGTTTAGCATAGTGTGAATGATGAGAGGAAGAAGCAGCAAGTGTGGGCAAGATGGGAACGTAATTGTGAGGGCTTGAGTGTGTGACTGCAAGCAGAAGAAGGTGTAGTGAAGTGTCCCATTGTGATTAGGAGAGAGGCTGGGAAGGATTAATAGTTCTGGGACTAAAGGCTTGTGTTGAAGTGGAGTCTTACCTTGGCTATCCTGGTAAGATCATTAAATTTCTTCCTGCACTGCAGCCAGGTCCCAGGGCACCCAATGCCTATCTGAAGGAAAGAGGACCTCCATCCAAACCTCACTTGCTCCATGAGCGCCTCCATGGCTGCATTGGAGAATCGGGGTGCTCTGGCCGCCGTCATGCTCCCTGTTACATCGGTAACATGCTGTTCACTGACCACCTTTGACAAAGCACTCCTCCCCTTTAAGAGCTGCTGATTACACTATTGCACAAAGTCAAAATTACCCCCATTGTGTGTTACAAAACATCTCTATTGTTATGAAGCAGTAAATCCTCCAATTTACCATGGGAAACACCATGGGGATCTGCTGGTGTTTATAAATATTTCAAAATCAGTGTTCATTCCAAATTAACAAGGGTAACATCAAAATAATTCACAACATAACTGAACATTATTATAGTAATAAAGCATTAAAGATGTGATCATTTATTGCAAAGTTATTAAACTCCACATTTTTATTGCTGGATCTTTACTAATCAAAATATTTGTTTATAATTGGCACTTAGCATAAACATTCACTGATCGTATATGTGTGTGTTTCCATATTTAATTGAGAGTTATTGGTTTGCACTGTTACATAACCAGATGTAACTGCAGAACAGATTTATATACACACAAGATTTTACACCGGGAACTTTGGCATACTATTTTCATTAAATGTTTATGTAGGACAAATTATAGAGACACACATTAATGGTTCCTATTTTAGATTCTGTTATCACGATGACCAATATTGTTTCTATGATATTTAAAGTAATTTATGTTATTTATATGTAGAAGTAACACAGCCAGCAGTGCAACACAGGGGTCGGTGTTTAGCTGCAAAGGGACCTCGAGACTGCAGCAAAGGATGAAGTGATGTTTTCAGAACAAAGTCCAATAGATAATTCCAAGGTTCGAACTACTTAACCTATTGAAGAACATCGTTACCGAAATGTAATTACACTAATATTTATATTTCTGTGCGTCCATGAATCTATAAAAGTATTCATTAAAAGACACTAAATTAAATTACTGACCCAAATAAACACTGAAGCAATCAGAAGGCAGATTTTTTGAAATGAACTTTGCAATTGATGGCGGTCCACAATTCATTATCAGTTTTAAATTATTTATCATGGAACCTGAATTATTATGCCGTTAATTTTGCCCAAGTGAAACTTTCACGGTGTAAACTTTAATTTACTTCAGTGAACAGTTTAATAGTCATATTCGAAAATTCTCACTGCCAGTTTATGATATGGTATTAAAATTCATGTGATGCTTTGCTGTGTACAATTGGGACAGTTCTCACTATTAATTGAAACTGATAGTCTTTCCCAGTTAACGTGCAGTGTGTGCAGATACAGTGAAGTGGCTGCACTCATCTGCACATCCAAACTAGCCAACCGACAGAGATAGTCATTTTCTGCATATCAACGTCAGCCAAAATTATAGGTGTGTGGATGGCACAGTTGTTTAAATACAGACATAAGCTTTCTGTTATTTAAGGTATAATTGTGCATCTTTCTCCATTCCATTCTTTATAAGGTCCACTGAGCTCTGCAGATTTGACTTACTTGGTGCAGCTAAGTGGGGCTGCAATAATTTGCCTAGTGAAAGCTTGTTAGAGTCTACCAGATGCTGTCTGAACACTACATAAATTGCATGTGTCAGTTTATACATATGTGTTCTTATTAAGTGGTGCAGTATACACCAACAATTCATCTATGCAGACAACACTAGGCTGCTCTCTGTGTGTGTGTCGTGAAATCAATTATCCCAACTTTGCATACAAGTTTTCATCTTTACAGACTGGTAAATACCATTATAATTGTACAGGAGAAAGTAAAGCCGGAACATTTTGGCTGCCAATAAATATTCTAGTCTTTTGACGGTATAACAGGGTACACCAGTAGCTTGAAAGGAATTGCCTTGCTAATTAACTCTGTTACTGATCCATATTGATTGTCACTTGCAATGACTGCTGCATAGCCAATTTAGGCACTTTCCTCACTCACACCACACCACCACTCCACTGAAAAACAAAGGCTTTGGGGAAGTTGAAGAAAACGGGCTTCCCTTTGCAATGACTTTACATCCTGCGATGCTGCTGCTCAAGGTTTCTGGAACATATTTCTGCCAAGGAGCCTGAGAATTGCTGTGAAGTCCTTCTGTCTTTGACTCCACAGGGAGTATCACCACCACCTGTCCTACTGTATTGTTGCAAAGGGTGAATGCAGTGTGGTTATTAAAGCACCGTTTCCCAAATTAGTTCTGTGCCTGCTAACTCTGGTCCTGTGGGGGCCACAGACTTCTTTCAGTTTAAATTTGGGCTCACTGCCAGATTGATCCCACACAACAGACAGATTTCAAAGGCTCACCAGTGCACTGACAGAAATGAATAACATAGCAATGTTTCGGCCCTCAGCTCAGGTGCTGCTTTAAGGTACAAAAAGAGCTTATAAAAACAGCGCACATTTCTTAATAGGAAATATATTTCTCGAATGAGAATTTATTTCATTTTGCTTTTGACATGCATTTTCAACAGGAGCATCTCCCACATTCATTGTGGATGTTCTTAATGCTTGCTTGTGAATGGCTATCTGCCAGGATGCTGTGAAAAAGAGTGACAAAGCATGCGGATGTCTTAATTATTATCAGGGAGATGTATGAAGTCGTTGTGCCAGATTGTAAAGACAGTAACAACTGAGCCCAAGAGTAGAATAATAAATACAGCTCGTGTTCCAGATGGCTGTCCCTGATTGCAAGTAAACTGCCGGTTACCAATTGGTCAGTTCCTCACTGACGTCTCAGAACATTTTTATTTGTTCTATCGTACGATTTAAGTCTAGAAATATTTCCTAACTCTATGCGAGTAGTTATTTTCCCTGAATTACTAAACTGGCATAATGCCTACACAAAATCCAGACTGACACTCCAGTGCAGTACTGAGGGAGTGCTGCACTGTCGGAGGTGCCACCTTTTGGATGAGATGTTAAACCGTCTGCCCTGTCAGGTGGATGTAAATAATCCCATGGCACTATTTCGAAGAACAGCAGGGGAGTTCTTGCCGAATATTTATCCCTCAGCCAACATCACTAAAACAGATTGGCCCAGATTTTATGGGGCCGAAGATGGGATACGCTGTGCATACGCCGTCTTAAGTCCTCAGAATGGCCCCACATGTTTCGGGTCTCCACATGCGCTGCGCATGTGAGAAAACCCGGAACTTGCGATCTGTCAAATTTCTCCTTGACAGATCGTCCGCACGTGCCCCAAAAACACTTTGGCTGGCGCAGACAACTGCCCAGCGAATGCCCACGAAACCCTTACGCCTGGTAAAAGCAGGCGTAGGGCCTACTATTACCAGTGTAAGGGCTAAAAAAATGTTAAATTAAAATGTTTTAAATGATTAAAACATACAAAAACATTTAAAATTAGTTCATGTAAATTTTGAGCTGGAATAAAATGTTTTTTATTATATTTCAAAAAATGTTTTTTTATTTTAAACGTTTAACAAAGGGACTTTTAATTAATTTTCAATATGGGAATATTTATTTTTATTAGAATTGTGTTCTATTTGGGGATTTCTCATAAGTTTATGGGGATTTCAAAATGGAATCCCCATAAGCTTATGAGGAATCTCCCTTTCTAATTGCTTGGCCTGGCCCACGTGATCCCAGGGACGCGTTCGAACCG
This sequence comes from Squalus acanthias, assembly GCA_030390025.1. Classification (NCBI taxonomy): domain Eukaryota; kingdom Metazoa; phylum Chordata; class Chondrichthyes; order Squaliformes; family Squalidae; genus Squalus; species Squalus acanthias. Next base: position 45,783,297 of record CM059435.1, read on the forward strand.
TCTGCGTCCCTGGAATCCGTGGGCCTTTACACAGGTGTACGCCTGGAGACCCAGGACCCGAAGACTCAAAGCTCCGGAGACACCAGGTACTTTTGGAATTTTTTTTCGGGTCGGAGGCGTATTCTTCTGGTGCGCCTCCGTCCACAAATTCAGGGCCAATGTCTGGCCATTATCACATTGCTGTTTGTGGGAGCTTGCTGTGCGCAAATTGTTTGCCGTGTCTCCTACATTACAACAGTGACTACACTTCAAAAGTACTTTATTGGCTGTAAAGCACTTTGGGACATCTTGGGGTCATGAAAGGCGCTATATTTTTTTAATTTGTTTATGGGATGTGGGCGTCGCTGGCAAGGCCAGCATTTATTGCCCATCCCTAATTGCCCTTGAGAAGGTGGTGGTCCTGTTAAGTTTCTGGTCAATGGTGAACATAAATGCAAGTTATTTCATTATTGAGAAGTTTAGTGGCATAAATGCAAGATGTGGTAACCATTAACAGGAGAAATGGACAGCACATTGATTACTTTTTTTTAAACCATTGTGGTTGAAAAGTGCGGTTTCGGACTATATGAAATCAAAGTTGAATGGCAATAGCAAATTCGTAAATCATCACTGTCAATTAAGATTGACAAGAAGTACACTAGCAATTAAAATGGGTGCTTACAAAAACTAGGGATGTTGTTAGAAGAGCACTGTGTTTATTCTCAGGAATTCCTAAATATAAACTTGTTTCAAATCTTATAAATAAATCTTCGATGAATGTGATAACCCTACTGGTGATGGGATTTAAAGAGTTGAGGCATGATTTAAGTAGTTGTGCAACTTTTTATTCAGTCAGCAGTCATATTGAATTGAGATGTTTGTTAATCAAAGAAAACAAATTAAAGTTGTTCATTTCTGGCTCAATTCACGTCTTTGGGGCAGAGATTTATCTTCGCCAGTCGTGTGAAACAGATAGTATTGCATCAGTCACCCGCTATACGCCTCGCCCAATATTCAGTTCAAGACCAATTTAGTGTTTTACAACACTTTTCGCTATCAGCTGCCCACTCTCTTTAAAAAGTGCAAACCGCAGCCTAAATTGATGGCTATATATGCTGTTATAACAGCAGCCCAAACTACCCCAACATCATCTACTCCTCATCCTACACTGGCTGGATCAAGCCTGGTAATAAAGATAAAGGAAAGCAAGGGCCTTTCGTTTGTCACTGTTGCAGTTTGATAAAGACCTCAATTTGCGGTGCAGAGACATAAATTCATGCAAAGCACCAGGAGGTGATGAACAGATACACAAAACTCCTCTGCAGTGATTATTCGGTCACTTCTTTTTTTTGGTTTTATGGAGATCAGCGCTAGGTCACACATGCTTAAGTTGAATTTGAACATTTGCCAAGAAATTATTAATTAATTCGAATAACACTTAATTTCTTTTCCTTTCAGTTGAACCTGCATCTGACAAGCAGGTAGGTTTAGGAAGATTAAGCCGTCATTTTGTGTGGTGGGACCACACGCCTTACAGAACCTTCAGTGAACACCAAAGAGTTCATTAGAAGTCAGGTCAAATGTCAGAGGTGAATATTTAAATATGGGAAGAAAAAGTTGGATCAGAAGTGAAGGTTTGACCAAGCACTCCATGAATAGAGAAAAATCACAGCTGATTAATATTGGGATAGTGTGTCAATCAACAGCATTGGTCGAATTTTACTTAAATGGGATAAATCCATGTATATGAATGATATTAGGCTGACCCTGGCCCCGCCTTAATCGGGTAAATTGACAATGGAGTGTTTGATGCTTTTTTTGCTGAAAAACTTCTCTGCTGCTACCTTTATAATGAAATATCTTGTGTACATACTGGGGGCCAAATTGGGCCGCGTAGCGTTTGTATTTTAGGTGCTATGCGGCCACCTAACACTCGAAAATGGGGTCTGAGATGCGCATGCACACTTCCAATGGGGGAAGTGCGCTGGACGCCATTTTGGTAAAGGGGTTTGCGCGCGCACAAACTAACAACCACCAGCAGTATGCAGAGCAAGCAGATCAGTGTGCAATGCTGATTTGACGCCAGCACTGCCATTTTTCAACTGCCCATTCCAGCCAACACCCTGTCTTAACCTCGCACAGCTGAACACGACACTAAACTGAATGAAGGACCCCCCCACCAGCGCTATTTAAAGAGATCATGATCTACTTACAGGTTAGTTGCTGGATTATTTCTTCTGGCTGCTATAGAATTGTATGTATTTTTGGAGCTCTCCTATACTTGGCTAATGTTTGAATAGTCTACAGGGAGTGGTCTGACTGGTGCTGAAGTACTTTTTGGTCATTTAAAAGCTTTTGCTGAAACAAGTTGCTTCCAGACATGGGTGGCCTGGTAGGCCTTCCTCTTGGAATTGACCATGACTGGGAGACTGAAGAGAGGCCGCGCAGAGCAGGGCAAGCTGCTAGAAGAGGGAGGAGGATGAGGGGGAGAAGGAAGTGCCAGAAGTGGGGTAGGAGGAAGTGCAACAGGAAGTGGAGGAACAGGAAGAGGAAGGGAGGCTACAATGTAGACAGCCTCTTTCTACCCGGGCTCTACATGATCAAATAATTCATGAGCGATACCAGTAACCTCAATTACACGTCCCCATTCACCAACAGTCCCACACTCCTTACTGATTCTATTTCACTGACTATCACATCGTCCTCTTACAAACAACACAAAAATAAAAGCCACCAGAAAGTGCACAATCCAAGTATAATTCACTCATTACATAATGCATTCAAAAATAAACTAATCACCCTTGTGCATTCCCTTAGTACCTGTCTCCCGTGTGCCTTGCCTGTCCTAGTGCTCCTACGAGGTGTTTTCCCAGTGGCTGCAGCATGCGTGGTGGAAGGCTGCTGACCTTCAATTGAGGAAACTACAGATGGCCTTGGAAGGCGACCTCGAGCAGCTCTGGGCCTACAGGGCCCATCTTCAGACTTCACCATCTCGGCCTGGGCTGCAGCAGTCTAGGCTGGCTGGCTGACAGGCATCAGCAAGGGCATTAGCAGAGTGACAGTGGTGGGAGCAGTAATGCTGTCATCCTGAGAGAGGACAGCAGGTTCATGTTCCATGGAGCCACTGCCAGTCTCCCGGGGCAGTGCCTCAGCAATCCTACTGATCTGTTGGAGAATGGATTAATGGACTGCTGATTCACCCTGGAAGCCCCGTTGAACTGTGATATCCAGAGCTACGATGGCAGCAGTCTGAGCTTGCAAGAACATAAGAACATAAGAAATAAGATCAGGAGTAGGCCATATGGCCCCTCGAGCCTGCTCCACCATTCAATAAGATCATGGCTGATCATCGACCTCAACTCCACTTTCCCGCCTGATCTCCATATCCCTTGATTCCCCTAGAGTCCAAAAATCTATCTATCTCAGCCTTGAATATACTCAAAGACTCAGCATTCACAGCCCTCTGGGGCAGAGAATTACAAAGATTCACAACCCTCTGAGTGAAGAAATTCCTCCTCATCTCAGTCTTAAATGGCTGACCCCTTATCCTGAGTCTATGCCCCCTAGTTCTAGACACTCCAACCAGGGGAAACAACCTCTCAGCATCTACCCTGTCAATCCCCTTCAGAATCTTGTATGTTTCAATGAGATCACCTCTCATTCTTCTAAACTCCAGAGAGTATAGGCCCATTCTACACAATCTCTCATCATAGGACAACCCTCTCATCCCAGGAATCAATCTAGTGAACCTTCGTTGCACCGCCTCCAAGGCAAGTATATCCTTCCTTAGATAAGGAGACCAGAACTGTGCACAGTACTCCAGGTTTGGTCTCACCAAGGCCCTGTACAATTGTAGCAAGACTTCCTTACTCTTATATTCCAACCCCCTTGCAATAAAGGCCAACATGCCATTTGCCTTCCTTATTGCTTGCTATACCTGCATGCTCGCTTTCTGTGTTTCTTGCACGAGGATACCCAAATCTCTCTGAACACCAACATTTGAAAGTTTCTCACCATTTAAAAAATATTCTGTTTTTCTATTCTTCCTACCAAAGTGAATAACCTCACATTTCCCTACATTATACTCCATCTGCCACCTTACTGCCCACTCATTTAGAATACCTATATCCCTTTGCAGACTCTTTGGGGGAGAAATTCAGTATCGCCCCATTTGGGGCACAATTATCGTCCGGGCGCAAAGATTAGCGCCTGGCGCTAATTATCGCCACCGACTGCAAACTTGACTTTTATCGCCCCTGGAGGTGATTGGAGCGCTAAATCAGGCGCTTCACATCTGTCTTAAGGCGCAAAGGCCAAGGAGCGAGGCGCTACCTCAGAGCGCTGGCGAAGCTCATGTGATGTCAGTCAGCAATGGAACACAGACACAATGGCGCAGGCCAGTTCTTAAAGGGGAGGGTTGATCTTGCTTTCCATCTACATCCTGCTCATTGCAGCCTTGAATCTCGGCCTGGAGAGACCTGCACATCAAATCTGCTGGAAAGAACAATGGAGAGTACCAGGGAAAGAGCTCAGAGTGCAGCCCCCACAGTCTCTGCTAAATCGATACAAGGAAGGGCAAATCAAAATGAACCTGCAAAGTGCTGCTCAGTACCCAAAACTCCTTCACACAGCGTTGAATCTCTCCAGAAGTCTCTCTCTCTCTCTCTCAGAATGCGCGGTTCTAAAATGTCACCAACAATAAAAGGCAGGAAGCGGTCACCTTTAAATAGCGCTCCCCCAGTCCCTTCCTGACTGCAAAACGCTCCCCTCAACCTGTCGTTGCTAGCGGCAGGCGGTAAGGCAGGGGGCGCCACTCAATATCCGCTCTGGGGCGGTATCGGGGCGTTGCGCACTCGACTGACGTCACGATCTGTTGGCGCAGGAGATCGTGGCGGTAGTGTTTAGCGCTGCCGCAAAATGTCTAGTTAATTTCGCGAGCGGCGCAAACATCGCCGCGCCCGGGTGCTAGATGCTTTGCGCCCCATTAGCGCCCTCTTAAGGCGCTAACGGGAGGCGCAACCAACGGAATTTTTCCCCCTTTGTGTTCTCCAGTCTGAGCTTCCACTATAGCTCTCAGTCCTTTGATAAAAGCTGTTTTTGCTGCAGTGCAAGCTGTGACATTGGCCATCAGACGCTGCACGATGGTGGGTTCCACAGATGTGCTGATGGAGGTGACCACCCGTTCCATGTCTGAAAGGATGGGCTCCAAGCTCTATGCAAAGCCCTGTGCCAAGTTGGCGCTGGACTCCTCCATGCTCCTTGACATTGAGCGCAGGCTTTCCAATGCACCAAACATTTGGTATTTACACATATCAACCTTCTTCTATAGCCTGGCCTATGGTATCCTCAACTGACCCCTCTGCAGCAGAACTAGTGTGTGACCTCGCCCTCTGGCGAGCTGGCACCTGCACTATCCTTTCCCCGCTGCCCAGGCTCCTGCGCACTTGTGCTCGGTGTCTCATCACGTCCAAATCCCTCCTCTATCCTAACCTCTAAAATGCAGTATCAGTATCTGAGCTGAGTGAGTGTTAGATTGAGTGACAGTGTCTTTTCATCTTCACTGTCTTCTTCCTCTTCCTCCTCTGACTGGGAAGGTTCCAATTCTTAGGTATCTGAAATGAAAAAGGGACAAGTGTTAGGTTGTGGTGAGGGGAGAGGCAAAAGTAAGAAGTGCGTGCTTACACCATCTGCAGCTTGTGAGTCGGAAGAGATTGAGGGATGAGGGAGAAATGGGAAGAGAGAAGGAGAATTGGGTATGCAGAGACCCTCATCACCGATCGCTTTAACCCCGCCAGTGGCCACGGCCTCAGCGATGCCCCTTCCCATGATGGCCAGCACTGTTTCCTCTATGGGCACTAAAACATGCAGGCGCGCTTGTCCTCCTCCAGTTCTTTCCTGCTGCCTCATATTATGCACCACCTTCTCCTGCTAGACAAAGGGAGTGTGTCAGTGATTGTCCTGCAATATGTTTGGGTGATGTGGCTGTCATAGCTGAATAGCTACCAGTATGTACGAGCTGTGAGTTGTGGGTGCGAGGCTTGCAACATTTCTAAGTGTGTGAGGGTGAGGTAAAGCGTATGAATTGAAGGGTTGAGTACTGATTGACAGAGATTGTTGGTAGGTGGGTGATGGGGATGTAGTGAATTGAGGAGTGGATGAGGCGAGTGGTGCAGTTGGTAGGATATTGCATTTCAAGATGACTCACTCACCTTAATATCTCGTGTAAGTTCGTTAAACTTCTTCCTGCACTGCATCCATGTTCTTGGAGCAACACTCCTGGCATTGACCTCCATTGCTATTTCTTTCCACTGCCTCCTGAGCATGTGTACGGACGGCCTCCTGCTCCCCTGTGGATACAGCATGTCTCTCCTTCTCTCCACGTCTTGCACCAAGACCTCCAGTGCAGTGTCTGAAAACCTCGGTGCTCACTCTCTCGCATGTTCAGCCATTGCTCAAAGTATCACAGCAGTTTCATTATTCAAAAAACTCCCACCACTTTTTGCAGCCACAATGCACCTCCCCTTTAAGAAGTGTAGGCTACCTTTAAGTCGTGCTATCCTCTCACAATGTCAAGCCCCCTTGCTGATGCGTGCAGACAACAAACAGCTTGGATAGAGCTGGCTACATGCAGCAATCATTTAAAACAGCAAGCAGCATGAATTTAACATGCTGCCTGCAACACAATGAAAGGGCGCAGGTTAATCGCACGCCGCGATCCCCACGGCCGTTTTAGTGGATTAGCCAGTTTAATCACCCAAGTATCGCATCCAACGTGTGACTAATTGAGCTGGTTATTTTTTTTTTTGTTCCTCATTGCTTACATATTGAAGGCTCTTTGTCTACTTTTTAATTCGTTATTTTCATTTTCATTGTTCACCAATCGTATTATTTGCAAAATTGCCCAATTACAATTTCCCCCCAAAACAATTCAAACTAATTTGCTCCAGCAAAAAAAAACTTCTGAGACACAGCCACAATGACAATTCCTTACCTCCCCCACGATGCATCCCGAAAAATAAAATTCATAATATAATTATTACATTGATCAATTCAGAAAAAAAAACATCTTCCAGTAGCTCCAACAGCTATTGCCCTTCCCCCACCACCACCCTGCCAGTCCTCATGAATGTTCCTCACCTCGGGTACATCCTCCCCAATATTTTATTGCCCAGGCTGCCAAGTTAAGGCCCAATATTCTAAGCCAAGCAACTGGACTGCAACTTCCAAGAGCCATTGTGTGGCCCAACCACCATCACAGTTCATCTTCAAAGAACACAACTGTATTTTTTTTATCCGTTTATGGGATGTAGACGTCACTGGCAAGGCCAGCAATTATTGCCCATCCCTAATTGCCCTTGAGAAGGTGGTGGTGAGACGCCTTCTTGAACCGCTGCTGTCCGTGTGGTGAAGGTACTCCCACAGTGCTGTTAGATAGGGAGTTCCAGGATTTTGACCCAGCGACGATGAAGGATCGGCGATATACTTCTAAGTCAGGATGTTGTGTGACTTGGAGGGGAACTTGGAGGTGGTGGCGTTCCCATGCACCTGCTGCCCTTGTCCTTCTAGGTGGAAGAGGTCGTGGGTTTGGGAGGTGCTGCCGAAGAAGCCTTGGCGAGTTGCAGCAGTGCATCTTGTAGATGGTACACACTGCAGCCACGGTACGCCAGGTGGTGGAGGGAGTGAATGTTTAAGGTGGTGGATGGGGTGCCAATCGAGCGGGCTGCTTTGTCCTAGATGGTGTTGAGGTTCTTGAGTGTTGTTGGAGCTGCACTCATCCGGGCAAGTGGAGAGTATTCCATCACACTCCTTACTTGTGCCTTGTAGATGGTGTAAAGGCTTTGGGGAGTCAAGAGGTGAGACACTCATGATAGAATACCTAGCCTCTGACCTGTTCTTGTTGCCACAGTATTTATGTGGCTGGTCCTGTTAAGTTTCTGGTCAATGGTAACCCCCAGGATGTTGATGGTGGGGGATTCGGCGATGGTAATGCCATTGAATGTCAAGGGGCGGTGGTTAGACTCTCACTTGTTGGAGATAGTCATTGCCTGGCACTTCTGTGGTGTGAATGTTACCTGCCACTTACCAGCCCAAGCATGAATGTCGTCCAGGTCTTGTTGAATGTGGGCATGGACTGCTTCATTATCTGAGGAGTTGTGAATGGCACTGAACACTGTGCAGTCATCAGCGAACATCCCCATTTCTGACCTTATGTTGGAGGGAAGGTCATTGATGAAGCTGCTGAAGATGGTTGGGCCTAGGATACTGCCCTGAGGAACTCCTGCAGTGATGTCCTGGGGCTGTAATGATTGACCTTCAACCTTCACAACCATCTTCCTTTGTGCTAGGTACGACTCAAGCCAGTGGAGAGTTTTCCCTCCGATTCCCATTGACTTCAGTTTTACTAGGGCTCCTTGATGCCAGACTCGGTCAAATGCTGCCTTGATGTCTAGGGCAGTCACTCTCACCTCACCTCTGGAATTCAGCTCCTTTGTCCATTTGGACCAAGGCTGTAATGAGGTTGGGAGCCGAGTGGTCTTGGCGGAACCCAAACTGGGCATCAGTGAGCAGGTTATTGGTGAGAAAGTGCCGCTTGATAGCACTGTCAATGACAAGTTCCATCATTTTGCTGATGATTGAGAGTAGACTGATGGGGTGGTAATTGGCCAGATTGGATATGTGGACAGGACATACCTGTCCAGTTTTCCACATTGTCGGATAGATGCCAGTGTTATAGCTGTACTGGAACAGCTTGGCTAGAGGCGCGGCTAGTTCTGGAGCACAAGTCTTCAGCACAACAGCCGGGATGCTGTCGGGGCCCATAGCCTTTGCTGTATCCAGTGCGCTCAGCCGTTTCTTGATATCACGTGGAGTGAATCGAATTGGCTGAAGACTGGCTTCTGCGATGGTGAGGACCTCAGGAGGAGGCCGATATGGATCATCCACTCGGCACTTCTGACTGAAGATGGTTGCAAACACTTCAACCTTGTCTTTTGCACTCACGTGCTGGGCTCCACCACCATTGAGGATGGGGATATTCATGGAGCCTCCTCCTACCGTTAGTTGTTTAATGGTCCACCACCATTTACGACTGGATGTGGCAGGACAGCAGAGCTTTGATCTGATCCGTTGATTGTGGGATCGTTTAGCCCTGTCTATAGCATGCTGCTTCCGCTTTTTAGCATGCATGTAGTCTTGCGTTGCAGCTTCCCCAGGTTGGCACCTCATTTTTAGGTACGCCTGGTGCTGCTCCTGGCATGCTCTTCTACACTCGTTGTTGAACCAGGGTTGGTCCCCTGGTTTGATGGTAATGGTAGAGTGGGGGATATGCCAGGCTATGAGGTTACAGATTGTGGTGGAATACAATTCTGTTGCTGCTGATGGCCCACAACGCCTTATGGATGCCCAGTTTTCAGCTGCTAGATCTGTTCTGAATCTCTCATTTAGCACGGTGGTAGTGCCACACAACACGATGGAGGTTGTCCTCAGTGTGAAGACGGGACTTCGTCTCCACAATGACTGTGCAGTGGTCACTGCTGCCAGTGCTGTCCTGGACAGATGCATCTGCGACAGGTAGATTGGTGAGGATGAGGTCAAGTAGGTTTTTCCCCTCATGTTGCTTCTCTCACCACCTGTCGCAGGCCCAGACTGGCAGCCATGTCCTTCAGAACTCGGCCAGCTCAGTCAGTAGTGGTGCTACCGAGCCACTCTTGGTGATGGACATTGAAGTCCCCCACCCAGAGTACATTCTGTGCCCTTGCTACTCTCAGTTCTTCTTCCAAGTGGTGTTCAACTCGGAGGAGTATTGATTCATCAGCTGAGGCAGGGTGGTAGGTAGTAATCAGCAGGGGGTTTCCTTGCTCATGCTTGACATAAAGCCATGAAACTTTATGGGGTCTGGAGTCAAGGTTGAGGACTCCCAGGGCCACTCCTTACCGACTGTATACCACTGTGCCGCCACCCCTGGTGGGTTTGTCCTGCTGGTGGGACAGGACATACCCAGGGATGGTGATGGAGGAGTTTGGGACATTGGCTGAAAGGTATGATTCTGTGAGTATGACTATGTCAGGCTGTTGCTTGACTAGTCTGTGGGACAGGTCTCCCAATTTTGGCACAAGTCCCCAGATGTTGGTGGGTTGACTGGGCTGGGTGTGCCGTTGCCGTATCCGTAGCCGATGCCGGGTGGTCTGTCCGGTTTTATTCTTATTATTGTGTTTCATAGCGGTTTGTTACAACTGAGTGGCTTGCTAGGCCATTTCAGAGGGCAGTTAAGGGTCAACCACATTGCTGTGGGTCTGGAGTCACAAATAGGCCAGACCAGGTAAGGACGGCAGATTTCCTTCCCTAAAGGACATTAGTGAACCAGATGGGTTAAGAGTCAACCACATTGCTGTGGGTCTGGAGTAAGGATGGCAGATCTCTTTCCCTAAATGACATTAGTGAACCAGATGGGTTTTTACAACAATCCGATAGTTTCATGGTTACCATTACTGATACTAGGGAGGGAATTTTCCCAGCCCTGGGGAGGCGGGTATGGAGGCGGGACTGCCGGGAAAATTGCAGAAACTGGGAGCGGTACCGAACCCGCTCCCATCCGCCTCCGTGCCTTCTTCCTGGGAGGCGGGTCCCCGACTCGCGCAGGGATCTGTCTCCTCGAGGCGGGAAGGGGATTACAGCCAATTAACTGCCTGTTAACAGGTAGTTAACAGGCAGTTAAGGGGCTTATCCTCATTTTACCCCTGCAAGTGCGGGTTTCCCCGCCAGGGTCAGCGAGGTGAGCAGTGGGTCTGCGGGGGTGAGAGGGATCGAAAAGTGTGCTGTAGAGGTGAGTGATGGGTGCAAGTGTGGAGAGGTAAGTATGAGAGGTGAGTGAAAAGTGTTAGAAAAAGTTTCCTTACCTTTACTTCTTACTGCAGGCTTCAACCCTTGGGGATCTGGAGGTACCTCATCTCCATGACAGAGGTGACAGAATGGCTGCTGCATTCTCAGATGCAGCAGCCATCTGATTTCTGCGGAGGAAATAGGTTTTGGTGAGCCTTCAGTAAGGGCTCACCATGGAACAGAGATTGTCATTGTTTGACAGCTTCTCTAAGCTGTCAAACGCTGACAATTCATCTGTCAAAAAATGAACTCACGTCTCTGGATCATTAGTCCCGGCCTCTGGATTACAAGCCCAGTGACATTACCGCTACATTACCATTCCGTGAAACATAGAATCTAGGAGCAGGAGTAGGCCATTCGGCCCGTCGAGCCTGCTCCACCATTTAATACGATCATGGCTGATCATCCAAATCCAGTACCCTGTCCCTGCTTTAATCCCCACAGTACACATATCCCACCCTACCCCCGTAACCCCACATATTTAATTCCCCCTAACATATCCCATCCTATCCCCATAACCCCACATATTTAATCCCCCCCTAACACTAAGGGTCAATTTATCATAGCCAAATCAACCTAACCCGCACATTTTTGGACTGTGGGAGGAAACCGGAGCACCCGGAGGAAACCCACACAGACACAGGGAGAATGTGCAAACTCCACACAGACAGTCACCCGAGGTCAGATTCGAACCCGGGTCTCTGGCGCTGTGAGGCACCAGTGCTAACCACTATGCCACCGTGCTGCCCGTAAAGCTGAAGCAACATACCCGTGAAATCAGACTTAAACTCCCAGAATCCATTGCATGACCCCAGGTTCCAGAATTCCCTTCTGCCTTGTGCTCATTTTCTGTCAACGTGCCCCAACTAAAAGCTCACACTTCATTGTTCCTTCAGAGCTTCGACCTCTACCTGGCTGCCACTCGTCTCTCACTTTACAGACCCCCCTCAGTCTGTTCACTCACCATACAAGCCCTCTGATGACCATTCTCCCTCCAGGTGGTTTCTTTCCTTTCACCTCTGGGCCTCCCTCTATCCTTAGCTCAATGCCACTGCCCATTCCAACTGCTCTAGTTATGATTTTCATTTCTAAAAAGTTAGAAGAAAAACAGTGAAAACATAATTCCATTCCATTATAAATTCTTTTGAAAAAAATACACACCCAATTCCTCTTAGGTTAAAATTTGAATGGATACAGTATGCCATTGAAATACCAACAATACGTTAATATCAAACAAAAAGAAAAATGTTTTTTCATTTTGTTGTCTTGTGAAAATAATTTCTGTTAAATTGACCTTAATTATCAAAAATCTATTCTGCAGAGTCCAGTCAGTTCATTGAGTTATACAAAAGCAAAATACTACGAATGCTGGAAATCGGGAAAAAAACAGAAAATGATAGAACGATTCAGCAGGCCAGGCAGCATCTGTGGAGAGAGAAACAGAGTTAACAGCCAGAATTTTGTCGGGGGACCTGGGTTGGGGGGCGGGAGGGGCCTGAGGTGGGGGGGTGAAACCAGGGAGGCTGGGTTTCCCACAGGTCCTGCCGATTTTACCAGCAGGGTCTAATTTGAATGCGAGGCCTCGGATTCCCGCCCGCAGCCGGCCAGCTTGAGAGGCTGGCTGGCTGGTTGCAGGCGGGTAGGCCTCAGTTGCGAGGGGTCGGTCTGGGGGAGGGATCGCGTGAGGGGACGTCGGGGATTGGCGGGAGGGGTGTCGGGGATTGGCGGGAGGGGGGTCGGGGATCGGCGGGAGGGGGGTCGGGGATCGGCGGGAGGGGGGTCGGGATCGGCGGGAGTGGGGTCGGGATCGGCGGGAGGGGGTGTGAAGGAATAAGCCATATAACCTATTCAGAAAAATACACCATTCTATGAAAGAATTCTGGCCTTATTAAAACATGACAAACTGGGTTTGGAAATCTGGAAACCTCAACAATTTAAAGCTGTGATAGAATTCTGGCTATAGAGATAAGATAGTCGTTGACACTGAATCAATAACCTTATTGAAACAGAAGGTTAAAGGCTCCCGATAGTCTGAACCTTTCGGAACAAAACAAAGGTTCATCCTGTACAAGGTGTTTTAATTTACACTTCGTAAAGAGGCACAAACAGAAGGCCTTAGTAAAAATGACATCAAATAAAATGCACCTGCTGTTACACCGTTTTTTATGGTAAGCTTGGAACACCAAGAGGAGAGACACGAGTCTGTATTGCTACCAGTCGAGGTGACTAAGAATTGCAGAAGTCAGCAGAAAAATGACTAGAGATAATGAGCTTACATCAGCAGAAAACCTTAAAGGAGCTACCACTGGAAAAGGGTATAAATATTGAACTCTCGAATAGGATAATAGATTCGCTGTAAAGGGGCAAAGCGATTCTCGGCTTCAGAGACATCTCTGTAAGTCTCCAAATCTTTGTACCTCGGGGATCAAAAGGTACTGTATTTGATTTTGGTGGATATCCTGAATAAGACTAAGAACTGTAAAACTGTAGCGAAGTTAAGATTTGAGAATAAGGATCTCTGATAATAAGATTGTAAAGCTTTCTCTTTTTGGAACTGTTAATGTTGCGATTGACTCACCAACTGTAAATTACATGTCGGTTCTTTAATAAATCTATATATTTTTAGAATTGTCTCACATAATACTTCTGTATCAAATCTCGAACTCAATCTCTGTACACTCTTTGGTGAGGAATTGCAGAATTCTGGGGGAGTTTTCCAGACCCTCATAATATCCGGAACGTTACAGTCTAGCTAAACTTATTAAAAGTGCTATCTGGAGGACGGTAACATTCTTGGGTTGTTCCTTTCCTTTATGGAGAGATAGTCCGGACCTTTAGACCCAATTAAGCGTCTTTAGGATTCGGCTACCTCTAACTTTAGTTGAAAGTGAACGTCTGGGGAATACGCCTGATCTGGGGTAGCCCTAAAGGGGCTAGGACTAGTAATTATCCCTTCAGGGGGGTCATGGATCGGCGTGAGGGGGGTCAGGATCGGCGGGGGGGGAGGTCGGGGACCGGCATGAGGGGGGGTCAGGGATCGGCAGGAGGAGGGGGGGTCGGGATCGGCGGGAGGGGGGTCGGGATTGGGGAGAGAGGATTGTGGGGATTGCAAGATAGGCAGGCAAGCAGGGATCGTGGTGGGGGTCGAAGATCGCCGGGGGGGAGGGGGTGGTCAGCCAGGGATTGGTGGGGGGGGAGCGGAGGTTTGGCAGGGGGGCTGGAGGATTGGGGCCGGCCTCATCATCATCTTTGGGGGGGAAAGCCTGGGGCGTGGAGGAGGGAGGCCTTATGAGGGGGTCTCCGATTGAGGAGTGGGTATGGCAGGGACCCTGGATCCAGGAAGTAGGTATAAAGCCACTTACCTCCTGGATGCAGCAGTCCTCGCCTCGGTTTAACTGCCAGGTTTCATGAATTGTGTGAAACCCGTCCAAAGGCAGTTAAGCACAAAATGGATGGCAAAATAGAGGTTTCCAGCCTCATTACAATATTTATATTAAGGTAACGCAGTGGGTTGGTCCTCCCCCCCACCCCCCCATCCCACCTCCTTGAAAACTGGAAGTGGGCGGTTTGGAGGCAGGATCAGGTCGGGATTCACATTTTTAACAATTTAACTGCTCCCACGCACTAAACCCACCTGCTTTTTGATGGGAAAATTCCGGCCAAAGTTTCAGGTCGATGACCTTTCATCAGAACTGAAAAAAGTTAGAGATATAACAGGTTTTAAGCAAGTATAAAGGTGGGGAAAGGAGGGAGGGGAGGAAAGAACAAAAGGGAAGGTCTGTGGTAGGATGGAAGGCAGGAGAGATTAAATGACAAAAGGGATGATGGTGCAAGGCAAAAGGAGATGGTATCAGGACAAGTAAAGAAAAAAAGATGGGTCTAGAGGAGTTGTAAATGGCAATAGCAGAATCAATACCAACAGCTGCTGTCCAAAAAAATGGGAGCAGTGGTTATGGTCTGAAATTGTTGAACTCAGTATTGAGTCCGGAAGGCTGTAAAGTGCCTTCCATTGAGTTTCATTACACCAGTGTAGGACAGAGAGGTCAGAGTGGGAGTGGGGAGGAGAATTAAAGTGACAGGCAACCGGAAGCACGGGTCACCCTTACGGACTGAACGGAGGTGTTCCACAAAGCGATCACCCAATCTGCTTTGGTCTCCCCAATGTAGAGGAGACCACATCGTGAGCAGCAAATACAGTGTACTAAATTGAAAGAAGTACAAGTAAATCACTATTTCACCTGGAAGGGGTGTTTGGAGTCCTGGATGGTGGGAAGGGAGGAGGTAAAAGGGCAGATGTTGCATCTCCTGCACTTGCACGGGAAGGTGGCGTGGGAAAGGGAGGGGCATTGAAGGTGATAGAGGAGTGGACCAGGGTGTTGCGGAGGGAGCGGTCCCTTCGGAATGCCGAAAGGGGGGGAAGGGGAAGATGTGTTTGGTGGTGAGATCACGCTGGAGGTGGCGGAAATGGCGGAGGATGATCCGTTGAATGTGAAGGCTGGTGTGGTGGAAGAACATCGACCTGAAATGTTAACTCCGTTTCTCTTTCCACAGATGCTGCTTGACCTGCTGAGTATTTCCAGCATTTTCTGTTTTTATCAGAGCTATACTATAGTTTCTGTATTGACGGGGGTTAAATCCTCATTTTCCAGGATTACTTTTTAATGTTTGTAATAAATTGATGGGGACAAAAGTGTAATGTTAAGTGTTCTGAGTTATACATTTGAGATCTAATCTTCTCTGGAATATTCTTATTAACCTGTACTAGGTTACGCCAACATTTCTGTACTAAAATATATGTTGAACAAAAATCAATAAGGCGGTTCAGGTGGACATTGAAGGTGTCGTGGCGCTATTGAAGGAAGAGCAGGGAGTTCTCCTGATGTCCTGGCGTATATTCCGCCCTCAGACACCACCACGAACAGATTAACTTATCATTCATGTTTTATTTGTGGGAGCTACTTGTGCACAAATTGTGTTTACCCACATTGCAGTGATCGGACTTCAGAAAGTAATTAATTGGATGTAAAGTGCTTTGGGGCTTCCTGAGAGATGTGACAATGCACTATATAAATGCAAGTTCTTTCTTAAAAGACATCTTTGTGTACTGCACTGGGAGGTTGTATATCGATAGATAGAAAGCTCCACCCTGATTTTAACTATGTAGTCAAGTGTGTAGAGAAGTTACATATTGCTTCATAATCAGAACTTAAATTTTGGTTAAAATTACCTTTAGGCCCCATTTGGGAATGAAAGATGTAATGCATTTTTATGAATTTAAATTGAGCTGCTAGCTTAATTAGAATGCTCCATTAACACTGATGGAATGATGGACCAATACCCTGACTCATACTACGTTACTCATGATGATTTGCTCAATTGGGCTTGACGACATCCAATCAAGTCCTTGAAAGAATAGTACTTAATATGCAGAACAGTGTATTGTAACTTCGGGTGATCATAGTTTGAGATAATTCTTTTGGAAATCAGATGATCTCTGTACTTCCAAATATTTCCCTAATCTTTGTTATTATGTTTAACGGAGTATTACTGTGACTAAAGTATTATATCATTTTGATATGACTTTAGATAGATTAACGCAAATTAAGGATTGACTTTGGAGTTTTGACTTTTTGAAGTTTCTTATGTTTTAATGTCAGAGGATGGCTTAATGTCTGGTTCATTTCCTTTGAAAATATTAATTTAATCATCTACTTAAATTGTAGAAATGATTAATATCCTGATTGCCTGTCTATTGAGGAGAATCCCTTTAATATTCAAACATGCCTGTCTGGACTTCAAAAAATTGACTGTAACTGGCCTTCACTAGTTAATTCCCTGTTTTGACTGTTCACCTTGAAGTGGAGGTTGGAGTCTTCACCATGTCACTCACTTCTCTTAGGCAGTCCCTCGGAACCGAGGATGACTTGCTTCCACATTAAAAATGAGTTCTCAGGTGACTGATGAGTCCAATGCGAGACCTACAGTCTCTGTCACAGGTGGGGCAGACGGTGGTTGAAGGAGCAGGTGGGTGGGGTGCTTGGGTTGACGTGCGCTCCTTGCGCTGCCTGCGCTTGGCTTCCGCTTGCTCCCGGCGAAGAGACTCGAGGTGTTTGGCGCCTTCCCGGATGCTTCTCCTCCACTTTGAGCGGTCTTGGGCCAGGATTCCCAGGTGTCGGTGGGGATGTTACACTTTTTCAAGGAGGCTTTGAGGGTGTCCTTGAAGCGTTTCCTCTGCCCACCTGGGGCTCTCTTGCCGTGCCGGAGCTCCGAGTAGAGCGCTTGTTTTGGGAGTCTCGTATCGGGCATGCGGACAATGTGACCCGTCCATCGGAGCTGATTGAGCGTGATCAAAGCTTCGATGCTGGGGATGTTGGCCTGAGCAAGAACACTGACGTTGGTGCACCTATCCTGCCAATGGATTTGCAGGATCTTGCGGAGGCAGCGTTGGTGGTACCTCTCCAGTGCTTTGAGGTGCCTGCTGTACATGGTCCATGTCTCTGAGGCATACAGCAGGGCGGGTATCACTGCTGCCCTGTAGACCATGAGCTTAGTGCCGGGCTTGAGGTCCTGGTCTTCAAACACTCTCTTCCTCAGGCGACCGAAGGCTGCACTCGCACACTGAAGGCGGTGTCATCGCACCAACGCTCTTCTCGATCTTCCTTGCTGCAATGCTCCATCTCACCCTCAGTAAGCTCCCCGCTGGAGTGGAGCTAATTTACAGAACAAACAGGAAACTGTTCAACCTCCGTCGCCTCCAGTCCAGATCCAAGGTCGTCCCATCCTCTGTCATCGAATTACAGTATGCAGACGACGCTTGCGTCTGCGCTCACTCGGAGGTCGAACTCCAAACCATCGTCAACACCTTCACTGAAGTGTACGAGAGCATGGGCCTTACACTAAACATCCGTAAGACAAAGGTCCTCTATCAACCTGCCCCCGCCGCACAGTACTGCCCCCCGATTATCAAAATCCACGACAAGGCCTTGGACAACGTGGACCACTTTCCATACCTCGGGAGCCTACTGTCGACGATGAATTCCAACCATGTAACAGCGTAGAAGAGTCAGTTCAAAGGTTATTGGAATGAGCTTCACATGTTTCAGGACTTCATTTATACAAAAAGAATCATTGTGTTAGGCAAGTATTGTACTATTAGGTTCTTTCAGTGTGTTTCTGATTAATTGTTGTAGTTGTAAATAAAGTGAGGGATTGGTTTTAGCCTGAATCTCACAGTTTGACATCTATGACCTTTCAAAGTGGGCAGGAAAGCATGATGGGCAACTCACATGGTCTGCCATGCCTGATCATGTGGTAAAGGGGATATTGTTAGTTCTGTGGCACATGTTCTCATTAATATCACATTGTGAGAGTCCAAGATTCAGTTGGTAGCAAAGATGGGTCCACTTATGGTAACTGCCTTTTTCGCGCAAGTGTTGGAAAAAGTCCAGATGATAGCAGCCGAACCATAGAAAACAGGCGTGTAAAGTGTTGTGAAAACTCATACATATTCACTATTCGAGGCACAAAGCATCTTATTATCGCACTTAATTTGAACTTCTGAGCAACAATCTTCCAACTGTCCTTTTGCTGATCCTCACTTCAGCTTTTGAAGTAAGGAGCCGAGGTAATGCACCATATGGTGGCCCTTCATGTTTGAGCATTAAGCAAACTGACAGGAAGACAAAGGATTGTAACTTGAGATGACTCCACATGCTGAAGAAGTTTTCCAAATCACTATCAGCTTCTCTATCCAAAAAGTCAAACGGAACACAACCACGGCAGGTCATTATCCCAAATCATTTATTTTCAATTCAATCCCTCAAATAACGATAACTATCCTGTGAAATACACTCGGGAACTGAGTACAGCGGGGTTTGATCAAAGGACCGCAATTGTACTCAATTCTCTAATATATTAAACATATTCACACTTATGTATGTAGAGGAGGGCAGCTTGATCCCCAGCTTGATTATTGTTTTAGTAGATGGAGGATTATACCAAATGCTTCATTCCAGTTTCTTAAAATAAACTCCACTTTGGTTTTATTTTCAACAAGGTGTTTTGACAGTTGAAATCATCTGAGCTACACCTGCCTGTTGTTTGTGTTAAGCCTCCGAGCTAAATTCTTTTTCCATATATAATGGGGGTGAGGAGGGGGTGAAATAACTCTCCAAGGGTTTGGGATTTGTGGCAGTAAGATAGCTACCATTTCGCCACACTTCACTTTACCATAAATTACTTTCTAATAAGTCTAGAATGTCACTGCCCCGACAAAACTAGGCTGCAGCTCTGAGCATTGCGCTAGGCTTCTGATCAGTTCATTGAATGGAAATGGAAATCCAATTCGGCCCTGGCAACCTAGCTCCCCGGGAGTTGACAGAGTGAACTCACAGAGTGATCCCACCACCAAACACATCTTCCCCTCACCTCCCCTTTCAGCATTCCGCAGGGACCGCTCCCTCCGCGACACCCTAGTCCACTCCTCTACCACCCCCAGCACCCCTTCCCCTTCGCCCGGCACCTTCCCGTGCACGCGCAGGAGATGCTACACATGCCCTTACACCTCCCCTCTTCCCACTGTCCAGGGCCCCAAACACCCCTTCCAGGTGAAACAGCGATTTACTTGTACTTCCTGCAATTTAGTATACTGTATTCGCTGCTCACGATGTGGTCTCCTCTACATTGGGGAGACCAAACGCAGATTGGGTGACCGCTTTGCGGAACACCTCCGTTCAGTCCGTAAGGGGGACCCCGAGCTCCCGGTGGCTTGTCACTTTAATTCACCGCTTCACTCCCACTCCGACCTCACCGTCCTCGGCCTATTACACTGTTCCACGGAAGCGCAGCGTAAGCTCGAGGAACAGCACCTCATCTTTCGTTTAGGCACGCTACAGCCCTCTGGACTCAATATCGAGTTCAACAATTTTAGATCATAACCTCAGCTCCAATCACATTTATATTTTATTTTTTCCACCCTTTTATTTGCCCCCCCCCCCCTTTTTTTTCCTCCTAGAAGCTGGCAGCTGTCCTTCATTCTGCCAGTGGATTTCACACTTCTTTCAGCCTTAATCTGTCACATTAACACCACCTCTAGCCTTGCATATCTCTTAATGTCTCTTAATGTCTCTTCATCTCCCCCTTTGTTCTTTTATCCCCTCCCCCTTTTCCCAGCTTTACTCTGGCCTTAAATCTATTTGATTTCCGGCTCTTCACAGTTCTGATGAAAGGTCATCGACCTGAAACGTTAACTCTCTTTCTCTCTCCACGGATGCTGCCTGGCCTGCTGAGTTTTTCCAGCGTTTTCTGTTGTTATTTCAGATTTCCAGCATCCGCAGTATTTTGCTATCGTATTAGTGTTTGGTTCACTGCCACCTCTCTTCTAGGAATGCCTACCTTGAAGAAGTTCTGCTCTTCTCTTCGACGGGATTTCCGTTTGGCTCTTCAACCTTGTTCATCTTCATTGATTTCAGTTTCCCTTCTCGTGTTTGATCAGGTATCTTCCAAGACTCGGTTTCACAGCCACATTACTTTCCTCAGCAACTGTCTCCGGTTCCGACTTATCCCACGTGGATTCCAACTAAACTTCCACCCTTCGTGTTTCGGATCAACCCAGGATTACAAATATCTCCAAGATATTCATCGTTCCTCGAACTACTGCTCTCGCCGCATCTTGAGATCCACGCTCAACGCCATGCGGCGCCACATGAACACTCTCGACATCTCTCTTCAGCAGCACCGACGCACTCTATCTCAAAGCTGTCCGGGTCCACAGTTCCATTTCATCCTTAGACTCATCCGACGCTTCAACAAAAAACTTTTCTTCTTCCTCTCCGATGTCAAGGATCGCAAGCTTCAACAACTCTTGGACACTAACGCCCCTCCGGAACCTTCTTCCCCTTCACTTTCCTCTGACCCCCCTTCTCCCAATCTCACCCCCTGCCGCGTTTTCACTATCCCCTCTGACCTTCCCCTCTCTGACTCCGAACGATCAGTCCTCAGTAAAGGCCTGACCTTCATCCCCTTACGCCCCCATCTCAATGAATTTCGAGCTCGGCATGATGCTGAGCTCTTTTTCCGCCGCCTCCGTCTCCGTGCCCACTTCTCTGGCCAGGAGTCTTCCCCCCGCACGGCTGACCCTTTCTCCCGCTTTCTGAATTCTCGTTCCACCTGGACCCCTCCCTCTGGCCTCTTACCCTCTCTAGATCTTTTCATTGCTAACTGCCGCCGTGACATCGGCCAGCTCAATTTCTCTGCTCCCCTCACTCACTCCAACCTACCTCCCTCTGAATTTGCAGCACTCCATTCTCTCCGATCCAACCCTGACATTGTCATTAAACCTGCTGACAAGGGTGGCGCTGTTGTTGTTTGGCGAACCGACCTCTACCTAGCGGAAGTTGAACGCCAACTCTCTGACACCTCCTCCTACCTCCACCTGGACCATGACCCCACTACGGAACATCAAGCCACCGTGTCCAAGACCGTCACTGACCTCATCTCCTCTGGAGATCTTCCCCCCACGGCCGCCAACCTCATAGTTCCCCAACCGCGCACAGCCCGCTTCTACCTCCTTCCCAAGATCCACAAACAGGACTGCCCCGGTAGACCCATCGTTTCAGCCTGTTCTTGCCCCACGGAACTTATCTCTTCCTATCTCGACTCTATTTTTTCTCCCCTTGTCCAGTCTCTTCCCACCTACATCCGCGACTCTTCCGATGCCCTCCGCCATTTTAACAGTTTCCAGTTTCCCGGCCCCAACCGTCTCCTCTTCACTATGGACGTACAATCCCTCTACACCTCCATTCCCCACCAGGATGGCCTGAGGGCGCTCCGCTTCTTCCTTGAACAGAGGCCCAACCAGTCCCCATCCACCACCACCCTCCTCCGCCTGGCTGAACTTGTTCTCACATTGAACAACTTCTCCTTTGACTCTACCCATTTCCTCCAAATTAAAGGTGTTGCTATGGGTACCCGCATGGGTCCTAGCTATGCCTGCCTTTTCGTGGGATATGTGGAACACTCTTTGTTCCAGTCCTACTCGGGTCCCCTCCCTCACCTCTTTTTCCGGTACATTGATGACTGTATCGGTGCCGTCTCCTGCTCTCGCCCTGAACTAGAACATTTCATTCACTATGCTTCCAATTTCCACCCTTCCCTCACCTTCACATGGTCCATCTCCGACTCTTCCCTTCCCTTCCTCGACTTCTCCATCTCCATCTCTGGGGATAGGTTATTGACTAACATTCACTACAAGCCCACTGACTCCCACAGCTACCTGGACTACACTTCCTCCCACCCCGCCTCCTGTAAGGACTCTATTCCATTCTCCCAGTTTCTCCGTCTCCGCCGCATCTGCTCTGATGATGCCACCTTCCATACCAGTGCTTCCGACATGTCTTCCTTTTTCCTCAACCGAGGATTCCCCTCTACCGTGGTCGACACGGCCCTCGACCGTGTCCGTTCTATCTCCCGCACTTCTGCCCTCACCCCTGCCCCTCCCTCCCGGAACCACGATAGAGTTCCCCTTGTCCTCACCTTTCACCCCACCAGCCTCCACATTCAACGGATCATCTTCCGCCATTTCCGCCACCTCCAGCGTGATCCCACCACCAAACACATCTTCCCCTCACCTCCCCTTTCAGCATTCCGCAGGGACCGCTCCCTCCGCGACACCCTAGTCCACTCCTCTACCACCCCCAGCACCCCTTCCCCTTCGCCCGGCACCTTCCCGTGCACGCGCAGGAGATGCTACACATGCCCTTACACCTCCCCTCTTCCCACTGTCCAGGGCCCCAAACACCCCTTCCAGGTGAAACAGCGATTTACTTGTACTTCCTGCAATTTAGTATACTGTATTCGCTGCTCACGATGTGGTCTCCTCTACATTGGGGAGACCAAACGCAGATTGGGTGACCGCTTTGCGGAACACCTCCGTTCAGTCCGTAAGGGGGACCCCGAGCTCCCGGTGGCCTGTCACTTTAATTCACCGCTTCACTCCCACTCCGACCTCACCGTCCTCGGCCTATTACACTGTTCCACGGAAGCGCAGCGTAAGCTCGAGGAACAGCACCTCATCTTTCGTTTAGGCACGCTACAGCCCTCTGGACTCAATATCGAGTTCAACAATTTTAGATCATAACCTCAGCTCCAATCACATTTATATTTTATTTTTCCACCCTTTTATTTGCCCCCCCCCCACCTTTTTTTTCCTCCTAGAAGCTGGCAGCTGTCCTTCATTCTGCCAGTGGATTTCACACTTCTTTCAGCCTTAATCTGTCACATTAACACCACCTCTAGCCTTGCATATCTCTTAATGTCTCTTAATGTCTCTTCATCTCCCCCTTTGTTCTTTTATCCCCTCCCCCTTTTCCCAGCTTTACTCTGGCCTTAAATCTATTTGATTTCCGGCTCTTCACAGTTCTGATGAAAGGTCATCGACCTGAAACGTTAACTCTCTTTCTCTCTCCACGGATGCTGCCTGGCCTGCTGAGTTTTTCCAGCGTTTTCTGTTGTTATTTCAGTTGACAGAGTGAGTTGGGTGTGGTATCTGCAGATATCAGAAACAATTATTGAACTAAAAATAAAATTGCAGGCAGCCTGCAGACTGGTACAAAACTATACCTAATATGACTGCAAGTGATTAACTGCAGTGACTGACCATACTTCTGTTTCAAGGAATAAACCACTGCTATGAATAATATTAAAAAAAAACATAATTCCACAAATTCTATGTGGATAACATTCTTGCATGTGATGGCATGTAATATACAGGAGTTTATAGATTTTAGATAACCCTGAGCAAAACATAGAAACATAGAAACATAGAAGATAGGAGCAGGAGTAGGCCATTCGGCCCCTCGAGCCTGCTCTGCCATTTAATGAGATCATGGCTGATCATCCAAATTCAGTACCCTGTCCCTGCTTTCTCCCCATATCCCTTGATCCCTTTAGCCTTAAGAAATATATCTAACTCCTTCTTGAATATATTTAATGAATTGGCCTCAACTGCCTTCTGTGGTAGAGAATTCCACAGGTTCACCACTCTCTGGGTGAAGAGATTCCTCCTCATCTCAGTCCTAAATGGCTTACCCCTTATCCTTAGACTGTGACCCCTGGTTCTGGACTTCCCCGCCATCGGGAACATCCTTCCTGCATCTAGTCTGTCTAGTCCTGTTAGAATTTTATAAGTTTCAATGAGATCCCCTCTCATTCTTCTAAACCCCAGCAAGTATAAGCCTAATCGACCCAATCTCTCTTCATACGTCATTCCTGCCATCCCAGGTATCAGTCTGGTGAATCTTCGCTGCACTCCCTCCATGGCAAGAGCATCCTTCCTCAGATAAGGCGACCAAAACTGCACACAATACTCAAGGTGTGGTCTCACCAAGGCCCTGTACAACTGCAGCAAGACATCCTTGCTCCTGTACTCGAATCCTCTCGCTATGAAGGCCAACATACCATTTGCCTTCTTAACCGCCTGCTGCACCTGCATGCTTACCTTCAGCGACTGGTGCACAAGAACACCCAGGTCTCGTTGCACTTTCCCTTCTCCCAATCTATTGCCATTCAGATAATAATCTGCCTTCCTGTTTTTGCCACCAAAGTGGATAGCCTCGCATTTATCCACATTACACTGCATCTGCCATGCATCTGCCCAATCACCCAATCTGTCCAAATCATACTGGAGTTTCTCTTCATCCTCCTCACAGCACACATGCCCACCCAGCTTTGTGTCGTCTGCAAACTTGGAGATATTACATCTAGTTCCCTCGTCTAGATCATTAATATATATTGTGAATAGCTGGGGTCCTAGCACCGATCCCTGTGGTACCCCACTAGTCACTGCCTGCCACTCAGAAAAAGACCCGTTTATTCCAACTCTTTGCTTCCTGTCTGCCAACCAGTTCTCTATCCAAGTCAGTACCCTACCCCCAATCCCAAGTGCTTTAACTTTGCATGCTAATCTCTTATGCGGGACCTTATCGAAAGCCTTCTGAAAGTCCAAATACACCACATCCACTGGTTCTCCCTTATCTATTCTACCAGTTACATCCTCAAAAAATTCCAGTAGATTAGTCAAGCATGATTTACCTTTTGTAAATCCATGTTGACTTTGTCCGATCCTGTCACTGTTTTCCAAGTGCTCCGCTATTACATCTTTTATAATGGACTCTAGCATTTTCCCCACTACCGATGTCAGGCTTAATTCCCCGTTTTCTCAAAAACAATAACAATACAGTTGTTTATAAAAATTTACTGAATACAAAAACATAATGCTCTAAAAGTGAAGGAAGGTTCATCCTCTTGTCCCCGGCCTTACAGTTACAGAGCCAGCAAGGTTAAAGGTAGTGGGGCTGTGGCATGGGTTTCTTAAAATAAACTCCACTTTGGTTTTATTTTCAACAAGGTGTTTTGACAGTTGAAATCATCTGAGCTACACCTGCCTGTTGTTTAATATATAATTGTTATATAATGGGGCTGAGGAGGGGGTGAAATAACTCTCCAAGGGTTTGGGATTTGTGGCAGTAAGATAGCTACCATTTCGCCACACTTCACTTTACCATAAATTACTTTCTAATAAGTCTAGAATGTCACTGCCCTGACAAAACTAGGCTGCAGCTCTGAGCATTGCGCTAGGCTTCTGATCAGTTCATTGAATGGAAATGGAAATCCAATTCGGCCCTGGCAACCTAGCTCCCCGGGAGTTGACAGAGTGAGTTGGGTGTGGTATCTGCAGATATCAGAAACAATTATTGAACTAAAAATAAAATTGCAGGCAGCCTGCAGACTGGTACAAAACTATACCTAATATGACTGCAAGTGATTAACTGCAGTGACTGACCATACTTCTGTTTCAAGGAATAAACCGCTGCTATGAATAATATAAAAAAAAAACATAATTCCACAAATTCTATGTGGATAACATTCTTGCATGTGATGGCATGTAATATACAGGAGTTTATAGATTTTAGATAACCCTGAGCAAAACATAGAAACATAGAAACATAGAAGATAGGAGCAGGAGTAGGCCATTCGGCCCCTCGAGCCTGCTCTGCCATTTAATGAGATCATGGCTGATCATCCAAATTCAGTACCCTGTCCCTGCTTTCTCCCCATATCCCTTGATCCCTTTAGCCTTAAGAAATATATCTAACTCCTTCTTGAATATATTTAATGAATTGGCCTCAACTGCCTTCTGTGGTAGAGAATTCCACAGGTTCACCACTCTCTGGGTGAAGAGATTCCTCCTAATCTCAGTCCTAAATGGCTTACCCCTTATCCTTAGACTCTGACCCCTGGTTCTGGACTTCCCCGCCATCGGGAACATCCTTCCTGCATCTAGTCTGTCTAGTCCTGTTAGAATTTTATAAGTTTCAATGAGATCCCCTCTCATTCTTCTAAACCCCAGCAAGTATAAGCCTAATCGACCCAATCTCTCTTCATACGTCATTCCTGCCATCCCAGGTATCAGTCTGGTGAATCTTCGCTGCACTCCCTCCATGGCAAGAGCATCCTTCCTCAGATAAGGCGACCAAAACTGCACACAATACTCAAGGTGTGGTCTCACCAAGGCCCTGTACAACTGCAGCAAGACATCCTTGCTCCTGTACTCGAATCCTCTCGCTATGAAGGCCAACATACCATTTGCCTTCTTAACCGCCTGCTGCACCTGCATGCTTACCTTCAGCGACTGGTGCACAAGAACACCCAGGTCTCGTTGCACTTCCCTTCTCCCAATCTATTGCCATTCAGATAATAATCTGCCTTCCTGTTTTTGCCACCAAAGTGGATAGCCTCGCATTTATCCACATTACACTGCATCTGCCATGCATCTGCCCAATCACCCAATCTGTCCAAATCATACTGGAGTTTCTCTTCATCCTCCTCACAGCACACATGCCCACCCAGCTTTGTGTCGTCTGCAAACTTGGAGATATTACATCTAGTTCCCTCGTCTAGATCATTAATATATATTGTGAATAGCTGGGGTCCTAGCACCGATCCCTGTGGTACCCCACTAGTCACTGCCTGCCACTCAGAAAAAGACCCGTTTATTCCAACTCTTTGCTTCCTGTCTGCCAACCAGTTCTCTATCCAAGTCAGTACCCTACCCCCAATCCCAAGTGCTTTAACTTTGCATGCTAATCTCTTATGCGGGACCTTATCGAAAGCCTTCTGAAAGTCCAAATACACCACATCCACTGGTTCTCCCTTATCTATTCTACCAGTTACATCCTCAAAAAATTCCAGTAGATTAGTCAAGCATGATTTACCTTTTGTAAATCCATGTTGACTTTGTCCGATCCTGTCACTGTTTTCCAAGTGCTCCGCTATTACATCTTTTATAATGGACTCTAGCATTTTCCCCACTACCGATGTCAGGCTTAATTCCCCGTTTTCTCAAAAACAATAACAATACAGTTGTTTATAAAAATTTACTGAATACAAAAACATAATGCTCTAAAAGTGAAGGAAGGTTCATCCTCTTGTCCCCGGCCTTACAGTTACAGAGCCAGCAAGGTTAAAGGTAGTGGGGCTGTGGCATGGGTTTCTTAAAATAAACTCCACTTTGGTTTTATTTTCAACAAGGTGTTTTGACAGTTGAAATCATCTGAGCTACACCTGCCTGTTGTTTAATATATAATTGTTATATAATGGGGCTGAGGAGGGGGTGAAATAACTCTCCAAGAGTTTGGGATTTGTGGCAGTAAGATAGCTACCATTTCGCCACACTTCACTTTACCATAAATTACTTTCTAATAAGTCTAGAATGTCACTGCCCTGACAAAACTAGGCTGCAGCTCTGAGCATTGCGCTAGGCTTCTGATCAGTTCATTGAATGGAAATGGAAATCCAATTCGGCCCTGGCAACCTAGCTCCCCGGGAGTTGACAGAGTGAGTTGGGTGTGGTATCTGCAGATATCAGAAACAATTATTGAACTAGGGTTGTGTCCATTGTTATTGTTCCAATTATTACAAAGATCTGATGAAGGGTCATCGACCTGAAATGTTAACTCTGTTTCTCTCTCTACAGATGCTGCCTGACCTGCTGAGTATTTCCAGCATGTTCTGTGTTTATTACAGTTCCTGTGAGTAGGCGAAGGTATCTTAGGAACTGAAACCTGTATCTTTCTGAGGAAGGGACTTAGGCCCAGAATGCTAACCTGTCTTTTCTCTTTACAGCTGCTGACTGACCCTCTGTGTACGCCTGGCATTTTTTGTATTTGAAATTGTTAGCATTTGTATTTTTTTTTAAACTTGTGATGCATCTTTATTCCCTGTCATATTTGAGTTACTATAGACTGGGTCTAACAATTAGCCTCAATCACTGTAAACTGCTCACTGTGGAAGTCTGGGATGCTCATTTTGTCCCCCGACATTCAAGACAATAGGAAGTATCACACAGGGCTATGTTACTATCCAGATTATTTACAATTAAAAATGATTCACATAAACAGAGAGATATACGCAAAATACTAACCTGAGAACTAGAATCAGTCCACAAGGGTTCAATATATCCTTTTTCTTGGAATGGAATAGTTCCTTTGGACAAATCAACTGAGCCTTCTCTTTCCTTGATACACAGTCAGCAGTTTTGAGGTGTATATTTTGCGGTAAGCTGTTATATATTCAATACATGAGCTTCCAGTAACCAGAGTCTGCTGCATCCTCACCAGAACTGGGATATTTATCCCATGGAACCTCTTTGTTTGCTTGACTGCTTCAAAAGAAGCTTCTTTACATCAAAGTAGCAAGAATCCTCCCACCAATGGGATAATGACCTGCCGTGGTTGTGTTCCAGTTGGCATTTTCCGTTCGATTATTTTCACACATGCCCACAACTGGAGATTACATAATCTATCTGACAAGAGCTGCATCAATAACATTTAAAACATACTACCTCACTATGAACTATCTGCTCCACCATTTTGTACTTGGCAAAAACAGCAACCTCCATTTTAGATCTCAGCTACTCGAAACAAAAGGCACAATTCCTGTTTCTGTCACAATGTGAGGTCTCAGGGGACAGAGGATTGGTTATGTTGTGGTCAGCTTTTCAGTGAGGTGGTCCTCACATCTTCCCATGGTGTATATATTGTTTTAACTTGAATTGATGTTTACTGAATTCCTGCAAAGAGATAGAAAATGGAGAAAGCCTTCTTGAACCATTGCACAATAAACAGTCAGCGAAAGGTTAGCTCAGACCACCACCCACTGGGATACAGTTCTTCACAGAAGATGTATGCATTGGCACAGTTGATCAGACAAATGAAAGATTTTTTAAATTTCACTGGTACGGGTAAGAATTTTAGTCTGTTTTATTTACATTGCCACCTACATGTGTCCTGAAACCAGTGGCATAGAAAGCATGAAGTACGAGTCATAGAATCATAGAATAGTACAGCACAGAAGGAGGCCATTCAGCCCATCAAGTCTGCGCCGGCTCTTTTGAAGAACAATCCAATTAATCCCATTCCCCGGCTCATTCCCCATATCCCTGCAATTTTTTCTCTTTCAAATATTTATCCAATTCCCTTTTGAGAGTTACTATTGTATCTGTTTCCACCGCCTTATCAGGAAGTCCATTCCAAATTCTAACCACTCGTTGCGTAAAAGGTTTTTCCTCATGTCACTTCCGGTTCTTTTATCAATCATCTTAAATCTGTGCCCTCTGGTTATCGACCTTTCAGCCATTGGAAACAGTTTCTCTTTATTTACTGTACCCTGGCTTCTCCAGTCTGTCCACGTAACTGCAATCCCTCATCCCTGGAACCATTCTAATAAATCTCTTCTGTACTCTCTCCAAAGCCTTCACCTCCTTCCTAAAGTGTGGTGTCCAGAATTGGACACAATACTCCAGCTGGGGCTGAACGAGTGTTTTATATAAGTTTAGCATAACTTTCTGGCTTTTGTACTCTATGCCTCTATTTATGAAGCGGAGATGCCGGTGTTGGACTGGGGTGGACAAAATTGAGAGGTCGCACAACACCAGGTTATAGTCCAACAGTTTTATTTGAAATCACAAGCTTTCGGAGCTATCGATTTGCTCCTTCCTCAGGTGAAGTAAATTAGATACAGAATCTCCAAAGCATATATAGGTGGAAAACAAAGCATGTGTACTTTACAATTGCAGACCAATAAATTAAATCATCCTGACTATCTGCCGAGGTGTGATAAAGTTAATTAAGTCAGCCAGGAAGGTACCACATCAAAGACATGGTACATCGGCGAGACCATGCAGACACTGAGACAACGTATGAACGAGCACCGCGCAACAATCGCCAGGCAGGATTGTTACCTCCCAGTCGGGGAACACTTCAGCAGTCAAGGACATTCAGCCTCGGATCTGCGGGTAAGCGTTCTCCAAGGCAACCTTAGAAACACACG
Source organism: Squalus acanthias (assembly GCA_030390025.1). Taxonomy (NCBI): domain Eukaryota; kingdom Metazoa; phylum Chordata; class Chondrichthyes; order Squaliformes; family Squalidae; genus Squalus; species Squalus acanthias. The sequence continues at coordinate 45,813,540 of CM059435.1, forward strand.
ACAACGCAAAATCATCGAGCAGAAACTGATAGCCAAGTTCCGCACTCATGAAGACGGTCTCAATCGGGATCTTGGGTTTATGTCACGATACATGACGTGATCCGGACTCGAGTCGTCGTTAGCTTGTTCACAGATGTGATTCCCAGTAAAAAAGTAAAAAATTTTCCCAGTAAAAAAGTAAAAAAATGTTAAAGCTTTTCGTTTTACATACAGACGGCAGCTTTTGACACGTTAGAACCCCTGCGACTACACCTCATTGTCTCAGTTGTATCTTGCTATGTCTTTGATGTGGTACCTTCCTGGCTGACTTAATTAACTTTATCACACCTCGGCAGATAGTCAGGATGATTTAATTTATTGGTCTGCAATTGTAAAGTACACATGCTTTGTTTTCCACCTATATATGCTTTGGAGATTCTGTATCTAATTTACTTCACCTGAGGAAGGAGCAAATCGATAGCTCCGAAAGCTTGTGATTTCAAATAAAACTGTTGCACTATAACCTGGTGTTGTGCGACCTCTCAATTCTATTTATGAAGCCCAGGATCCCATATGCTTTATTAACTGCTTTGTTAACCTGTCCTGCCACCTTCAAAGATTCAGTGCACAAACACCCCCAGGTCTCTGTGTTCTTGCACCCTGATTAATTCACCCCCTTATAAGCCATATCAAAGGTGTGCAGACCACCAAAAGTGGCAGCGTTATACTTGCCTCCCAACAGCAGCACTGCTGGCTACACCGGCAAACGTTTACTGCAGACGTGGAGATGAGCACTTTATTCAGCGGCAATAATCTGAGAGTTTGAAGAGCTAATAACTGAATGGTACAGATGGTTATTCTCCCACTGGCTTGTATAGACCTTCATTGTTTGGTTACAAAAGTTAAAAGCGTGGAGAGAAAAGATTTCGGTCAAAGCAGCAGCTCCTCCACAATTTAAAACCAGCCTTTCCCGCAACGTTTTGGCTCTTCTGAGTATAATATTGAAGCATGTGAACATTACCCTGGCTTTCCTCAGGATTTTGTGCTTTGGGAATGGGAGAAATTGTCTGATCGGTTATGTGGGCTGCACTCTTCAATAAAATAGAAATAACAAAACGAATACTTTTGAGTCTGAAGCTGAATGTGCATATTTGGGTGAAGTACCTTTAAATGTGAAGTACTTCCCCACACGGAGCCTGTTGAAGATTGTTCAATATATCTGCCACTAGAAGAGGAGATGCTTATATTGTTGCCGATCATTATAAACTCAAATAGATCTGCTGTCTTGGAGTTGCTGGTGGGAGGTGGGGAGGGGGACGGAAGGAGCTTCCTTTTCAGACGTCTATGGTGGAATGGTGAGACAGGCATTCTCCCCACTTCTGCATAGGTGTTGACCTCAGCACTGAGATAAACTTCAAGACCCAGTGTTGCCCATCGTACGGCCAAGTCTCCTCAGCAGCAGCAGGCTACAGAGAAACACACTGGATATCTTGGACCAAACATGGTGGTCTTCACAAACTGCCTTACACACCTTTTCTAACAGAGAAGTTTAAGATGAGAATTGATTGAGGTGTTCAAATCCATGAAAGATTTTGATAGAGTAAATAAGAAGAAACTGTTTCCAGTGGCAAAAGGGTCGGTAACCAGAGGACACAGATTTAAGGTGATTGGCAAACGAACTAGAGGCATCATGAGGAAACATTTTTTTAATACTGATTCAATAGTAACATTCAAAAGAGAATTGAATAAATACTTGAAAGAATGAAAGAAAGACAGACTTGCATTTATATAGCGCCTTTCACAATCACTGGACGTTCCAAATTCTCTACAGCCAATAAAGTACTTTTTGAAGTGTAGTTACTGTTGTAATGAGGCAGGGCAAGCTCCCACAAATAGCAATGTGATAATGACCAGATAATCTGTTTAGTGATGTTGATTGAAGGATGAATATTGGTTAGGACAATATTCTTTGAAATAGTGCCATAGGATCTTTTACGTCCACCTGAGAGAGCAGATGGGGCCTTGGTTTAACATCTCATCCGAAAAACGGCACCTCCGACAGTGCAGCACTCCCTCAGCACTGCACTGGAGTGTCAGCCTAGATTTTTGCATGCAAGTCTCTGGAGTGGGACTTGAGCCCACAACCTTCTGACTCAGAGGCGAGGGTGCTACCAACTGAACCACGGCTGACACTAAAGGGAAAAAATGTACAGGGCTATGGGGAAAGAGCAGAGGAGTGGTATTAATTGGATAGCTCTACCAAAGAGCCGACCAAATAGCCTTCTTCTGTGCTGTATCATTCTATGATTCTAACTTATTTGGGGGGTGGGCAGGAATTTAAATTGAAGTTACTTGCGCCAAACTGACAATACCTTTTAAATTGTTTCAAATCTTATTAAAACTGCAAACCATGAAGGAATGCTAACTTCAAATAATAAGCTTGTTTATGTCGTGAATGAGTCACGTGACAATCTGCCAGTCTCCTGTCATTCAGATAGTAAACACCACAGCTGCAGCACTCAGATGGCACTGAGAAGCTTATCTCATTATTTCCAGAAATGTAGTGATTTTCTGCAGCTTCATTGTTCCCCAAGCCAGTGATTTTATCAGCACATTAGCAGACTCATTATCAGCACGTTAATACAGCGAACTCCTTCCAGCTGGATCCGCAGCAGTTAAAAAGCCCCCATTTTTTGTCTTGTAAACTCCAATCTGATCAATCCTGAAAACATTTGTAATTTCAACCAATTTTCAAGTGATTATGCAGAGAAACTGCAGCAATTAAAGGGAAAAAAGAAAGAAAAGCTTGCATTTATATAGCACTTTTCACGATGTCCTAAAGCACTTTACAGCCAATGAAGTACTTTTGAAGTGTAGTCACTGTCGTATTGAGGGAAACACAGCCACCAATTTTCAAGCAAGGTCCCACAATCAGCACTGTGATAATTACATAGGATTACAAACATGGATTATAAACAGTCCATGTCGGCATTTATGCTCCACACGAGTCTCCTCCTGTCTTTCCTCATCTAACTCTATCAGCATAACCCTCTATTCCCTTTTCCCTCATATGCTTGTCTAGCCACCCCTTAAATACTTCTGTACTATTCGCTTCAACCACTCCCTGTGGTAGTGAGTTCCACATTCTCACCACTCTTTGGGTAAAGAAGTTGCTTCTGAATTCCCTATTGGATTTCTTGGTGACTATCTTATATTGATGAGCCTCGAGTTATGCTCTTCGCCATAAGTGGATTTGAGGAAAAACTTTTTCACCCAGAGGGTGGTTGGATTCGGGAACTCACTGTCTGAAAGGGTGGTAGAGGCAGGAACCCTCACAACATTCAAGAAGCATTTAGATGAGCACTTGAAACACCATAGCATCCAAGGTTACGGACCAAGTGCTGGAAAATGGGATTAGAATAGATAGGGCTTGATGGCCGGCGCGGACACGATGGGCCGAAGGGCCTCTTTCTGTGCTGTATAACTCTATGGGGTAAAAATTCAGTTGGTTGCGCCTCCCGTTAGTGCCTTAAGAGGGCGCTAATGGGGCGCAAAGCCGCTAACGCCCGGGCGCAGCGATGTTTGCGCCGCTCGGGAACTTAACTAGACATTGTGCGGCGGCGCTAAACTTTACCGCTGCGACCACCTGCGCGCGCAGATTGTGACGTCATTCCATGGTGCAACGCCCTTGTGGCGCCCCGGAGCGGAAATTGAGTGGCGCCCCCCTGCCTTACCGCCTGGCGCATCCAACGACCGGAAGACTGGAACGCTATCAATCGCTGTGGAGCTGGGGGGGGGGGGGGGGCGCTATTTAAAGGGGGCCTCTTCCTGTCTTTTTCTGTGGTTGACATTTTTTTATAGAACATAGAACATAGAACAGTACAGCACAGTACAGGCCCTTCGGCCCTCGATGTTGTGCCGAGCATTGTCCGAGACCAAGATCAAGCTATCACACTCCCTATCACTCTGGTGTGCTCCATGTGCTTATCCAATAACCGCTTGAAAGTTCCTAAAGTGTCCGACTCCACTATCACAGCAGGCAGTCCATTCCACACCCCAACCACTCTCTGAGTAAAGAATCTACCTCGGACATCCCTTCTATATCTCCCCCCATGCACCTTATAGTTATGCCCCCTTGTAACAGCTGCCTCTACCCGAGGAAATAGTCTCTGAACATCCACTCTATCTATCCCCCTCATCATCTTATAAACCTCTATTAAGTCGCCTCTCATCCTCCTCCGCTCTAAAGAGAAAAGCCCCAACTCCCTCAATCTTTCCTCATAAGACCTCCCCCCCAAACCAGGCAGCATCCTGGTAAATCTCCTTTGCACTCTTTCCAATGCTTCCACGTCCTTCCTATAGTGAGGTGACCAGAACTGCACACAATATTCCAAATGTGGTCTCACCAAGGTCCTGTACAGTTGCAGCATAACCTCACGGTTCTTAAACTCAAACCCTCTGTTAATAAACGCCAACACACCATAGGCCTTCTTTACTGCTCTATCCACTTGAGTGGCAACCTTCAGAGATCTGTGGATATGAACCCCCAGATCCCTCTGCTCCTCCACGTTCCTCAGAACCCTGCCGTTGACCCTGTAATCCTTATTCAAATTTGCCCTACCAAAATGAATCACCTCGCACTTATCAGGGTTAAATTCCATCTGCCATTTTTCGGCCCAGCTCTGCATCCTATCAATGTCTCTTTGCAGCCTACAACAGCCCTCCACCTCATCCACTGCTCCACCAATATTGGTGTCATCAGCAAATTTACTGATCCACCCTTCAGTCCCCTCCTCCAAGTCATTGATAAAAATCACAAACAGCAGAGGACCCAGCACCGACCCCTGTGGCACACCGCTGGTAACTGGTCTCCAGTCCGAAAATGCTCCATCCACCACCACCCTCTGCTTCTATGGGAACACTTCAGCAGCCAGGGGCATTCAGCCTCGGATCTGCAGGGTAAGCGTCCTCCAAGGCGGCCTTCGGGATACACGACAGCGCAAAATCATAGAGCAGAAACTGATAGCCAAGTTCCGCACTCATGAGGATGGCCTCAATCGCGATATCAGGTTCATGTCACGATACAGAACATGACTTGACATCATGGCCGGTCTTCCCAGGTGTTTTTTTTTAAAAAGACTAACACAAGAAACCAACACAAATTGACAGGATATGCAGCCAGCAGGTGGTTTGACACGTTGGACCCCCTGGGACACATCTCATTGTCTTGGCTGTGCTCTTAGTGTGTCTTTGATGTAGGGAAATATTTGAATAGATTTTGTCTGTGTTTAAATTGTGAATTCTGGGAGATTCTCTCACTGCTAACTTACCTGAGGAAGGAGCGACAGCTCCGAAAGCTTGTAAAATTAAATAAATCTGTTGGACTATAACCTGGTGTTGTGCGACTTCTCATTCTATGAGATAGCCAGTTACTTATCCAATCGGCCAAATTTCCCTCTATCCCACAACTCCTTACTTTCTTCATGAGCCGACCATGGGGAACCTTATCAAACGCCTTACTAAAATCCATGTATACGACATCAACTGCTCTACCTTCATCTACACACTTAGTTACCTCCTCAAAGAATTCAATCAAATTTGTTAGGCAAGACTTACCCTTCACGAATCCGTGTTGACTATCCCTGATTAAGTTGCCCCTTTCCAAATGGTCATAAATCCTATCCCTCAGGACCTTTTCCATTATCTTACCAACCACCGAAGTAAGACTAACCGGCCTATAATTACCAGGGTCATTCCTATTTCCTTTCTTGAAGAGAGGAACAACATTCGCCACTCTCCAGTCCTCTGGCACCATTCCCGTGGACAGTGAGGACCCAAAGATCAAAGCCAGAGGCTCTGCAATCTCCTCCCTTGCCTCCCAAAGAATCCTAGGATATATCCCATCTGGCCCAGGGGACTTATCGACCCTCAGGTTCTTCAAAATTGCTAAAACATCTTCCCTCAGAACATCTACCACCTCCAGCCTATCCACCTTTATCACACTCTCATCCTCAAGAACATGGCCCCTCTCCTCGGTGAACACTGACGAAAAGTATTCATTCATCACCTCTCCTATCTCTTCTGACTCCATGCACAAGTTCCCACTACTGTCCTTGACCGGCCCTACCCTCACCCTGGTCATTCTTTTATTTATCACATAAGAGTAAAAGGCCTTGGGGTTTTTCTTGATCCGACCCGCCAAGGACTTCTCATGCCCCCTCCTAGCTCTCCTAAGCTCTTTTTTTAGCTCATTCCTTGCTACCTTGTACCCCTCAATCGACCCAACTGAACCTTGTTTTCTCATCCTTACATACGCTTCCTTTTTCCTCTTGACTAGACATTCAACCTCTTTTGTGAACCATGGTTCTCTCACTCGGCCATTTCCTCCCTGCCTGACAGGGACATACCTATCAAGGACACGCAGTAATTGCTCCATGAAAAAGCTCCACTTTTCGTTTGTGCCTTTCCCTGATAGTTTCTGTTCCCATCTTATACTCCCTAATTCTTGCCTAATCGCATCATAATTACCCCTCCCCCAATTATAAACCCTGCCCTGCCGTATGGCCCTATCCCTCTCCATTGCAATAGTGAAAGTTACCGAATTGTGGTCACTATCTCCAAAGTGCTCTCCCACATACAAATCAAACACTTGGCCCGGTTCATTACCCAGTACCAAATCCAACGTGACCCCAGCTCTTGTCGGCCTATCCACATATTGTGTCAGGAAACCCTCCTGCACACACTGTGCAAAAACTATCCCATCCGAACTGTTTGACCTATAAAGGTTCCAATCAATATTTGGAAAGTTGAAGTCACCCATGACAACTACTCTGTGACCTCCACACCTATTCATAATCTGCTTTGCAATTTCTTCCTCCACATCTCTATTACTATTTGGGGGCCTGTAGAAAACTCCTAACAACGTGACCGCTCCTTTCCTATTTCTAACTTCAGCCCATATTACCTCAGACGGCAGATCCCCCTCGAACTGCCTTTCTGCCGCTGTTAAACTATCCTTGATTAACAATGCTACTCCTCCACCTTTCTTACCAACTTCCCTACTCTTACTGAAACATCTATACCCCGGAACTTCCAACAACCATTCCTGTCCCTGTTCTAACCATGTCTCCGTAATTTTTGCACCACTCGTTCTGAGAGAGAGAGAGAGATTCGGAGAGAGAGAAAGAGAGACTTCTGCATTGAGTCAATGCTTTGTGAGGTAGTTTTGCCTACTGATCCTAACTTCGCTGGTACTTTGGTTGCTGTCCTTCATAACTTTGCTTGCAAAGAGACTATGGGGGCTGCACTGATTGGGGGCGTCGTCCTGCTCCAGCTGAATCGGAGGACACAGAGACGCAGAGAGAGAGTGGCAATGATGGCCAGACGGAGGAGAGCCAACAGGCGTATGTACAGGAGAGCTTACCCTCCCAGGGTATATCGTGAACAGCTCTCCTACATTCATATGTCTGAGGAGCTGTGTTTGCGAAGGCTGCGATTCAGCAAGGAGGTGGTCACTGAGCTCTGCCACCTACTGCAGCCAGATCTGCAGCCTCAACTGAGGTCCAGGACGTCTCTGTCGGTGGCAGTGAAGGTCACAGTGGCTCTCAACTTCTATGCTACTGGCTCATTTCAAGCTGCTGCTGGGGACCTCGCCAATATCTCCCAGTTCGCGGTGCATTGCTGCATCTGGCAGGTCACAAATGCCCTCTTTAAAAGGAGACGAGAGTTCATCTCTTTCCCCATGACCCCAGACAAGCAGCGTGACCGCGCTCTGGGCTTTGCGAGGATAGCGGGCTTCCCCATGGTGCAGGGCGCCATTGACTGCACGCATGTGGCTTTGCGTGCTCCACATGAGAATGCCGAGGAATTCCGGAACAGAAAGGGGTTCCATTCCTTGAATGTTCAGTTGGTCTGTGACCACAGACAGCTGATACTCGCTGTCAATGCCCACTATCCTGGCAGCTGCCACGATGCTTTTATCCTGCGCCAGACTACTGTGGCAGAACTTTTCGAGGCACCGCATCAGCCAGTTGGTTGGCTTCTCGGGGACAAGGGGTATCCATTGAGCACCTGGCTGATGACACCGCTCTGTATGCCCAACACCCCTGCTGAGCTGCGGTACAATGAGAGCCATCAAGCTACCAGGAACATCATTGAGCGCACAATCGGTGTGCTGAAGCAACGGTTCCGCTGTCTCGACCATTCTGGAGGAGCCCTGCAGTACTCGCCTGAACGAGTATCCAACTTCGTAGTTGTGTGCTGCATGTTGCATAACATGGCAATCGTCAGGACCCAGCCAATGCCACCAGGCCTTGGAGCACCACCAGAGGAGGAGGAGGAAGAGGAGGAAGAGGACGAGGAGGATGATCATCAGCAGCACCAAGGCGGGAGGGTGGCCCACAATGGTGAAACTGCAAGGGCCGTCCGTCAACGGCTGATAGCAAGCCGCTTCTAGGGCCCCTGCTGTGGAAGTGGCTTCTGCTATTGCTAACAACATCAATGAACCCAGCACGCAACCCCTAAGCCGGCCAAGGCAGCAATAATTCCAAACACCAACCATGTATATTTTGAATACAGAAACTTATTTATTTTACAAACTCTGTGTGTGTCAATTCCTCATGACAAACTCATAGAAGTAAACACAAAAAAACAGCCAATAAGATAACTGGTTCTCACAACCTGGAGATAATGTCCAAAACACTAAACAAAAGTTGGACCATGAACCTCGGCCTTTAATAAAAAAATGACCAGCATTTTGTCACACCTCCTACTTTTTGCCCTTCGAGGGTGATCTCCTTCCCTTGCGCACTTCCCCCCTTCTAACCCTACTGCTCCTCCGTAATGGGACCTCAGTGGCTGCAGCAAGGCTGGTGGAAGGCTGCTGATCGTCAGACCCTGACACTGCAGATGCCCCTGAAGGAGGGCCTCGACCAGTTCTGGGCCTGGAGGGCCCGGCTGCAGACTGCACCAACTCTGCATGGGCGGCAGCAGTCTGTCCTACAGGCGGTGGCAAGTGCAGTGGCGAAGAGACAGTGTTGGCAGCAGGAATGCTGTCATCGTGAGAGAGGACAGCAACTCCCTGCTCGCCCGACACACTCCCACGGGGCAGCACTTCAGCATCCGGAGCAATCTGCTGGAGAACAGATTGCTGGCCTGCTGCGGCGCGGTGAGAGCCCCGGGGACATGTGAACGAACCATCGAGGTTAGCAGCAGTCAGTGCTCGCGTGGCCTCAATCTGAGTCTGCATGAGAGCAGTCAGAGATGGGATCACGGCAGCCAGTGACTGAATTGCAGCACTAAGCGTTAGTGTGGCATCCGCCTGTGCTACAGCGAAGTGCTCCACACTCCTTGCCAGTGACTCAATGCATTCGGGCACCCTTCCCACTGCACCCATGAGCTCAGTGTGCATGCCCACTGCCTGGGTGTTCATTTCTGCGATCAGCCGCTCCTCCTCTGCGTCCATTGCAGTAGGAGTATCTGGCATACTCTCCCTCTGGGGAGAAGGCCCCCGTTCTTCCCTACCCCCATGGCGTTGCTGCAGCCCGCTGGGTCCTGGAGCTTCACCCTCATCAGACCCTTCCCCCCTGCTCCCCTCCAGGGAAGGCGTGTTCCCAGTGTGGGCATGGGCTTCCTCGGGAGAGGGTGGCACTGATGCTCCGGCTTCCTCTTCCTCCTCGGCTGCAGCTTCACTCCCAGTGGCAGCTTCAGGGCCCGTCTCCTCAGTTGGTGAATCCCCATCTGAAAGCAGGGAGGTACAAGAGTGGCTTTAGCGTGAGGACAGGGTGGCAGTAAGGGAGGAATAAGTGCAGCGAGTTAGCAAGTTGGATTGAAAGTGTCAAAGGCTGGTGTTGTGAGGGACAAGTGGAAGGACAGAGGACAAAAAGGTGATGACCTTACCATTGCTGTCCAGAACGGGGTCGGCGTCTCCAGTGGCGACGGGACCGATCACCCGGCTTGCCACAATCCTGTGGACGCGCTCCTCAAGATCGCTGAGGGGTTGCAGCTGAGGCCGCCCTCCACCTGTCCGTTGCTGCTGTCTCCGATTATGCACCAGCTTGGCCTGCAAGAAAAAGGACAGCATCTGAGTAAATATACAGCCATGGTCTTGCCTGATGTGCCTCCCATAGGTGAATAGCCCTTACTGTATGCAAAGTGTGGAATGTGTGTGTGTGTTTCATGAAAGGGCCATAGGTGTTGGATGAGTGTTGTGCATTGGGGTTTTAAGACCCTCTGGCCATAGAGTGAGGTTGAGATGGAGGGATGGAGAGGTATTGAGAAAAAGCCACTCACCCTGACGACCCGAGTGAGGTCGTTGAACTTTTTGCCGCATTGAACATGGGTCCTGGGCACCATGCTCCTGGAGGAGACGCTCTGAGCCACCTCCCTCCACACTCTTCTGTACTCGCGTGGCAAAGGCCTCCTGCCACTCTCAGGGAATAGTATACATCTTCTGCGCTCCACCGCGCCAACCAGAGCATCCAAGGCCCGCTCGGTGAAGCGATGAACTCATTCTCTCACCCTCTCCATCCTTGGCAGCAAAATGGATTCACAGGTCTCTCCAGGCCGAGATTCAAGGCTGCAATGAGCAGGGTGTGGCTGGGGAGCAAGTTGCCCCCCCCCGCTTTAAGAACTGGCCGGTGCCAGTGTGTCTGTGTTCCCTCGCTAACTGGCAGCACCTGCGCTGCGCTCGCGCGCTGAGTTAGCGCCTCACTGCTCGGCCTTTGCGCCTTAAGACAGGTGTGCAGCGCCTGATTTAGCGCTCCACTCACCTCCCGGGGCGGTAAAAGTGAAGTTTCCAGTCAGTGGCGATAATTAGCGCCAGGCGCTAATATTTGCGTCCAGACGATATTTGCGCCCCAAACGGGGCACGACCTAATTTTTCCCCCTATGACTCTATGACTAAGTGGAAACATTCTCTTTGTATCCACTCTATCAACATTTTTCATAATTTTAAAGACCTCTATTAGGTCACCCCTCAGCCTTCTTTTTTCAAGAGAAAAGAGACCCAGCCTGTTCATCCTTTCCTGATATGTATACCCTTGCATTTCTGGTATCATCCTTGTAAATCATCTCTGCACCTTCTCCAGTGTCTCTACATCCTTTTTATAATATGGCAACCAGAACTGTATGCAGTACTCTTCAGTGTGGTCGAACAAAGTTTCGATACAGGTTTAGCATAACTTCCCTACTTTTCAATTCTATCCCTTTAGAAATAAACCCTAGTGATTGGTTTGCTTTTTTTATGGCCTTGCTAACCTGTGTTGCAACTTTTAGTGATTTGTGTATTTGTACTCCTAGATCCCTTTGTTCCTCTACCCCACCTAGACTCGCACCCTCCAAGTGATAAGCGACCTCCCTATTCTGCCTAACAAAATGCAATACCTCACATTTATCTGTGTTGAACTTCATTTGCCAATTATATGCTCATTCTGCAAGTTTATTAATGTCCTCCTGTAACTTGTTGCAGTCCTCCTCAGTATTGACTATCCCCCCCAATTTGGTGTCTTCCGCAAATTTAGAAATTGTGTTTTTGATTCCAAAGTCTAAATCGTTAATGTAAATTGTGAACAACAGTGGTCCCAGCATTGATCCTTGTGGAACACCACTACTCACCTTCTGCCACTGTGAATAGTCACCCTTTACTCCTACTCTCTGCTTTCTGTCCTGAAGCCAGCTAGCTATCCATTCTGCTACTTGTCCCCTGACTCCGCATTCTCTGACCTTGTTTATCAGTCTATTATGGGGTACCTTATTGAAGGCCTTTTGAAAATCCAGATAAATTACATCTACTGCATTACCATTGTCTACTCTCTCTGTTACCTCTTCAAAAAATTCAATAGGGTTGGTTAAGCAAGACTTTTCCTTTTGAAATCCATGTTGACTATTTATTATATTTTTGGTTTCTAGATGTTTTTCTATTTTCTCCTTTAGTAGGGATTCTATTATTTTTCCTACCACCAATGTTAAGCTGATTGGTCTATAATTCCCTGAAAATGTTCTATCCCCCTTCTTAAATATTGATATTATGTTAACTATCCACCAGTCCTCTGGCACTATACCTTTTTCTAACTAATTATTTAATATGCATAATAATGATCAAATAATCTGTTTTACTGATGTTGGTTGAGAGATAAACATTAGCCAGGACACCAGGGAGAACTCCCCTGCTCTTCTATTGAATAGTACCACAGAATCTTTTACATCCACTGGAGTGGGCAGACAAGGCCTTGGTTTAACATCTCATCTGAAAGACGGCACCTCTGACAGTGCAGCACTCCCGCTAGTACTAGCACTGAAGTGTCAGCCTGAATTATGTACTCAAGTCTCTGGAGTGGGACTTGAACCCACAACCTTCTGCCATCAGATGTGAGAGTGTTACCCGCTGACATTTCATTGATAGGTTCAAATAGTATGTATAGAGAATAATGGATGCCTGGAGGTGATTAGAAAAATGACAATCAAACTTTATTATGAGGGTCTGTATATCTTGGATATACTTATGGATATACTTGTGGTGGTGCTCGTGGTAAGCCAAGCATCTGCTGTTTTACAATAAAAGAAAGACTTGCATTTTTATAGCGCCTTTCATGACCACCGGACATCTCACAGCGCTTTACAGCCAATGAAGTACTTTCTGAAGTGGAGTCACTGTTGTAATGTGGGAATGAGGGTGTAACACAACTTAACGCTCCATGCATTTTCAGGGCCACTGATTTATGGTGACAGGATAAGTCCAAATCCATTGTTGTTGTTAGCATCCTAAGATTTTTAACCAGTGATTCAGGAATAGGTTTCAATGATTCTGTCCATTTTTCCATAAAAACTACAAATCATTAAATACTACATGATTTCCTGAAAAAACAAAATTAAACAGTCGGTCTCTTTCTGGGGCTGTCTCTCAAATTCTTTCCTACTTTCCAATTCTTTCTGTGTCACTGTTCCTTCAACTATTTTCTCTTCCTCTTTGTATAGGTCTGACACCTTTTTAATTGCAGTGTCTGTTTATCTGTCTCATTCATTTTCTCACTTTATGAAAGTGTGATGATGATCACTACCCACCAGGTACATGGTACATACTCATGTGACTCGGCCAACGTTGTCTACCTCATACGTTGCAGGAAAGGATGCACCGCAGCATGGTACATCGGCGAGGCCATGCAGACACTGAGACAACGTATGAACGGACACCGCACAACAATCGCCAGGCAGGATTGTTACCTCCCAGTCGGGGAACACTTCAGCAGTCAAGGACATTCAGCCTCAGATCTGCGAGTTAGCGTTCTCCAAGGCGGCCTTCGAGACACACGACAACGCAAAATCATCGAGCAGAAACTGATAGCCAAGTTCCGCACCCATGAGGACGGCCTCAACCGGGATCTTGGTTTCATGTCACGCTACATGACGTAGAGTCATCCAGACTAGAGTCGTCGTTGTCTTGTTCACAGATGTGATTTCCAGTTTAAAAAAAAAAGTAAAAAGCTTAACTGCAGACTGCAGCATTTGACACGTTGGACCCCCTGTGACCCCACCTCATTGTCTTAGCTGTATTTTGCTGTGTCTTTGATGTAATGTCTTCCTGACTGATTGTATCTCTGCCGCGGTGTGATGGAGGGAAGTCAGAAACACATTGTTCTCTGTCTATATATGCTTTGCTGATTTGTATTCCCTCACTTTACGTGACGAAGGAGCAGCGCTCCGAAAGCTCGTGATTTCAAATAAAACTGTTGGACTATAACCTGGTGTTGTGCGACTTCTCATTTTTGTCCACCCCAGTCCAACACCGGCATCTCCGCATCATGGCCACTATTGACACCACAAACTGCCAGCTCAAAGTGGAGAGAATCTCCAAGAAGATCGCACATATCGACACAGACATCAAGTATCTACAGAGATGCAAGAAAGCAGACAAGATCCCGAAAGGACTACAGATCACGAACCCACTCAAGTCGACATACAACACAGACTACACTGAGAGACTCTGCCATCGTACCTCTCGCACACTACTCAACCATCTCGTACACCAGCTCTACAGCAGATGCCGCAACCTCGAAACCAAGATAGAGTCCATGCTCTCAGCCTGTGCTCAGGACACAGCAGATCAGCTACGAGACACCGCCAAACAGACGAGGCAACGGAACTATGCTGCCTACATTGCCATCAAGAACAGGAAGCTTGAGAAACTCGGCATCACCACCAGCAGCAACCAAGCCTCCCCTGGTACCACGGTTGCAACCACAGGGAAGTCCATCATCAACTTGTCCGACCACACCCTTCAACCAGACGAAATCGAAGTTCTCGCCCGAGGGCTCAAGTTCTGCCCCACCACCAAAATGGACCCCATCGGTCTCGCGGCAGACACAGAGGAATTCATCAGGAGAATGAGGATCCGGGAATACTTCCACAAATCCCAAGATGTCAGCAACAAACCCAATGAGACAATCAATGATCTGGAACAGCAGACAGAGGGATCCGCAGTGCAGCAACCGAAGAAGAAAGAGTCAAATTGGACCCCTCCAGAGGGTCGCTGCCCTAAGCTTGACATGTATGCTCAAGTTGTCAGGAAATGCATCAACGCCAGATTCATCAGCCGCACTCACAAGACAGTCCAGAATGTCACCCGAGCACAACGCAACGCCATCCATGCTCTCAAGACCAACCGCAACATCGTCATCAAACCAGCGGACATAGGAGGAGCCATCGTCATACAGAACAGAATGGACTATTGCAAAGAAGCATATCGACAACTGGACAACCAGGAACACTACAGACAGTTATCCGCAGATCCGACCAAAGAACACACCCGCCAACTGAATAGACTGATCAAGACCTTCGATCCAGACCTTCAAAGCATCCTACGCGCTCTCATCCCACATACTCCCCGCGTGGGAGACTTCTACTGCTTCCCAAAGATACACAAAGCCAACACACCCGGACGTCCTATCGTATCAGGCAATGGAAACCTGTGTGAGAACTTCTCTGGGTACGTCGAGGGCATCCTGAAACCCATCATACAGGGAACCCCCAGCTTCTGTCGCGACACTAGACTTCTTACAGAAACTCAGCACCCAGTTGAATCAGGAACACTCCTCGCCACGATGGATGTATCGGCACTCTATACCAGTATCCCCCACGATGACGGCATCGCTGCGACAGCCTCAGTACTCAACACCAACAACAGCCAATCTCCAGACGCCATCCTACAACTCATCCGCTTCATCCTTGACCACAATGTCTTCACCTTCGACAACCAGTTTTTTACCCAAACACACGGAACAGCCATGGGGACCAAATTCGCACCCCAATACGCCAACATCTTCATGCACAAGTTCGAGCAAGACTTCTTCGCTGCACAGGACCTCCAACCAACGCTGTACACCAGATACATCGACGACATCTTCTTCCTTTGGACCCACGGCGAAGTATCACTGAAAGGACTACACGATAACATCAACAGGTTCCATCCCACCATCAAACTCACCATGGACTACTCCTCAGAATCGGTTTCATTCTTGGACACACGAATCTCCATCAAAGACGGACACCTCAGCACTTCACTCTACCGCAAGCCCACGGACAACCTCACGATGCTCCACTTCTCCAGCTTCCACCCTAACCACGTTAAAGAAGCCATCCCCTATGGACAAGCCCTGCGAATACACAGGATCTGCTCAGACGAGGAGGAACGCGATGGACACCTATGAACGCTGAAAGACGCCCTCGTAAGAACAGGATATGACGCTCGACTTGTTGATCGACAGTTCCGACGGGCCACAGCGAAAAATCACATAGACCTCCTCAGAAGGCGAACATGGGACGCAACCAACAGAGTACCCTACGTCGTCCAGTACTTCCCCAGTGCGGAGAAACTACGCCATGTACTTTGCAGCCTTCTATATGTCATCAATGACGACGAACACCTCGCTAAGGCCATCCTCACGCCTCCACTACTCGCCTTCAAGCAGCCGCCTAACCTCAAAAGTACCATCGTTCGCAGCAAATTACCCAGCTGTCAGGAGAACAGCGACCACGACACCACACAACCCTGCCACGGCAACCTCTGCAAGACATGCCAGATCATCAACACAGATACCATCATCACTCGTGAGGACACTACCCACCAGGTACATGGTACATACTCATGTGACTCGGCCAACGTTGTCTACCTCATACGTTGCAGGAAAGGATGCACCGCAGCATGGTACATCGGCGAGACCATGCAGACACTGAGACAACGTATGAACGGACACTGCACAACAATCGCCAGGCAGGATTGTTACCTCCCAGTCGGGGAACACTTCAGCAGTCAAGGACATTCAGCCTCAGATCTGCGGGTAAGCGTTCTCCAAGGCAGCCTTTGAGACACACGACAACGTAAAATCATCGAGCAGAAACTGATAGCCAAGTTCCGCACCCATGAGGATGGCCTCAACCGGAATCTTGGTTTCATGTCACGCTACATGACGTAGAGTCATCCAGACTCGAGTCGTCGTTGTCTTGTTCACAGATGTGATTTCCAGTTTTTTTTTAACAAGTAAATAACTTAACTGCAGACTGCAGCATTTGACACGTTGGACCCCCTGTGACCCCACCTCATTGTCTTAGCTGTATTTTGCTGTGTCTTTGATGTAATGCCTTCCTGACTGATTGTATCTCTGCCGAGGTGTGTTGGACGGAAGTCAGAAACACATTGTTCTCTGTCTATATATGCTTTGCTGATTTGTATTCCCTCACTTTACCTGACGAAGAGCAGCACTCCAAAAGCTCGTGATTTCAAATAAAACTGTTGGGGGGAAAAATTAGGTCACGCTCCGTTTGGGGCGCAAATATCGTCTGGACGCAAATATTAGCGCCTGGCGCTAATTATCGCCACTGACTGGAAACTTCACTTTTACCGCCCCGGGAGGTGAGTGGAGCGCTAAATCAGGCGCTGCACACCTGTCTTAAGGCGCAAAGGCCGAGCAGTGAGGCGCTAACTCAGCACGCGAGCGCAGCGCGGGTGCTGCCAGTTAGCGAGGGAACACAGACACACTGGCGCCGGCCAGTTCTTAAAGCGGGGGGGGGCCAACTTGCTCCCCAGCCACACCCTGCTCATTGCAGCCTTGAATCTCGGCCTGGAGAGACCTGTGAATCCATTTTGCTGCCAAGGATGGAGAGGGTGAGAGAACGAGCTCAGCGCTTCACCGAGCGGGCCTTGGAAGCTCTGGTTGGCGCGGTGGAGCGCAGAAGATGTATACTCTTCCCTGAGAGTGGCAGGAGGCCTTTGCCACGCGAGTACAGAAGAGTGTGGAGGAGGTGGCTCAAAGCGTCTCCTCCAGGAGCATGGTGCCCAGGACCCATGTTCAATGCCACAAAAAGTTCAACGACCTCACTCGGGTCGTCAGGGTGAGTGGCTTTTTCTCAATACCTCTCCATCCCTCCATCTCAACCTCACTCTATGGCCAGAGGGTCTTAATATCCCAATGCACAACACTCATCCAACACCTATGGCCGTTTCATGAAACACACACACACATTCCACACTTTGCATACAGTAAGGGCTATTCACCTATGGGAGGCACATCAGGCAAGACCATGGCTGCATACAGTAAGGGCTATTCATCTATGGGAGGCACATCAGGCAAGACCATGGCTGCATACAGTAAGGGCTATTCACCTATGGGAGGCACATCAGGCAAGACCATGGCTGTGTATTTACTCAGATGCTGTCCTTTTTCTTGCAGGCCAAGCTGGCGCATAATCGGAGACAGCAGCAACGGACAGGTGGAGGGCGGCCTCAGCTGCAACCCCTCAGCGATCTTGAGGAGCGCGTCCACAGGATTGTGGCAAGCCGGGTGATCAGTCCCGTCGCCACTGGAGACGCCGACCACGTTCTGGACAGCAATGGTAAGGTCATCACCTTTTTGTCCTCTGTCCTTCCACTTGTCCCTCACAACACCAGCCTTTGACACTTTCAATCCAACTTGCTAACTCGCTGCACTTATTCCTCCCTTACTGCCACCCTGTCCTCACGCTAAAGCCACTCTTGTACCTCCCTGCTTTCAGATGGTGATTCACCAGCTGAGGAGACGGGCCCTGAAGCTGCCACTGGGAGTGATGCTGCAGCTGAGGAGGAAGAGGAAGCCGGAGCATCAGTGCCACCCTCTCCCGAGGAAGCCCATGCCCACACTGGGAACACGCCTTCCCTGGAGGGGAGCAGGGGGGAAGGGTCTGATGAGGGTGAAGCTCCAGGACCCAGTGGGCTGCAGCAACGCCATGGGGGTAGGGAAGAACGGGGGCCTTCTCCACAGAGGGAGAGTATGCCAGAGATTCCTACTGCAATGGACGCAGAGGAGGAGCGGCTGATCGCAGAAATGAACACCCAGGCGGTGGGCATGCACACTGAGCTCATGGGTGCAGTGGGAAGGGTGCCCGAATGCATTGAGTCACTGGCAAGGAATGTGGAGCACTTCGCTGTAGCACAGGCGGATGCCACACTAACGCTTAGTGCTGCAATTCAGTCACTGACTGCCGTGATCCCATCTCTGACTGCTCTCATGCAGACTCAGATTGAGGCCACGCGAGCACAGACTGCTGCCAACCTCGATGGTTCGTTCACATGTCCCCGGGGCTCTCACCGCGCCACAGCAGGCCAGCAATCTGTTCTCCAGCAGATTGCTCCGGATGCTGAAGTGCTGCCCCGTGGGAGTGCCAGTGTGTCGGGCGAGCAGGGAGTTGCTGTCCTCTCTCACGATGACAGCATTCCTGCTGCCAACACTGTCACTTCTCCACTGCACTTGCCACCGCCTGTAGGACAGACTGCTGCCGCCCATGCAGAGTTGGTGCAGTCTGCAGCCCGGCCCTCCAGGCCCAGAACTGGTCGAGGCCGTCCTTCAGGGGCATCTGCAGTGTCAGGGTCTGACGAGCAGCAGCCGTCCACCAGCCTTGCTGCAGCCACTGAGGTCCCATTACGGAGGAGCAGTAGGGTTAGAAGGGGGGAAGTGCGCAAGGGAAGGAGATCACCCTCGAAGGGCAAAAAGTAGGAGGTGTGACAAAATGCTGGTCATTTTTTTATTAAAGGCCGAGGTTCGTGGTCCAACTTTTGTTTAGTGTTTTGGACATTATCTCCAGGTTGTGAGAACCAGTTATGTTAATGACTGTTTTTTTGTGTTTATTTCTATGAGTTTGTCATGAGGAAATGACACACACAGAGTTTGTAAAATAAATAAGTTTTTGTATTCAAAATATATATGTTTGGTGTTTGGAATCATTGGTGCCTTGGCCGGCTTAGGGGTTGCGTGCTGGGTTCATTGATGTTGTTAGCAATGGCAGAAGCCATTTCCACAGCAGGGGCCCTAGAAGCGGCTTGCTATCAGCCATTGACGGACGGCCCTTGCAGTTTCACCATTGTGGGCCGCCCTCCCGCCTTGGTGCTGCTGATGATCATCCTCCTCGTCCTCTTCCTCCTCTTCCTCCTCCTCCTCTGGTGGTGCTCCAAGGCCTGGTGGCATTGGCTGGGTCCTGACGATTGCCATGTTATGCAACATGCAGCACACAACTACGAAGTTGGATACTCGTTCAGGCGAGTACTGCAGGGCTCCTCCAGAATGGTCGAGACAGCGGAACCGTTGCTTCAGCACGCCGATTGTGCGCTCAATGATGTTCCTGGTAGCTTGATGGCTCTCATTGTACCGCAGCTCAGCAGGGGTGTTGGGCGTACGGAGCGGTGTCATCAGCCAGGTGCTCAATGGATACCCCTTGTCCCCGAGAAGCCAACCAACTGGCTGATGCGGTGCCTCGAAAAGTTCTGCCACAGTAGACTGGCGCAGGATGAAAGCATCGTGGCAGCTGCCAGGATAGTGGGCATTGACAGCGAGTATCAGCTGTCTGTGGTCACAGACCAACTGAACATTCAAGGAATGGAACCCCTTTCTGTTCCGGAATTCCTCGGCATTCTCATGTGGAGCACGCAAAGCCACATGCGTGCAGTCAATGGCGCCCTGCACCATGGGGAAGCCCGCTATCCTCGCAAAGCCCAAAGCGCGGTCACGCTGCTTGTCTGGGGTCATGGGGAAAGAGATGAACTCTCGTCTCCTTTTAAAGAGGGCATTTGTGACCTGCCGGATGCAGCAATGCACCGCGAACTGGGAGATATTGGCGAGGTCCCCAGCAGCAGCTTGAAATGAGCCAGTAGCATAGAAGTTGAGAGCCACTGTGACCTTCACTGCCACCGACAGAGACGTCCTGGACCTCAGTTGAGGCTGCAGATCTGGCTGCAGCAGGTGGCAGAGCTCAGTGACCACCTCCTTGCTGAATCGCAGCCTTCGCAAACACAGCTCCTCAGACATATGAATGTAGGAGAGCTGTTCACGATATACCCTGGGAGGGTAAGCTCTCCTGTACATACGCCTGTTGGCCCTCCTCCGTCTGGCCATCATTGCCACTCTCTCTCTGCGTCTCTGTGTCCTCCGATTCAGCTGGATCAGGACGACGCCCCCAATCAGTGCAGCCCCCATAGTCTCTTTGCAAGCAAAGTTATGAAGGACAGCAACTAAAGTAGCAGCGAAGTTAGGATCAGTAGGCAAAACTACCTCACACAGCGTTGACTCAATGCAGAAGTCTCTCTTTCTCTCTCTCCGAATCTCTTTCTCTCTCTCTCAGAACGAGTGGTGCAAAAATGTCAACCACAGAAAAAGACAGGAAGAGGCCCCCTTTAAATAGCGCCCCCCCCCCAGCCCCACAGCGATTGATAGCGTTCCAGTCTTCCGGTCGTTCGATGCGCCAGGTGTTAAGGCAGGGGGCGCCACTCAATTTCCGCTCCGGGGCACCACAAGGGCGTTGCACCATGGAATGACGTCACAATCTGCGCGCGCAGGTGGTCGCGGCGGTAAGGTTTAGCGCCGCCGCACAATGTCTAGTTAAGTTCCCGAGTGGTGCAAACATCGCTGCGCCCGGGCGCTAGCGGCTTTGCTCCCCATTAGCGCCCTCTGAAGGTGCTAACAGGAGGCGCAACCAACTGAATTTTTACCCCCCGGGACTATAACCTGGTGTTGTGCGACTTCTCATTTTTATTAATAGGTAAAGAAATATATAGAAAATAACAGGTACTCATTCACATTTTTCACAGAATAATAGACAGCTTCATGAAATTCAATGCCTAAAGGTAAAAAATCTCAGACTACCCTGCAATAAAAATGAATTTGACAGTCACTATCAATCAGTGGGCCTGATTTTAACCCCTACATGGGACAGACACCCCTATCATTATAATACAGTGGGTCAATTTTCCTCTATAGGGGCCTGCTGGGCACCTGACAGACATAGCAAACCTGAACTGCACTGCACCTAACTTTATGAGGTGGCAGGCAACTTTCCTGCCCTGGGCAATTTGCATGGCCTGGTCCCAGTTCAGGAGCAGGACCATCGCCTAGCTGAGCCTTATACGTTACATGTTAGACAGTGCTCCTGGCCACTACCACTGGGGCATTCTGGCTGCTACTGCAGAGCAGACAGAAGGCAACAGGCCATGGTCATAGGGTCATAGGCCGGAATTTTGCTGGCGCTCAGGGTTTGGAGGCAGGCCATCCGGCAAAATCGCAAAGATTGACAGCGGGTCGGAAACCCGCTGTCAAGCCGCCTCCAAATAATCTTCCCAGGTGTCAGGTCCCCGATTTGCACATGGACCCGACACCTAGCGGTGGGAAGAGGATTATAGGCACTTAACTGCTTGTTAACAGATTGTTAACAGGCAGTTAAGAGGCTTTTAGCAATTTTGATAGGGCTTCTGCGGGCTTCCCGACATCCAGACACCACACCAGGTAAGTGTGGCATGTTGTGAGTCTGCTGTAATGTTTCTGCATTGATGACAGCTGCAGAAGTGGTGTGAAGGATCCAATGGTAAACTGGTGAGTTTCAGAGGTAAAAAATGTTGGGAAAATTATTTTTAATGTATTTACACTTTTCTTTAGGTAACAAGTATTGATTTGTGTGTGTAGTCCCACCTTATTGGGATAATCTCTCTCACCAGTAACAGATCACTTCTGTAACCTCACCTGCAGCTGCCATCTGTTCTAGCCTAAGGAGGGAGTCACTGGAGCACCTGGATGCAAGGGCTCACCTTTTTACAGTAATTATCAGTGTTTGCAGCACCTCAATGCTGTCAAACACTGAAAAATCAGCTGTCAAAAAAATTGTGCATGGCCCCTTTAAGAAAACCAGCAGAAGACACGTCATCTGACACCGGCTTTCTCTTAATTGGCCGGCAAGCCCGCAGGGAGGGGTTAACAAGGCCAAGTGATGCAAAATCGGGTCTGTGCGTCTGATGTCATTGGGGGCAGGACTGGAACCCGGAAGGCAGCTGTCCCGCCCCAAGCTGCATCGATAGGAAAAATCACGGCCATAGAGTCATAACGGCACAGAAGGAGGCCATTCGGCCCATCGAGTCTGTGCCGGCTTTCTGTAGAGAAATCCAGTCAGTCCCATTCCCCCGCTCTGTCCCCGTAGCCCTGCAAGTTTATTTCCCTCAAGTGCCTATCCAGTCTCCCCTTGAAAACATTGAGGGGTAAAAATTTGGTAGTGCCCCCGTGGCTGATTTTCCCAGGTAGCGCCCCAAGAGAGAGGAGGGGCGCTACTGGAAGCGCGCCGCGTCCCTCTTGGAGCGCTGCGAGCCAATATCGCTATGTGCTGCAGCGCCATACGGTGCGGCAGGTCGCGCCGCGGTACTGCAGGCCTTCCTCCCCTTATTAAAGAGGAGAGGCCTGGCGCAGTGCATCCTGGCGCCCAGCTGGGCCACCAGGGATTGGGTGTGTTGGCAAATGAGCCCGGCACTCAAGAGGAGTGCCAGGCTCACGGAGAGCACCCGGCAACCTGCAGGGGCGGGGGGGGGCTTCACGGGGGCCAGAGACAGCAACGGGGGCAGGTGTTGGCTGGCGGCCAGCAACAAAAATGGCTGCCCGCCACCTCCCCTTTAACTAGTGCTGCCCTGGCCGCAGGTAGGCCCCCTTGCCCCCGGCGGGCATAGCATCCGGCGGTAAGTCGGGGGGCACCACCTAATATTACAACCGGGCTGCGAGCGGGGAGCTGCACACAGTGATGATGTCATTGCCGGCCGCGCGGCACTAACAGTTAGCGCCGCCGCTAACCTCCCACTGAATTTCACGGGAGGCGTTAGCAGTGCCGCGCCCAGGCACTAGTCGCTTTGCGCCCCGTTAGCGCCCTATAAGGGCGCTAACGGGAGGCGCAAATCAACTGAATTTAGCCCCCTGAGTGTCTCCGCTTCCACCACTTCCGTCGGCAGCGAGTTCCAGGTCCTCACCACTCACTGCATAAAAAAGTTTTTCCTCACATCCCTCCTATATCTCTTGCCCAAAACCTTAAATCAGTGTCCCCTGGTCCTTATACCATCACCTAGTGGGAACAGCCTTTCCCTGTCTAGCCTATCCAAACCCGTCATAATCTTGTACACCTCTATCAAATCACCCCTCAACCTCCTTTGCTCTAATGAAAACAAATCCAGCTTCTCCAACCTGTCCTTGTAGCTAAGACCCCCCATCCCTGGAACCATTCTGGTAAATCTCCTCTGCACCTGTAAGATTCTCAAAATTCACAGATCCCCCAAAACTCGAAGACAAACCCTAAGGAAAAAGACTTGGGACTCTTTTTCTAACTATTACAGGGTGGTGAAATACATTGGGCCTAACCGAAGGACATTTTTGAACAAAAAGCAAGATTTCATGTCTGGACTTGTAAGGGAAAAAAGGCTGTGAAGGTAGGTGGGTTCAACCTCTGTAAAAACAGTTTGGGTATTGGAGTTAATGGAAACTGTCTGGGGAACCACATGACCTCACTGGGAGTTAAATCGGCCCCTATCAGACATTAACATCCTTACAATAAACCCGAGGAAAAGCAGTCTCCACCCCAATTTACAGAGCCCATTAAAAACATGCATAAAACAGATCACTTTGACCTGCTCTATAGAAATCACAGGCCCAGTCAAGAAACTCACAACTTTGGGACAATCAACTACAATTAAGTGGCAAATCGACAGGATGGAGCCATCCTGAAACCGCTTCACACCTTAACAAACAAGTTACCGTTAACGAGCCCGCCAAAATCTAACAATGACCGGGATCTGATTTGGCGTGCAGATAAGGAAGCTTCAATTAGTATAATTGAAGGCCCGTTCTCAACCTGAAAAAGAAGAGGAAGGAAGAAGGACAAGTCATCCGCCGAGGCGTTCTCCGCAACACAGTTCTCCAGCACCACCGTTCAGCGTTCCGTGTCCAGCCAAAGGTCGATAGCTCGAAGGCCAGACCATTCAACGCAGTAGGCCGACACGTGGAAGAAACCAGAATGACCACCTCAGTGACCATCAGACACCTCGCAGGCAACAAGACCCTCACGAAAACAACCAACCGAACATCAAGTACCAATATTGGGCCACCGCGACCAAAGAAAACCAACTCGGAGAAAACCCGAAGATCTGCAAAGTTTCCACTCTAAAATCTACTCCTGACTTACCCCTGGGTAAGATTTTCCCTAAAAAACTCTAAACCCTACTTCTAAACCAAAGAAAAGTGGGTACTCACCTGATAGATCCAGTACGCACCCTACCGCATCAGCGGACTCGCGAAGACTGACCAGATACGCAGTTGAAGTCTTCTACCGCGTACGGGGTATGGCAGACACCAACCAACATATAGAGCGAACCCCAAAACCGCGAACTAGCCCAACTGTCAAGGATTCTGGTGAGTATCATCCCTGGTCCTCTGGAATCCAACCTAACTAGTAAAGTGGGATTGGGAGGGGTGAAGTATTCTCCTAATGTTATTTCCCTCACTTGTACCGAAGTGTTCCCCACTTTTAGAGTGTTAAGAGTGTTTGTTTTGTGTTTTACTCTCTTGAATAAAGATCAAAGTTCTTGCATCAAAACCAGTTGTCTGCTGCACTTTTTGTCACAACCCCCAAATAAGTCCAAGGTGTAAAGTTTCGCAATTATCGTGATTCAAAATAACATAAGAGAAGCAGATTCGTTTGATCAGTTTTATTAAACGAAATTCTGTCCTGATTATAAAGGACACAGAAGCCTGTAAAATGGCCGCTGAGCATCGTGGCAGAAGCTTCCAGAAACACAGTGGGCAGACAAAATGGCGTCGAATATACATTCAGTATAAGATTGGATCATACTCGGTAAACACTGATAAAGACAGGATGCAACCCGTTTGCATTTGGAACAATAGCAAAGATATAAGTGCTGGAATCGTTTTCCTATGCACAGTAAGGATCATTGTACTGGGCAATCGAAGGCCCATCCAGACACATCAATACACAAATACCCCCCCGGCTCTACAATGAGAGAGACATTGACGGGCAATTAAGTCGGTATTCGGGGGGCCCCAAAACCAGTCGAGGAGACGATTCATACACATCCTGGCTGGGTCAACAATGGGGAAAACATTAACGGATATTTGGCCAGTTTCAGGTGCTACCGAAACCCGTTAAAGAAGATAATCGCCCCATGCTGGGAGTTTTGAGTGCCAAATATTACACAAAGGATAAACATTAAGATTTGAGCGGGAGATAAGTGGACACAGCACTATAACTATAGGAACAAATGTCCATCGCTCTCTTGATTCGAATCTTATCTCTCGGCAGACCCTTGCTGAAGCTCTTCCTTAGGGCTGGACTTTGTGTTTCTCTGGATTTTGTTGACTCTTGACTCTTAGCCGTACTGGTCGGTTATTCGAGTGTTGGGTGGAGCTCAATCGATACGAGCCGCCCCAACAAGGGCAAGTAACAGGGTGCACCATCCCGAGTGTCGGTAAACGGTGTCTGGACCCGGAGGCCCAAGGAGACGAGACAAGAAGAAGACGAGAAGAAGACGAGAAGAAGTTCCACGTGCCGCCACGGTCAGTAAACCCCGACCGCGCCCGAAAAATATAAATACAGGACTCTTCTTTGAGTTCTACCGACTACAACCTGTGTCGAGCACAGGAAGACTCTTCTTTGAATTGTGTCCGAGGTCCATCGAGTTCTTCATGACAACAGGGAGTCTGGCCTGCTTTTCGCAGCAGCGAAAGTAAACAAGTGGGGTGCAGAGACCCTTCCAAACACGTGACAGTCAGGCGCTGCAGCGAAATGAGCTGAGTGCCTCACTTTAAAAATCTCCGAAGTAACACGAGTGATGAGCATGTTTTCCGATCCTACAAATCTAGACGTAGTGTAGGTATTATTAAGGGAGGGTGGTTTTAATAAGGTTAAGATATAATGTGTTCCCCTTTCTACGATGTGCCGTGTGTTCTCCATTTCCATAGACCAAGCTTTATGAATGTATGTATACTTGTACTATCTTTGATTTGCGCCTATGACATGTATTTAATGATTTTGGACGCCATGCAATAAAGATTTCCATTTCGTACTATTCAACCGGGTCTATTTGAGTTTTCTCTGCATTACTGCTCCCTGCATCTAAGTCCAGTGTTAGAACCGTAAGGGCGAGTGGGTCGAACCACTCACAGGTGCTTATTGCAAAAAGGCTGGCCGGAGACCAGAGCAAGCAATAGTATAGGCAACGAAGGCCTAACCTCGCACCAGCACCGTCTGAGACACGCCCCCTTACAAAGGTCTAGAACCAAGGGAGTGGGAGCGATTCGAACCGCTCAGAAGTCAGAGGTGAAGCTGACACAAACCACCACCCGCTATATAATGGCGACCGCGGCAGGACCTTGGCAAAAGGGATGTGATGCAGTGGAAACTGTTTTTGAGGAGAGAACCAAGATGGAAGAGAGGATTTCCTCTTATGTGTTCGAGAAAGTGAACATAACCAAGAAATGGGTACTCAGTCCTCAGTCTGTTGCGTGCTGAGCGTCCAATAGACGCTGCAGTTAAATGGACTGAGAGCAAGGATCACAAGAAATCTGTGGAGAAAGCCATCTGGTTAATCTGCTCCCAGCGACAGATCCAGCTGTTAGACAAACGTGTTGAGGCTTTTAAAGCAGAGCTGCAGGAATCTGCTCAGCTGTCTCAAGCAAGGGCCCTAGCAGGGGAAACATTACTGAATGAACTAACCACCCGAAATCAGGAAAAAATGCAGCTAGTGGAAACACATAGAAACAGGCAGGAATATTTTCAGTATCAGGTCACCGAAGCTAAAACCAGTGAACTGGTGTTGCAGGAAGAGAATGCCCGCCTGGCCAAGCAAGTAAGGGAGCAGGAGGAGAGGTTGAGAGACGTCCAGGCAGCTTACAAGATAGCAAGCACTAGGGTGTATGAGGCGGGAGATCACAGCCCCTGCCAGAAACAAATCGAGAGTTTGAACCTTGCTCTGTCCAGGGCCAAAGGCATGGTATGCCTATTAAGCCCGGGTGCGGCCCGGGTGGACCTAGAGGGGCAGGGGAAACTGTTCGGATGCCACCTGTGGCGCTGGGGAACGACCCAGTTTGGCAGCAGGAGAGACGGACGATTTGTGAGGCTGGCAGGGAGTGCACACCACCACCACCTGTGGCGCTGGGTTTTGACTCGGTTTGGCAGCAGGGAGGGGAGAGCGAACCAATGCAGGAAAGGTCGGAGCCGGGGCCGATGTGCCCGGTCTGGCAGCAAAAGTTTGGCCCACCTGGGGGTGGTGGGGGTCAAGGAATCCTTGAAAGCCAATTCGTGGCTCCCCATGGCACCCAACAGCTTAGGGCTATGATAAGCCACCTGGACAAGCTCACCCAAAAGGAGGACTCCTCGGTCCACTTCATGGAAGTGGAACAGGCAGCGGACATCAACGACTGCGATGATGCCGAGATGGCAAAAATGCTCCTGTTCTCCCTAGATAGCAAAATCTACCAGTCCCTCTCCGCAGAGAGTAAAAGAGGGCAGGGTGGATACGCCGCTATCCGGGAGGGAGTTCTGGAGGCCATGGGAATGAATGATGGGAGTCCCTTCTCCTGGGTGGAGAAGACAACACAGCTAGTAGGGGAGACCCCACAGGCTTTCGCAGACCGACTGTGGCCTGTGTACAGGAGTGCCTGTAATGGGGTTCTCGACCGGGCTCACCTGAATCAGGATGAGCTGGCCCACTGGCTCCGAAGTCTGGTGGCAAACAGCTTGCCACGGATCAGGGCCAAGGCTGAGCTATGGTTTGACCCGAAAGACCCCCGGGTCACCGAGGAGACAGTGGTCAGACAACTGACCCTGGCTTACCGGAACGGTAGAGGGACAGAAGAGCACCCACCTAAGGGAAAGGTACACGAAATAACGCCCAGTAAAAAGAAAGAGTGGCACCAGGAAGGGGGTAACCCTTCCGACACGAAGCGTAACTGCTTCGGGTGCGGGAAGAGTGGGCATTGGAGAAAAGACTGCAGGAATCCGTGGAAGGATAACATAGGGAAAAACTCCCCAGTTCCTGCCCCAAGCATCGAAGCACCGACCTCTTCCCCCACGTTAGCCTCGGTCGTGGCTGCGATCCGAGCTCTAGTAAACGGCCCAGGTAAAGTAGCCACCGCCACTGGTGCTTTAACCCCATCTGCCCCCCCTAACGCAGACTTATGACTAGAGCCAGCGCAGCCTGTCTACCTGTGTCCCCTGGAGTACGACGCATGGAAGAGACCACTCATTAGGATGGAGGTGGAGAGGGTGAAAGGGACTTATCTTTTAGATACTGGAGCTTCCAGCACCATAGTCTATTCAGCCAACCCCGCCGCCTCACCTCTGTCTAACGGGGTCCCATACAGCTTAGTGGGGTTTACAGGTAACGAGCTCATTCTCCATCCCGCTGTCCATTCATTTAGGAGCACTCCACACCAAGTGGACCTGTGTCCTGATGAAATGGGAGCGGGAAGGGACGGGGATCCTGGGAGCCGACTTTATCACAGGCCACAGGATTCTAGTGGATCTTAGGAACCACTGTCTGTGGGGAGCATGTACTGGCAGAGAAAGTGAAGTGGCAGTCATCCCAGGGAAACAGGGTAAGGGGACCTTGTGCACCCTGAAACCAAAGGAAGGTTACGACCTCGAACAAATGGTCAGTAACACTCCGATGGCATACCAGGCATTTGTGCGAGCACACCTTGCAGCATTTGCCACTCACAAGCACGATTGTGGGAGGGTAAATGGGGTTGAGGTTAGTGTCAGCAGGGATCCCATGACCCGACCACAGAAGCAATACAATTTCCCCAGGGAGGTGGAAGCAGACATGGAAAAGGCCATGGCTTCTTTAGTAACACAGGGGTATTGAGACCAATAGCCACCCACGTAAACTCTCCACTGTGGCCGGTTAGAAAACCGGACAACTCCTGGAGGGCCACAGTGGACTATCGGGTACTCAACCGTAACATCCCCACCTGTGCACCCACGGTGGCAGCCGTCGCCGACCTCATCGGAAGTATCCCAGCATCTGCGACCACTTTCACAGTGCTGGACATTTCCAACGGGTTTTGGTCCATTCCTTTATGAAGAGAGGACCAGTACAAGTTCGCCTTCACTTTTAAAGGCCAACAGTACACCTGGAACTGCCTACCTCAGGGCTTCCACAACAGCCCTAGCATTTTTCACCAATGCATTGCAAATTGTTTGAAGGGCTTCAGCCGGCCCCGGCAGTTGGTACAGTATGTGGATGACCTACTCCTGTTCACCGATGAGGGAGAGGAACACGGTCCACTACTGGCTGAACTGCTGGAGCTGCTCCGGCAAGAAGGCTTCAAAGTGAACCCAAAGAAGGTACAGGAAGTCAGATTCCTAGGGCTAACTGTGCGCGCTGGGGAAAGGGCCATCGACAAAGCCAGGAGGGAAGCAGTGCAGAAGTTACCAGCCCCCAACACAGTCACAGGAGTGAGATTCTTTCTAGGGCTAACCGGGTACTGCAGAGATTTCATTGAGGATTACGCAGCCACCACAGCCCCTCTGCTCCGACTCCTACATAAGGGTGTAGAGTGGGCCTGGGACGAGGGTTGCGAGGCAGCATTTCTCAAGTTAAAGAAAGATCTGCAGACCGCGCCAGCTCTAAGGGCCATTGATGGGGAGAGGGAGTTTTTCCTGGAGGTGGCAGCCAGCGGGGACAGTCTGAGTGCTGTGCTGCTCCAAGAGAGGCACGACCGGCTGAGATCGGTGGTTTACTCCTCCAGGATACTCACCGATGTGGAGAAGGGCAATTCCAAATGTGAGAGGCACCTCCTCGCCACTCACTGGGCTGTGAAAAGATCATTGATCTTCACAGGCACATCTCCCATCACCCTCCTCACCCACCACACGCCCATCCAGATGCTCCTAGATGGGAAAATCAAAAACGGGACAGTGAGCAGTGCCCGTATTGCTCGCTGGACCCTGCTTCTCTCCCAGATGGACCTAAGGGTGAAAGGTCTCTGCGAGCCGAAGCTCGCAGCCAACATGATCTACCCAGGGACTGCCCACTGGTGTTCCATTGAAGGGGTATGGGAAGTCAACATAGGTTTTCGGGCCGGGATACACCCCACAGGCCGCGAAATCTATGTGGACGGTTCGAGCACAGTATCTGCTGGCGAGCGACTCACCGGGTGTGGAGTTTATGACTGGAGGCAGGCATTGCCCTGGCAATTAAACTCCCCAGCACCATGAGCGCCCAGCAGGCTGAACTATAAGCGGTAGTGTACGTGGTCACACACCCCAAGAAGTTCCCTACCCCATACACGATTTGCTCGGACAGTATGTTCACATGCAATTCGTGTATGGAGTACCTGGCCATCTGGTCCCGTCGCGGATACACCTCCTCTGATAGGAGACCCCTCACAATAAAGCCCCTGCTGGAGAAAATCATGGCGGCTGTGGGGGAGGAAGGGAAGGTCTATATCCATAACGTCAAGGCCCATTCAAAGACAGAGCTCAGGTGGGAGAGTAACTCTTAAGCAGACAAGCTGGCCAAACAGGGGGCCAGGGAAGGGGTATTCTGGGATCTGTACCAAACAGGTCCGGTAACCGCAATCCAGAGCAAGGGAGGCACCCAGGGGGTAGCCTTGGCCCCGGACTTAAAGCAGGCCCAAGCCCAGGATACCATCCTCAAGGCCATCCTGAACGCCCTGGAAAAAGGGGAAAAGATAGAGGGCCCGTACGGCACAGCAGCCATCACCGTTAAGGAAGGCATGCTGTTCAGGGGGCAGCAGTGGGTGGTGCCGCAACAGCACCGGAGGGATTTCCTCCAACTGGCCCATGAGGGCCCAGGAGCGGGGCATCCTGGACCTGAGACCACCTGGCAACGGATGGAACAGACAGGATGGTGGCCAGGACTCAGGGAAGAGGTCCGCGAGTTTTGTGCCGGCTGTTTGGTGTGTGCTGCTAACAACCCAGACCCCAGAAAAGGAAGGTATCTATGGGACACATCAGGAGGGTAGAGGGACCATGGCAGTCGATCCAGGTCGATTACATTGGGCCCCTACCCACTGCCCAGGGAGGCTTTAAGTACTGTCTAGTCCTGGTGGATGTGTTCTCTGAGTGGGTGGAAGCGTTCCCATGCCGTACTGCTACCGCATTGGGTACGGCTAGGATCCTGGTCAGGGAAGTGTTCTCACGATGGGAACTACCGCAGTATGTGGAGTCCGACCAGGAGAGTCATTTCACCAGGCAGGTCATGCAAGAGACCCTCAGGGTACTCGGCATTGAAGGGAAATGGCACGTCACCCACAACCCGCAGTCATCGGGTCCTGTGGAGCATTTAAACCGTACCATTAAAGAAAGGCTACGGAACGAAACGGGAGACTCGCCCAAGAAGTGGGTAGAAGTCTTACCGTTGGTCCTAATGGGGATCCGAGCCAGCCAGTCAAAAAGCACGGGGTATTCCCCACATCAGCTCATGACTGGCAGGATTATGCGGACCCCCACCCATGTGCTAGCCCCGGTGCTCACGGAGGGTCAGCTCAGAGAGGTGAACCGGGACAGCTTCGTCAGGAATCTGTTTGAACACCTTAAACAGGTTCACTGGCAGGCTGCTAGCAACATGGGAAAACAGCATCGGAGTAACCGACTGCTGCTAGAACCCCGCAAGCACCACGAGTGGGAGATAGGGGATCAGGTCATGGTTAGGAATTTTGCCCGGGTAGGGAGTTTCGAACCACTGTACATGGGACCGTACAGCATTGTCGACAAGGCAAGCCCCATGGTCTATGCCATAAAGATGCCCCGCCGCACGAAGTGGTTCCACATTAACCAGTGTAAGCTGTTTAAACCCAAAGGGGAACCGCCAGGAAGGGTGAACCACCCTAAAGGTAGAGAGCCTCAGCCAGCAGCTGTGGCAGACTCACAGACCGCACCGGTAGGGGCAGTGGCTTGTGTCACCGGAGGGGCCACCCCACCGATTATGTGGGACTCGGACGCACCCCTGGTAGCCAGAGTCCTGAGAAGGTCTCCTCGCACACCACAGCCAAAACTACCGTGGTCACCAGCGCATCAGTTTCAATGGTTCAGCCCAGCAAGGGCCGCAACCCGAAAGAGAATACCCAAAGTCAGGGATCATTCTAAGAAAAGGGATCGCCAGTCTGTGGCCTCAGGCTGCAAGGAACCCATCGGGACAGGACAGGGACTCAGCAGCCACACCAAAGGGGGTAGTGTGCTGTAGCACAGGAGGGGACACTTCCCGGATTATCAGGGATTCAGGGAAACCTTCAGTTGTTTTAAGAAGGACTCTCCGGGTCCTGCGGTACAGGCCACCTTACGCCCAGGCGTACAAGCTGCTCAGAAGCTGCCCAAGGCAGAGGCCAAACAGGAATTAGCCTGGCCGTCCGGAGACGGGCGGTGGATGTACAGAGCCTTAATGTATTTAGGTGTGTTTTACAGTTTTGGTAGTTTTAGATTTTATTCAATTATTTTACTTAAGTAAGTTTAAATTTTCGAGACTCGATCACTTGTCAAGCCAGAGAACCTTCTCGGGACATGGCTATCTGTTTTGTGTGTCCCTACAGAGAGGAAATCGGCATGAGAAAGGTTCTGCTCCTGCTCGCCCTGGTAGGGGTGAGCATCGGTGACCGAGGTGGGGTGGAGGACTCACACATTTATGGGTGCTCGGGAGAGAGAGCGCCGATCGTTACCGCTGGGGGTGGCAAACCGGGTATGGAGGAGCTCGCTATTTACTTCCATGAGGGAAGGTGGCCAGGGTGGCTGGGGTCTAACTCTACAAAATACTCCAGCCAGACCGGGTTCACCTACGGGGAGGCCTCCATCCTGTGCCCCAGGGTACAGGTCGTTGCTACAAGGGTCAGTGTCACTGAGGGGAAACGTGTGTGTCTCACATGCAAGGGACGGATTCCCCTGGATAGGTGGTGGTGGCTCAGGAAGCTGAGCAGGGACATAGGGGACCGTACAGCTGACTGGGAGCGACTGGGAAACGACACCTACCGGACGATCACAGGGACCCCAGGGGGAGTGAGTGTGTGTTGGGATAAGTGGTGGGAGTCGGAACAGGGAATCTATGTCTGTATGTGGGGATCAGAGAGAGCCTGCCCCACAGGCATATCCATCATCTTCTCCAGACAATGGCAAGATACTGGGAAGGGGATGGGGTGGGGTTCTAGCCTGCATGCGTGCGCGCTCCCACACTTCCCGATCCCAGTCAACGCCACCGAACTCGTAATACGCCCCCGAAAGCCCCTGCCCACGACCACGACATCATGGACAGTAATAGAGAGGTGTCCTACCACCACCAAGGGACCAGGGAATGGGCTAGTGCTAGTGCCGACCAAAAAGGTACTATACCAGGGGGTACACTATGCAGTAGCTTCAGTTATCTTAAACCTTACCGAGGTACATTTACCTGAATGGTGTCCTAAGGAGACACAACAGCTATACCAGGCCCTGCTGAAAGAAATGTTTCGGAAATTCTACGAATTCGACTTTGCCAACATAGACAAAGCAGAGCTGTACACACGACACGCAGAGCACACTATGAGCGCAGGGAGACAAAGAAGGGGGACCTGGAACGATATTTTCACTACCTACAATACAGGATCCTCTGTAATAAATAGCCTGGACGATATTGAACTGCAAACACAGATAAATGGTCTAAAAACCCAACTACAAAAGATCCTAACGGAAGAAAACAAAGTGGTAGGCTCAGAGCTACACGAAGACCAAGCTATGACGATCCATTTAAAGGAGATCATTGCTGAGCTAGAGAGACACGCTAAAACAGTAAATGCACTCATACGGGAGGATAGGAATGCTTCAGATCAGGCTGCACAGAATGAGGTGTGTGTGCTGTACGGGGCATGGTTGCTGGGCGAGGGCCGTAGCAACCTGGAGGATTTAAAACAAGGTTTAGTCCCCTCCTGGATCAGCAACAAGCACCTCGCAGCCCTCCACCCGTTTAGCAATTCGCTGAGCCCGTGTCAGCTCCGCCTAGCCTCTGAAGCCTACCCTGTCCCAGTAGATTGTGGGCGCTCCAATCAGTCTATCATGGGGATAGTAGTGAGGATGCCGGTCATAGGTGGGACAGCCCGTCCCGCACCGGTATACAGGGTGGAGAACATTGGGATCATTCAAGGGGGTGCGCACGTCCGTTTCGCAGCGGTCCCACCTTATGTCATAAAGTGGGAGCACGCTATGATAGGTACTGACCTCTCCGGGTGTCGGAGCCGGGGTGCACACATAATACTGTGTCCGCAGCACTTGAATGCCTATTCTAGACCACAGTGCGGGTTTAAAGCTGCTGGTGCACGACCTATTAACTGTACCATGGAGGTAATGGCACAAGGCCATGTTCCCCCACAGGTAGCATTCATAGGGGGTGGGACATATTGTGTCACCACAAGTGCGCCCCACTACCAGCATGGACAGCACATCTGGTGAGTGACAGCAGTTTCTGCTTTAAACCTGAGGCAGAAGTTCAAGTGCCCCAGGAACGAATTGTCCCATTCCTGAACCCTCCACTGTTCACCTCACTGTCAGGGAAAACATCACCAACCTGCAAAACTATGTCACATTCTTCGGCTATAAGATTCCCCCTCTACCCGAACATCTTACCGCCCTACTCAAAGCAGTACAAGTATCGCAAAAACATTTCTATACTCTGGAACAAAAGACAGTCGAGAGTGGGGCCGAGATTTCGGGCATCATAATTCCACCCTGGTGGGATATTTTCGAAAATACAGAGGTCCCTTCCTGGATCAGAATGGCTTCCCACATTTTAGTGGTCTGCCAGCTTGGCATAGTTTTCTACTTACTGTGCACAAAATGCAAGGGAAAGGACAGAGTGCTCCGATCCCGATATGAGAAAGCATGGGACCAGCATTACAATAAAGCCTATGACCAGGTTTGGGACGAGCCTTAATTGTTTTATTAAAATGAATAAAGTTTTGTGACCATGTATTATTTTTTCGATGTATGTACTATATTTTCCAAGTGGTGCAGGGGTGTTGGACCCCCTCTGTGCTTGGATATAAATGTAACTGAATTCTTACCTGTGTCTGCATCTGAACACTACACCTACAGGGGAATGTATGTTTTGGGTCTTAGATAGGTAAACTACAGGGGAGGGTTGGCTCTCGGGGATCAGCAATTTTGCTCACCCAGTATGATACTCTAGCGAGTAAAGTATCAGAGGGGGGACTGTAAGATTCTCAAAATTCACAGATCCCCCCAAAACTCGAAGACAAATCCTCACTGTTTGCCACACCTCCAAGTTTGATGTCATTGGCAAATTTAGAAATTCTACTTTGTATTCCAATATCCAGGTCATTTATATATATCAAAAAAAGCAGTGGCCCCAGCACTGACCCTTGGGGAACATCACTGTCTACCATCCTCCAGTCTGAAAAACAGCCACTTACCACAACTCACTGTTTTCTGTCCTTAAGCCAATTCCTTATCCAAGCTGCCACTGACCCACCTATTCCGTGAGCCTTAATTTTGTTAACCAGCCTCCTATGTGGTACTTTGATAAACATCTTCCTAAAATCCATGTAGACAACATCCATTGCATTCCCTTCATCAATCCTCTCTGTTACTTCATCAAAAAATGCAATTACTAGGAAAGCCTGAGAAAGCTCCATGGTGGTGGTGATAGTGTGAAGACCTGACTTCATGGCTCTCTGTCTCTTCTTCCTCTTTACTGCACCTGTCCAGTGAAGAGGAAAATCTATCCTAGTACATCCTCAAACTCTCCATGAGCAATGCCATTGGAGTTCTTCTAGTACATATAGAGTAATGCATAACTGGGACTGACTACAGGGCAAAAACCAAAGCATTCAGATGATAAACAAATTGCGAAAGTGAAGCTACTTTGATTTAAAATCGGCATCTGAACCTTGAGGTTAGATTACTGCCCTGAAAACACTTTGAATAAAAGAAACAGCTCCTGAATTAGGTAAAATTATTTGTTTTTCTGTTTTTTGCATGCTGGCAGTGGCTGAGATATGAAGGGCCAGACAGAAGGGAAGGAAAGGGTGGGAAAGAATCTCATATAAATGGAAACTTTCACCAATGTGGAAAATAGGCACTGTACCTAGTGTTTCAATGCACTGCTACAGGCAAAGTGTTCAAAAAAAATAATTGTTTTATTCATGGCTGCAGAATAGGCAATGACTTACACATAAGTACCGATATATGTTTCCTGAACTGCTAACTGGAAAATGAGTTAAGAGAAACATTACAAAACAAAACATTGAATAGGGCAATCAGCAGGGGGAAATCTTCATTTAAAGACTCAAATTTTGCTGATAAATCATACACCACGTTCATTAAATTAAGATAATAACACGATTGATACAGTCGTTGCCTGAATTTGTTTGAGCTATTAGCTGTCTTGTCCCATCTGTATCTAATAGTTTATTTATGGAGCTGCTAATTTGTTAGTGGAAAAAAAATTAAACAAGAGGAAGTATAGAAAACCAGATTAAGGAGAACTTGACTCAACAAGACATTGACAATCTAAAAGTGCAGCTGTTCTCTCGAAGCAACAGACAAGCAGTTTGTGCAAGAAGGTCAACTTTCACAGAGTAAGGAATGAAGGAGGCTCTCACTGCACAACAGTGAAACAGAACGCAGAATGCTGTGCTGGGCATTTAGACGACTACTAGAACAATCCCTTCAAGGGAAAAGGAGAATTATTTCGGGTAATTCTACACTCACAAAGAGTAGAAACCTGATTTTCCTCCATCCCCGTCCAAAAAGTTACCTACAGCATTCTCAGTAATAGGCAACTAAGACAACGACTTTGAACAGTGTGAGGTAAGATCTTTTGCTTTTACAGAAACCTGGGGCGCGATCTTGCCAGCCCTGGGGAGGCAGGTATGGAGGCGGGACTGCTGGGAAAATGGCAGAATTTGGGGGCGGGTGCCCAACCCGCCTCCGTGCCATCTTGCCAGGAGGCGGGTAGCTGTCCCGTGCCAGGTCCCGTCTCCTTGGAGGTGGGAAGGGGATTAGTGCCACTTAACTGCCTGTTAACAGAGAGTTAACAGGCAGATAAGAGGATTATCCTCATTTTACCCACAAAAGTGCGGGCTTCCCAAAGGCTCCGAACCCCGCCAGGGTCACCGAGGCGAGTAGTGGGTCTGCGAGGGTCGGAGGGGTCCAAAAGTACGCTGTGAAGGTGAGTGATGGGTGTAAGTGTGGAGAGGTGAGTATGTGAGGTAAGTGGAAAGTGTTAGAAAAAGTGTACTTACCTTTGTTTCTTCCTGCAGGCTTCAATCGGTGGGTATGCGGAAAGTCTCGCACCTCCGCGGTAGAGATGACAGATTCTCCAATGCAACAACCATCTAATTTCTGCAAAAGAAAGAGGTTTGATGAGGTCTTCAAATCAAGAACTCATCAAGCTACAGAGAATGTCAGTGTTTGACAGCTTCACAGAGCTGTCAAATGATGACAATTCATCTGTCAAAAGCTCTTGACAGATGAAACGTCATACGTTGACGTTCTCTGTAACTGGCTGGGCGGGCTTAACAAAGTCAATCAAGGGAAAATAGCGTGGGTTGGCCACAAATCGATGGAGGCGGGACATCAACCCGCCAAGCAGAAGTCCCGCCTCCAATGCGCCCCCAATGGCAAAATCACCCCCCTGGAGTCATTTTTCTACTTTAGGTCTCCGGCTATGGAGACTCACCTCCAGCAGCTCATGTCAGCAATTTGGGTGCTGCCGTGTACAATTTTGTAACCATTAATTTAAATAGTTGGAAAGTCACGTGCAGTGCATGCCTGAATTTCCCAAACACACTCCCGTGGATGAGGCTCCGTGTGGGGAAGTGCAAAATCAGAAAATTACCTCTGGAATTTCTTCAATTTCCTTTCACTGCAGCAGTAGAGACTGTGCTGCTGTCAGTAAATTGGGCAGCGATAAGCTGATTATCTTGAACCAGCTTCAGTAAAATTCTGTACGAACCATGCGATTTGAAAGTCCCAGATTTGCTCCGTTTGCTTCTGTTGCAGCAGGGTTTATGTTTAATTTGGAAATACAGTTTTCTGCAGAGATTTGGAGTTCCTGTTGACGTGAATTGATTGTTTACTGTGAATTTCGCTGTCAGGCAGATATTTAAAGTCAGCGGTGGCAGCCAGAGTAGGATGTTGCCTTCGATTAAAGATTTAATACTTGGCTGTTGCAAACTGAGCTGCACAATGACTCAAAGGATTTGATCATGAAACCATCAACAGGAGTTACATCCACATGATGACATTGGGCATCTGAACAGAATGGAGCAATAGAGCTGCATATCATCTGTTTGATGTACAGGTTAACTGGAGAAGATACAAAAAAGATTTACTCGAATGATACTAGAACTAACAGGGTATACCTATCAGGAAAGTCTGAACAGGCTGGGGCTCTTTTCTCTACCTGACCTGATAGAGGCCTTGAAGATTATGAGTGTCTTTGATGGGGTAGATGTAGAGAAAATGTTTCCACTTGTGGGGCAATCCAAAACTAGAGGCCATAAATATAAGATAGTCCCCAATAAATCCAATAAGGAATTTAGGAGAAACTTCTTCAACCAGGGAATGGTTAGAATGTGGAACTCGCTACCACAGGGAGTAGTTGAGGTGAATAGTATAGATGCATTTAAGGGAAAGCGAGATAAACATGTGAGGGAGAAAGGACTAGAAGGGTATGTTGATAGGGTTAGATGAAGTAGGGTGGGAGGAGGCTCATGTGGAGCATAAACACCGGCACAGACCAGTTGGGCTGAATGGCCTGTTTCTGTGCTGTAAATACTGGCCTGGATTTTGCTGTCGGCAGCGTAACTACGGATTGCACCGCTGGCATCCGAACAGATTGCGTACTTACCTGATGGGACCCTCCTTCGAGAACTTGCTGGCAGGCGCTGTGTAGTAGAGGGCAGCGCAATGGCCCACGGATCCCAGCGGCGTACTGTGTGCGGAAGCATACCTGGGATCATGTGAGCCGGTGCTCCAATAAGCAAAGAGAAGGTCTCTCATTATTTATAATATAGATATTTATGCACATTAAATCCTGGAAGGCTCTAGTAATGAGGGTTTGTTTTTTTTCCTTTCCTCCACTTTCTGTACGGATTTTTTTTAAGCTCATGCTCCACATAGATGCAAAAAACAACCCTCAATGTAGCAACCGCTTCCTCCGAACTTTTCATGGACAATAAATACTTTTCATCGACAAAATCCTAAAATGTTTCCATTTCCGTTCTCATATAGCTTTTAAAATTACTTGGATTTGTCAGGAGGTATCCCCTTACCCTGTGCAAACAGGCCCTGTGCTTGTCTGCATCAGCCGTAGAATTTTCAGGCATAATTGCTGGGCAGTTGGTGGGCAATTAGCCCAACTCTGCGCCAGTAATTAGGATTTGCCCTTTGGTGCGGATCATCTGTCAAGTCGGAACTTGACAGATCGCAAGTTCGAGATTTAGTGCCTCAAAGCCGGTATGACAGCGCACTCTGAGAGTACGCCATCATACCAACCGCAAATTCTGGTCCATTATGTAATTCAATTTAACTGTATATACCTTTAGAAAAGTAGTGTTTAATGATCCAATGGTTATGGTTGGCCTTTCCCCCCAATAGCTCAATGAGTGAATGCAATGCATGGTGTGATACTGAGCCATACACTCCCAACAGTTCTGGGTTCACTTTCTGCTAGCTGCTGAGGAGGATGACATCGCCAGTGAAGCAATAGAGGCACCACAATTAGCCTTAGTTCCTCTAGATGGTGGAGTGGGACTGAGGAACAACAACAAGGATTCCTATTTGATCATTAGCTATCAACTGGATGACAGATGAGGATAGTGTTGGACTTGGTATGGTGACCTGCACGCACAAATAGCCCGCCAACTCTCGGTTGTCCAGACTCTCAAATTAAGAATGATCACTTGGCCAAGAACCTCCTATTGTGGAAACTCAGTGAATCTTCCAGCTTCAGGAGAAAATCAGTGGGAAAGTTAAAGGGTGGAAAAGTTATCACGATCGTACCTTTACTATTCCCATTGAACATCGCTGAAGTATTTTAAAAGTTATTTTGCTGTTGATAATCAGAGATTTTATGCATCTTTTATTTCCTCATGCTCTAGAGAGCATAGCCAAGGAATTAATTCTGGTAGTCAGATTGGCACAGTGTAATGCTAATTTGTGAGTGCAACAGTTAACGCTACAGTACTTTCTTCTGCTATACTACAAAAGCCTGTTAGTTATAAACGAGTAATCTCCATTAATTATTATTCATCATGATTTATGAGAAGATTGTCAGGGTGCTGGGCACCATAATAGCCGCACTGCTTTTGCATTACCTTTGTTAATTTCATCAAATAGATTTTAATAAGTACGCTTGCGCCTCTTCTGGGGTCTCATTCCAATCTGCGGTTCGTGCTTTTAAGATAGAATTGCTCATTAAAATTGGTGTACATCTTTCTTGAGCTCAGTAAGCCATTCGATTGAAGTACATCTCAAGTGACTAGAAAATAAAATGTCTCGCACTTAGGTTGGCGATGGAGCTGCTGTATTAAATCAGATCTTTGTACTTTGCAATTTTTGGAATGCATTATGCACTCATTGTATTCTTAGGTAACAGTCAAAGCAAGACTATGTTTAAAGGCAATCCCATCTTTACCTTCAGGCAGTACAAACTTGACGTAAATTCTTAAGAATATGCCTATGTACTTTTCTTTGCAGTTAAGAATTACTGCTCCGTACTTGGATTGACTTAGGAAACATGAAGAACAGAAGTTATTAATCGGTGTGTCTACAGACTTAATCATAAATTCATAAATTTGTTCTGATATTCTGTAATAGGATTGGCATTGAAAGGAGTTCTTAAAAC
Organism: Squalus acanthias; assembly: GCA_030390025.1. Classification (NCBI taxonomy): domain Eukaryota; kingdom Metazoa; phylum Chordata; class Chondrichthyes; order Squaliformes; family Squalidae; genus Squalus; species Squalus acanthias. Next base: position 45,854,704 of record CM059435.1, read on the forward strand.
ACATGAGAACATGATTACTCCTGAACTGCTGGGAACATGGAGGCAACATGTCAAGGAAGAAAAGCAATCAAGGGTCAATAAGGTCGGATGCAAGGTTAGCTAAACGCTCTGGAGTTTTGCTCAATTTACTTCAGCGGATGAGCAAGAAGAAGCTTTGCAGACCATCTCCTAAGCACATTCAAATAGGATCCATTATAGAATAGAGTAAATAGCCCGGAGAAAGAGCTAGCTTATTGGGCCAAACTGCTTTTGCACGCCTCCTTATGTTCTTAAACGGCAATCACAATTCATGTATTGTTTGGATAGTCCACCACAGATTTGTTTTGTTTCTTCTTAAAGCAAGGACCACACAATTGAGATTCAGTGAATATATTGCCTAAATCACATTTTAAGAGGATTACAACCAACTCTAAGCTTACATCAAGTAAATCAAATTACACAAATTTATTGAGAGCAAAGTTATATCGTGAATCAAAGCCAGGTTTTGAATCAGGCTTTGAGGTTAACTATAAAAATCAATGACGTGATCTGGTTCTAGGCACCATTACATTTTAATAATACCCAGGCCTTATGATAATGGTCAATGATCTGTGTATGACAGTAATTAAGATTGCCATATCAAGGTTTTCAGGGGACTGTCTAGAAATTACACCAATGCCTGGATTTTCTTTGGGGTGCAAGCGCTGAAGTATGGTGGGGCACAGCCTCCAGCTGCCTGATGTGATGAGCACTGATCCCACTGTAATTTCTAAGATCATCCAGCGTTTGGTAGCTTCCGCATTTGGGCGGAGGAAATAACATGCTGCTGCAGGTTTTAAATGCCTGCAGCAGCTTAAAGGGGCAGGCATTATAAGAAGACTTTTTCCTAGTGACCGCAACAAATATTAGCCTCATACAATATTTGTATTGTATTCTTAGTGCCTTTCCAAAGGACTGTTCAGGCACTGGCTAGATGTGACAGCCAAAAGAAGATCTCCCATATCAGATCAACATGAATGTCTCTTGGAGCCAACAATGGGTTGTCCTCAGCTTCTTCCTTAGTTGCTCCTGATGGGGGCCTTTTGATAGGCAAATTTATGCATCATGCAGGGTCCACCATGCTTTTTGAAACCCTGATCAGACAGTACTGCAGGATGCACCCAGATTGATCTTTAGCATGTCTTCAACATGCCTACGGGTGTGTTCAGTGATGATTCTGGTGAAAAAAAGGACCTCCGTTCAGTCCATAAGGATGATCCTGAGCTTCCGGTCGCCTGTCACTTTAATTCTCCGCTTCACTTCCACTCTGATCTCTCTGTCCTCGGCCTATTATATTGTTCCAATGAAGCTCAACGTAAGCTTGAGGAACAGCACCTCATCTTTCGATTAGGCACTTTACAGCCTTCTGGACTCAACATTGAGTTCAACAATTTCACACTATAACCCCTGCCCCTATTTTTCATGCTGTATGATTTTGCCATTCCCATTTGCAACATTTTATCTTTCCTGCCTCTTACCTAAGCACAGTATGTTCCTTCAATTCCTTCCTCCACTCCCACCCCACCCACCCCTGTCTCTGCACCTGCTTAATATCTGTTACATCTCCAGCTTTTTCCAGTTCTGATGAAGGGTCCCAGACCTGAAACGTTAACTCTGTTTCTCTCTCCACGGATGCTGCCTGGCCTGCTGAGTGTTTCCAGCGTTTTCTGTTGTTATTTCCTCATTGTAGTGCTCAGTTAGGACCCTGGGAAAGCACACTGATGTCATCAGCCTAGGATTTAAAGGATTACCTTTACCTCCGAAGTGCCACCTAGAGATTTGCCTTTCTGTGTTAAACTGTGCTGGCACTGTGGTGCGCTGCTGGTTGTAAACAAGATGCATATTGAGAGAGTGGCATTCTTTCCTGTTGACGAGGGTGTAATCTTTGAACCTTGGGGAATCATGCCACTTGGTAAAATTACACTGCTCTTTCATGTTGGTGCTGGTCCATGGGGAAGCTGACAAAATTAATAGCGCTAGAGAATGATCCATCAGCAACTTGCTTGATATATCTGTACACAGCTGTTTGGTTTATATTGCAGATGTTCCCAGTGGCAGCCTGCAGTGACCCAATAGCATAGAGGTTAAGGGCACTAGTAACCTTACCACCCTCCGGCAGAGTGGCACATGTAATGGAGGTGACTTTCAGTTCTGCTTGAGAATGTGGCATAACTCTGGCAGCTTTCTTTGCAAAACAGAGCATCGACAGACACTGCTTTATAAGAAAATTCAGGTGGGAGTTTTAATCAATGCCACCAGTGGGCTATGAATCATATTCTCTTGATCTTTATTACATATTCTGTTTTAGCACACATTAAAAATTAAAGGTGGATTCAGGATTGCAGCCTTTTTAGCAATTTATGTTCTGTGCAGTTACAGACAATGTGAGTACTAATTAATTCATCGGTATATGGGATGGGTTCAGAATGATTAAAGTTTCAACATTACCTTTGAATGAATTTTCAAAAGAAAAATAGCTACGGTAACTAATATATGATGACATCTTTAAAAAATTAGAAAAAAATAATTCACAGAGCCACTCGTGTGTGATAGATACTTCCTTAAGGATCATTTTTTAAGGATCAGACTTTTCCTTGTTTGGTACTGTCAATGGAAAGGGACATGCAATGGACTGTTTACACTCTCAGCCCTAAGGAAGATTGAGGGTCACTTATTTGGTCCTTCCACTGCAGCTCAAACACTTACTAGTGAACATTTAGCAAGTGGTAAAGAAACCAAACTGACTACAGAGGGAATGGAGGGCCTGACTGAATGCTCCATGGAACCAAAGTCAATGAAAGAAGTTTTTTTACAGCAACTCTAATTTTCAAACCAGAACCTGCTTTTCATTGGCCACAAAAAGATTAGCTTCTTGTACTTGTCAAAGAGTATTGCATACTGTGCAATAATTGACAGTTCTGAGGAATTTTCTTGGACGTGTCAAGAAATGGGTTAATTAGATAGCATGTACATGCTGGAGCTAGTTTAATACATCTTATTGTAGTGCCTTGCTTTTCATGCAGTATGGTGCATTAGCCTCAGCAACCAATGCAGTATCGTGCACTAATCTGAATAAAAGCTCTTTTTCCTTTAAAGGCCCACGGTCTTGATTAAATATTTGGTAAACATTTTATATCTTCAAGGATATGATGTAATTATATACATGAAATACATCATGACACTTGTAACTCATTTCATTGTGACAAAAATGATGCATGGCTCCAAGTAAAATGCTGTGAAGGCAATACCCCTTTAATAAAAATATATTTCAATTTTCTATTATTTGTTTCCCTCCATCTTATAGCTTATCTTCCAATCTGTTTGGCTCCCACTTTCTCTCTACCTCTACCACACTTCCTGTTTGTCTGACTCTTTCTCTCCCTCTTGTTGTTAAGTCTCTCTTTTGCTGCAAGCATCTCACACAGTTTCTTGCTCCTTTCTGTACGTGTCTCACTCCGTACACCTCATACTTTCTCCCTTGTCTCTATGCATCTTTCCCTCCCCTTTTCTTCTCATGCCCCACAGAGACCGAGGTGTAAACTCAAGGCTCTGAAGTCTGCTCGGTGCAAAAACAATCTTTCTGTCAGGGTACAAAGTTACTGCGCTCTTCTCAGAGATTAACCCAATCCTTAACTTCCCTTTGGAACAGGCTAACCAGAACAGGAGCACTTCAAACTTGACTAGTTTGAAAAATTACTTCTTGGGATTCTAGAGGCTAGGTGGAACAAATGTCCATTCCAATCTAGGTCTTGGTCCTGATGCTTAACTGCTCCAAGGAAGACCATGACAGGAAACAAGATTAAAAGCATCTGTCATCCATCCAGCGCAACATGCTCAGGTTAGTGAGAAATGTGGATATGGGGCTTGGGCTAGGAATTCATGGAGAAGTGGGGCTGGCTTCGTTGAATGTGGTGGAGACTAGGAACCTGAGCTTGGATTAACTCCTAGCGCTTAGGAAACTATTTTTCAAACCCAGATAAAAGAAATGTTTGTTTTGTTTCAATACAGCAATATTTTTAAATTCAGACGAGTGCCCCAATGAGCAACAGCCCCTGTGCCTGTCAGTGCGCTGTGCTGGGTTGGGGCATGAGGTACTGAGCCGAGCCTGCCTGCTGGAGGACAGATACTGCAATGCACCAGAGCCAGGATGAAAATGGCTCCCGAGGGTGCTTCAAACCACTGGGGAAGGGAGGTAAAGACACGGGGGAAAAACTCGGTATCGACCTTTTTGGGGTGCTAACATCGCCTGGGTGCCCCAAGAGGGAAGTGGAGCGCTAAATCAAGCACTACATACTTCTCTTAGGGTGCTAACGTCGCAGAGCGCTAATCAAGTTCCGGCGTTGTCAATTAGAGAGTCCTCAGACAGACTGGTGCCTTCCAGTTCTTAAAGGGAAGGTTCAATCATGCTGCACAGCCTCACCCTGATCATTGCTGCTTGTGAACTGGGCCTACAAGGGGCTGCAATTCTTCATTCAAGCAACTGATGGCTGATCAGAGGCCCAGAGAGCTCGCCGGTTCAGCAACCACGCCTTGGAGGCTCTGGTCGCGGCCGTGAAACGCCGATGGGCAGTGCCATTGCCACAGGCCTTTAGGAGGATGTGGAGGGAGGTCGTCCAGCATGTGTCGGCCAGAAGTGTGGACCCCAGAACTCCCACCCAGTGCCGCAAGAAATTCAACAACCTCACTCGGGTGGTCAGGGTGAGTAGATGCTTCAAAATCCTCTACATGCCATCATCTCAACCTCACTCTGTGCACACACTGTATAAACCACCACATCCCCAACACTCACCCACCAACTATGCCCACCTACTAAAAGTGACATCCACATCTCACGCCTTGCATACATTAACAGCTATTCAACTATAGTAGACAAATATGTCAAAAACATAGCTGCACACTCACTCACACGCTTTCCTTTTTCTTGCAGGCCAAGCTTGCTCACACCAGGAGGGAGCAGGTACGAACGGGAGGAGGTGAGGTGGACCTGCACCCACTTACAGACCTGGAGGAATGAGTGGTGCGCATCATTGCCGCCCAGGTCATGGGGGCTGTGGCTGTCTGAGAGGTTGACCCACTTGGGGACAACAACAGTATGTTCATCACCTCTCCCTATTCTCTCATACCACTTCCCCCTCACACCACAAGCCTTTCCCACTTTTCATCTAAGTATACTGTCTCCATTCCTTGCTCCCTTCCTGTCCCCCTCCCCTGACCTTAACCCCACTCTTGTGCCTTTATGCATTCAGATAATCAGCCACCAGTCACTCAGTTGTAACTAACTGCTACGAAACAAAATAATAAGAATGAAACCGGATGGACTACCCGGCATCGACCTCGGCACCAGCTACGGACACGGCAATGGCACACCCAGCCCAGTCAACGCTGCAAAGTCCTCCTCACCAACATCTGGGGACTTGTGCCAAAAGTGGGAGAGCTGTCCCACAGACTAGTCAAACAACAATCTGACATAGACAGAATCATACCTTTCAGCCATTGTCCCAAACTCCTCCATTACCATCCATGGGTATGTCCTGTCCCATGGGCAGGACAGACCCACCAGGGGTGGTGGCACAGTGGTATACAGTCGGGAAGGAGTGGCCCTGGGAGTCCTCAACATTGACTCTGGACCCTATGAAGTCTCATGGCTTCAGGTCAAACACGGGCAAGTAAACCTCCTGCTGATTACCACCTACCGCCCTCCCTCAGCTGATGAATCTAGTACTCCTCCATGTTGAACACCACTTGGAAGAAGCACTGAGAGTAGCAAGGGCACAGAATGTACTCTGGGTGGGGGTCCATCACCAAGAGTGGCTCGGTAGCACCATTACTGGCCGAGTCCTGAAGGACATAGCTGCCAGTCTGGGCCTGCGACAGGTGGTGAGTGAACCAACATGAGGGGAAAAACCTACTTGACCTCGTCCTCACCAATCTATCTGTCCATGACAGCATTGGCAGCAGTGACCACCGCACAGTCATTGTGGAGACAAAGTCCCGTCTTCACACTGAGAACACCCTCCATCGTGTTGTGTGGCACTACCACCGTGCTAAATGGGATAGATTCAGAACAGATCTAGCAGCTCAAAACTAGCATCCACGAGACGTTGTGGGCCATCAGCAGCAGCAGAATTGTATTCCACCACAATCTGTAACCTCATGGCCCGGCATATCCCTCACTTAACCATTACCACCAAGCCAGGGGACCAACCCTGGTTCAACAAGGAGTGTAGAAGAGCATGGCAGGAGCAGCACCAGGCGTACCTAAAAATGAGGTGCCAACCTGGGGAAGCTGCATCACAGGACTTACCTGCATGCTAAAAAGCAGAAGCAGCATGCTATAGACAAGGCTAAGCGATCCCACAATCAACGGATCAGATCAAAGCTCTGCAGTCCTGCCACATCCAGTCATGAATGGTGGTGGACCATTAAACAACTAACTGGGAGGAGGAGGCTCCAAGAATATCCCCATCCTCAATGATGGTGGAGCCCAGCACGTGAGTGCAAAAGACAAGACTGAAGTGTTTGCAACCAGAAGTGCCGAGTGGATGATCCATATCGGCCTACTCCAGAGGTCTCCACCATCACAGAAGCCAGTCTTCAGCCAATTCGATTCACTCCACGTGATATCAAGAAACGGCTGAGCACACTGGATACAGCAAAGGCTATGGGCCCCGACAACATCCCGGCTATCGTGTTGAAGACTTGTGCTCCAGAACTAGCCGCGCCTCTAGCCAAGCTGTTCCAGTACAGCTACAACACTGGCATCTATCCGACAATGTGGAAAACAGCCCAGGTATGTCCTGTCCACAAAAAGCAGGACAAATCCAACCCGACCAATTATCGCCCCTCAGTCTACTCTCAATCATCAGCAAAGTGATGGAAGGTGTCATCGACAGTGCTATCAGGTGGCACTTACTCACCAATAACCTGCTCACTGATGCCCAGTTTGGGTTGCACCAAGACCACTCAGCTCCCGACCTCATTACAGCCTTGGTCCAAACATGGAGAGAGGAGCTGAATTCCAGAGGTGAGGTGAGAGTGACTGCCCTTGACATCAAGGCAGCATTTGACCGAGTCTGGCATCAAGGAGCCCTAGTAAAACTGAAGTCAATGGGAATCCGGGGGACAATGCTCCACTGGCTGGAGTCATACCTCGCACAAAGGAAGATGATTGTGGTGGTTGAAGGTCAATCATCACAGCCCCAAGACATCGCTGCAGAAGTTCCTCAGGGTAGTGTCCTAGGCCCAACCATCTTCAGCTGCTTCATCAATGAGCTTCCCTCCAACATAAGGTCAGAAATGGGGATGTTCGCTGATGACTGCACAGTGTTCAGCACCATTCGCAACTCCACAGATAATAAAGCAGTCCATGCCCGCATGCAACAAGACCTGGACGACGTTCAGGCTTGGGCTGATCAGTGGCAGGTAACATTTGCGGCAAACAAGTGCCAGGCAATGACTATCTCCAACAAGCGAGAGTCTAACCACCTTCCCTTGACATTCAATGGCATTACCATCACCGAATCCCCCACTATCAACATCCTGGGGGTCACCATTAACCAGAAACTTAACTGGACCAGCCACATAAATACTGTGGCAACAAGAGCAGGTCAGAGGCTAGGTATTCTGCGGCGAGTGTCTCACCTCCTGACGCCCCAAAGCCTTTCCACCATCTACAAGGCACAAGTAAGGAGTGTGATGGAATACTCTCCACTTGCCTGGATGAGTGCAGCTCCAACAGCACTCAGGAAGCTCGACACCATCCAGGACAAAGCAGGCCGCTTGATTGGCACCCCATCCACCACCTTAAACATTCACTCCCTCCACCACCAGTGTACCGTGGCTGCAGGGTGTACCATCTACAAGATGCACTGCAGCAACTCGCCAAGGCTTCTTCGGCAGTCCCTTCCAAACCCGCGACCTCTTCCACCTAGAAGGACAAGGGCAGCAGGCGCATGGGAACACCACTACCTCCAATTTCCCCTCCAAGTCACACACCATCCTGACTTGGAAATATATCGCCGATCCTTCATCGTCGCTGGGTCAAAATCCTGGAACTCCCTCCCTAACAGCACTGTGGGAGTACCTTCACCACACAGACTGCAGCGGTTCAAGAAGGCGGCTCACCACCACCTTCTCAAGGACAACTAGGGATGGGCAATAAATGCTGGCATTGCCAGCGACGCCCTGATCCCATAAATGAATAAAAGAAACAAATATATGACCAGCGTGTCCCTCAGCCTCCCAGTGGCAGCGACATGGGAGAGGAGGAGGAAGAACAAGCCAGAGCCTCACTGCCAGTGTCTCCTGAAGGCGCTAGGCCCGATAATGGGGTGACGCGGTGGCTGGAGGAGAGCCTAGTACAAGGGTCTGATGAGGGTGAAGCCCCGGGACCCAGCGGGCTGCAGCAACGCCGCGGGGAAAGGGAAGCTCGGGGGCCATCTCCCCGGAGGGTGAGTTCAAATGCGAGTTCTGCTGCACAGGACTCAGATGAGGACCTCGATGTGGAGGCTTTGACAAGACGGTCGATGGGCATGCACTCCGAGCTCATGGGTGCAATGGGAAGGGTGCCTGAGAGCATGGATGCACTGGCTAGGAACTTGGAGGAGTCCGCCTCCAGCATTGCACTCATCTCTGTGCACACCATCGAGCCCAGGCTTGGCAGTTTGCAGAGGATGGTCGACTCACAAAGCGACCGTGGGGTCCCAGACCTCATGCCGCGTGTCATGGGTGAGGTGGCAGCAGCTATTGCAGCACAGGCCGAAGCAATGCAACGGCTTAGTGCTGTAATGGAGTCAGTGGTTGCTGGCATCCAATCTCAGACTGCTCTCATGCAGTCTCAGATTGATGTCACACAAGCGCTGACTGCTGCCATCGTCGCTGGGTCGCCCACAGTCCACCGGGGATCTCACAGTGCCGCAGCAGGCCAGCAATCTGTGCTCAAGCAGATTGCTCCGGATTCTGAGGTTCTGCCCCGGGGGAGTGGCAGTGTGTCGGTCGAGCAGGAAGGTACTGTCCTCTCTCAGGATGACAGCATTCCTGCTCCCACCACTGCCACTCCGCCATTGCACTTGTCGCAGCCTGCAACACAGCCATCCCAGACTGCTGCCGCCCATGCTGAGGTGGTGCAGTCTGCAGCCGGGGCCTCCAGGCCCAGAGTTGGTCGAGGGCGTCCTGCAAGGCCATCTGCAGTCTCTGGCTCCCAGATTCAGCAGCCTTCCGCCAGCCTTGCTGCAGCCACTGGGGCCACATTACGGGGGAGCAGTAGGTTTGGGAGGGGGGGAAATCCAAAGGGGAGGGAAATCATTGAAGAAGGGGGAGTAAGCAATACTTTATTAGTAAATGGGGGTAGTGTGTGTTAATAAATTGATGTGTTTGTAAATATATTGTTGTGTTTCTTTATGAATAGATGTGTTTCATAAGAGAGAGTTGTGTTCCATAATAAATTGTTAATTTGATGTTGCACATTTTGTGATGTTTCTCATTTGACCTTTGCCCAGTGATAGGGGCTGCGAGCTGGATGTAATGATGTGGTTGTGCTGCACAAACGCCATATGACTTTTCATTCATTGGAAGTGCTGTCTAATGAGACACTCATGCACGGGCCTTGCAGAAGCAAGATTGTGTGCCTCCCTCCTCCATTGCTGCTGCTCCTCCTCCTCTTCATCCTCCTCCTCCTCCTGTCCCTCTTCCTCCTCCTGAGGTGGACCTGCAATCCCTGGTGGCAATGGCTGGGCCCTCAGAATGGTGAGGTTGTGCAGCATGCAGCACACAACAATGAAAAGGGGAGTACTGCAGGGCTCCTCCAGTGTGGTTAAGGCAGCGGAACCGTTGCTTTAGCCCCCCGATAGTGTGTTCGATTAGGTTCCTGGTGGCGCTATGGCTCTCACTGTATGCGTGCTGAGCAGGAGTGTTGGGGTTGTGGAGGGGTGTCATCAGCCAGGTGGCGAGTGGATAACCTTTGTCTCCAAGCAGCCAGCTGTGAGCTTCATGTGGTGGGTGGAACAGTGCCAGGATAACAGGCATTGACAGCGAAGATGCACTGTTTGTGGCCGCACACCAACTGAACGTTCAGAGAGTGGTAGCCTTTGCGGTTGTGGAACACCTCTGCATTGTGATGAGGTGCCCGCAATGCCACGTGGGTGCAGTCAATGGCGCCCTGAACCATGGGGAAGCCCGCTATCCTTGCAAAGCCACATGAACGTTCATCCTGTTTCTCTCTGGTCATGGGGAATGAGATGTACTCCCTTCTCCTTCTGTAGAGAGTGTCTGTTACCTCCCGGATGCAGCAATGGATGGCAAAGTCCGAAATGTTTGCAATATCCCCATCTAAATCCTGGAAGGAGCCGCTGGCGTAGAAATTGAGAGCGACTGTGACCTTAACAGCCACTGAGAGAGACGTCCTGGTCCTGAGCTGCGGCTGGAGGTCTGGCTGCAGGAGGTGGCAGAGCTCTGTGACCACCTCCTTGCTGAAGCAGAGCCTTCTAATTCACTGCTCCTCTGACAGATGAATGTAGGAGAACTGCTCCTGGAATACTCTGGGAGGGTAAGGCCTCCTGTTGAGAGCCCTGTTGGCCCTCCTCCCTCTGGCCATGTTTTCCAATCTTTCTCTCTGCCTCCGCTGCCTCCGACAGTGATGCTGGAGGGTGAGGTCCAGTGCCAGTACAGCCCCCATTAAATAATGGAAATGTTGCACTATCAAATGTAACCCAAATGAAAGTGATACATTTTTCTCAGCCAGAATACTCCTTCAAGTTGAAAAACAGTCAAATGCGTCAAAACGCCTGTCTGCCAGTGCCAAACTGACAAAGCTGCATTGTTTGGCGACAAAAAACCCCCCGGAAGTTAACCCCTTTATATTGCGCTCCTCCAGCGCTCATCCGACTGCAAACCGCCTCCTGTACCTGTCGTTGCTAACAGCAGGCGCTCAGACAGGGGGCAAGAGTGAATTTCTGAGCCGGGGTGTTGCGCACCCGGTTGACGTCATGATCTCTGGGCGCAGGAGATCGCGGCGCTAGTGGTTACTGCCGCCGCAAACCTCCAGCTCAATCTCGCGGATGTCGGTACTAGCGCCACGCCTGGTAGCAACGCCAGTAGCGCCCCATTGGCGCCCCCCGGAGGCACTAACGGTGGCGCAAAGGCACCCAATTTCTCCCCCACAGGGTCTGGCTGCCCGCTTCTCTGCTGTCATGGCAGCTGTGTCCAGGAGAGGTTTTTGCTGCAGTGTGCATGGAGCAGAATTTGTGTGCTGTCATGTGACTGGAGAGAAAATGCAAATTGAGGAGATAGTTTTATGTAATATAATTGGTAAATAATGAAAGTGTAAAATAACCAATTGGAAAGGATAATAAAAAAGCACGCATGGGGTGAAATTAGTCCTGGGCAGTCGCGCAAAACAGGCGATAACAAATCGGCCACCTTGTAACAGGCCACCCGATATTCTTTTCCATTGACTTCGCCTGCTGTGCGCTGCTGTTTAAGACTAACTCCACTCTCCAAAGTCTTAAGCATCGAGGAAGAAGAAAAGTAATAACCAATCAGAAGGAAATGACATTTTATTGTAAAGCATAACGAGGCAGAATACTCAATTCCTCAAATGTACCTCCTTTTTTATTTAAACTGTGTTGCAAAATGTTGAATGAAACAAGACCAATAGGAGTGGGATCGATTGTGCACTTCAGCTCTAAGCCGTTTGTTTTGCAGCAAGCTAATGTCCAATAGGGACAGCTGCCTGCACAGCTGTAGAGAAAAATACTGATACATATTCATCAATGGTTGCTGACCTTTCAGTTTCCATTTTCTTGTAATACGGCTCATTGAACAGATTCTGCACATGATCACTACCATCACAGAGATATTTCTGAACTGTCTTTGGTAATTGCTTCCACATGAGCAGTGTTTGTCAGTCTGTTGTAGAATGTACATTGCGATCGATCTAGCAGACTCGTCACATTACATACTCTCACTTAGCATCAAACATCTGTAATACTGTCTACGGCATTGACATTTCCCCTTTGGTGGGCCCCATTGTCGGACCCTATTCAGGATATGTGTCAATACATTTGAAACAATGGTGTCCCATACACATTGACTGAAATGTATCAATGCTGTACTTATATGTTTAGCCTATTGCAGCAACACATGAGTGCAGCTAACAAGAAAGAGAAAATGGATCCAAAATTGATTTCAGTAGATTCCCTTTCAAGCACAGGTAGGGAACTAGATGAGATTACAGCAATACAAACCCTCCAGCAGAGTATTGCTTGCCCTGTTATATTTAGCACAGCAGGAAGTGGTTCCACACATTTTGTGGGCAAATAAATCTTGTGATTTTCACTTCCCTGTGTCAATGCCAATCTCCAACCACTGAAATACCTGCCTCATGTTCCCACACTAACCACTGGAATTGGCACAATGGAATCAGACAATAGAAGTAGTGATCATGTCCGGTTACCAAAGATGTTTACAATTGTGAACACCACCAACCTATCAAGCAAAAATCTCCCACTTCCTGCTCATTCACAAGCTGATTGATGAATAGAACAGAACTTCCTGGCGATTATTACAATTTGGATTATACTAGCAGTTTTACATTCTTAATACTGTACATGAAAGCAGATTTCTGTATGAAAATAATCAAACCCTTCGAATGTTAGTTTCGAAAAAATTATGACTGTAAGCCAGAACTGTAAGTTATTTGCCTTAAAGGCAGATGGTTCCTGGTGAAGTTCTGTGATGCCATCTATGAGAGAGATAGCAGAGGAAACGGAGCCATTTCACACCTTCCACCTGTGGAGCGCATGGGTGGAGCAACCTGGTAGGCACAATACAGAGAAGCATTAAGAAAGAAAGAACTTGCATTTATATCGCGTCTTTCATGACCTCAGGACATCTCAAAGCGCTTTACAGCGAATGAAATACTTTTGAAGTGTAGCCACTGTTGTAATGTAGGATACGTGGTCCCATAAACAGCAATGTGATGATGACCAGATAATCTGTTCTAGTGATGTTGGTTGAGGGATAAATATTGGCCAGGAAGAACTCCCCACCTCTTCTTTGAAATAGTGCCATGGGATCTTTTACGTCCACCCGAGAGGGCAGACGCAGCCTCGGTTTAACGTCTCATCTGAAAGACGACACCGTTGATAGTGTGGCACTCTTTCAGTGCTGCTGCTGATTTTGTTGCTACGTTGTGTTTGTGTGACTATAGTTACTGTACCTCATTGATGGTAGTTTTTTTTACTGTCCTTCATGAAGGCAGCACCGCTATGGCTATTACATCATCACCAGCAACCTATGGCACACATCCTGTTACTGTTCTCTGCCTTCTATCGGAGACAGTCAGATAGAAACCACTCACTCATCCGAGAGGCAAAAAAGTTCCTGCTCTGTTTCACATTTTTGTTTTCAAAGCCAATAAATTAACATTTGAAGAATTTGATGGCAGACCCAGCTCCATCTTTACAGATTAGTAATAACTAAGTGACATCAACAGGACTGTGCTCTGGTCCCTTTAACATCATTATCACTGCTTTATGAGAAAATCATTTCCAACCCATTACATTGTCATACCTTTTCATTGGAATGACACTATCAATACAAGTAGAAAATAGGATCCAGGATAATATATGTGGGATGCACATGGTGCATTGTGGAATCCTTTCATGAGTACAAAAGACTGGTGATTAACATGTGCCACGGGATTATGACAGCAATTCATCTAATATAAGAGATAGGACTTGCACAATGCTTCATCAACAGTTATTTTACTTTTACCTTTAAAGCATCGTGAATATCAATATCAGAATGTCTCATTATGTACAAACGTAACAATGCAAGCAACAATCATGTCTAATAAAGTTCAGTTTCTACGTCAAATTTCCCATGGTTACTGAAATTAACCATTGACATTACTAACTCTGCATCTGCCAAATCACAGCAGTGAGATAACCGCTTAAACCACCTGGTATTCACAGCCCACCATTACAAATCTCCATCTCCTTATTATTTGTGTTTTTATATTAAATGTAAATATCAAAATGCAGTTTATGACAAAATCTTTCAGCATCTGTTACTTAGTATATGATCTAATTATATGCTTTGTGTTTTTGCTATCGTAATATCATGAGCCTGTAACATTGCTGATTGTTCTATAGGAACCATCTGACGACACCACAGGCCAATCAGATCTCCCAACACTGGTCCATGCTCACCATGCTAGATTATGGACCAATCAAACACTCACAGAAACTGACATGGCAGCTACGTTGAATTTTGCCTCCATCACAGGCTCATTACAGAAGAAAAATAATTAAAGTCAGAATTTCACTGAAGAAAAATAATTCTCCATTAAAAATTTAAAAAATGAACAATGAGCAGCCTTTTGGTCCTTTTTACACACACTTTCTTGCTACCTGTCTGCTACTTATATGCCTTGAATGCACTGAAAGCTTTATTGTACATCTGCCCTCTTATTGAACGCTCCCTCATGGAGTGTACCATTTTGTGACTGACAAAGGCTGGAAAGTCATCCATCTGCTCCCAGGTTTCTGATAATTTTGCTCTGCAAAGAATTGCTAGGGATGTAGGGTGCCTCCCTCTTCCATTTTTCCTCCCTCCCTATGAGGAAGCACTTAATCTCCATTTGACACTTTGATGATAATCATAGAGCATTATAGGTACTGAGCAGTGAATTACTAAGCAATACTCCCATTAAGGAGTCCATATGTTGCTATAATCTGAATGAAATGGTTTACTGGCCTTTAAGTCAGTCCGTGATATATTTTTTAATGTACATACTGTATGTGTTAGCGGCTCATTTAGTGTTTTCTATTGAGAATCAGTTACATTGACCTGTTGACTTTGCTAGTGGTGTCACTCAGAAAGATCAAGAATGGATGTTCATGACACAGGTATAAGGGATATGAAAGTGGGTAATAGCGCTGGGCCTGAAGAGCAGCACTAGTACATGATGGGAATTGTACAATAACAGCGTTTTCAGTAGATTAATGAAGGGTAAATACACAGAGTTTTCATTCCAGATGTGGTGACCAATCCCAATGGGCTCCTGTTTTCTAGACAGGGTGAGGATTACAAATAAATTTGTTAAAAGTCTTTAACAAAGTTCAGTTGTTTGATGTGAGCTTCAGTCACACACCGTCTCACCACTAGCATTATCGATTGTACATAAAACGATCGCAATTGAGACCTAAACCGTAAATCTAAAGGCATTTTATTCACACCATTTAGATGGGTTTACACTAGGGAAAGGTTTGGAGTGATATACAGTAGCACTGAGATAAATTCACTATTTAAAGAACCTTTGGAATATGTACAACAATATAAACCTATTAAAAGACCACAGCGGCCTTGTCTAGGATTGTCTCATAACTGTATTCATATACTTTTATTCAAGTTCATAAATAAAGCTCCTTTCAGAACTGCTATTGTCTTTTTGGCTAAATTTATGAACCCCGCCAGCTAACTTTATAGCTAACCTGGGATATCAAAGAGAATAGGGTATAGATTTTTTTTAAATCCAGTCTGTCTAGGTCAATAAAAGTGATAGCATCTCTGTAATGATTATCATAAATCCTATCCACATATTTCTTGTGTGTGCCTCAGCTTTTTCACAAGCTTCTTCATTTGTTATATATCTAATGGAATTTAATCATCACAGAATGCATTGCACAATACAGCAGCATTAACATTTTAAATTATCAGTTGGCATCAAATGACGGTGGAACAGAAATCCTTTGAGGACTCTAATAGTAATTGCCTACCAAAAATAAATATAAGCTTACCAATCTAATGAAGAAAGATCCTGTGGAGGCTTATTATCCAGTACTTGTCTACATTTGTTTATTAAAATCAACTAATCCAATTGATTAACCGATGCCAATATATTTCTGCTAGGGTTCCATGTTCATATTCCTGAACCCCAGGTTCTTATATTTGTGGCAGAGTAAATCCAATGCTCACGCTTCTGCGCATGGTCTTGTACTATTAGCTCCTAGTTTGTCGCAGTGTGACTGGACTATACTGAAGGGATAATTACAAGTCCTGGCCCTTTTCGGGCTACCCCAGATCAGGCGTATTCCCCAGACGTTCACCTTCAACTAAAGTTAGCGGTAGCCGAATCCTAGAGACGCTTAATTGGGTCTAAAGGTTCAGACTATCTCTCCCTAAAGGAAAGGAATGCCCTGAAGATGTTACCATCCTCCGGATAGCACGTTTAACAAGTTTAACTAGACTGTAACCTTCCGGATATTATGAGGGTTCGGAAAACCCCCTAGAATTCTGCAACTCCTCTCAAAGGAGTGTACAGAAATTGAGTTTGCGAGATTGATACAGAAATTACTCTGTGAGACAATTTTAAAAATATATAGATTTATTAAAGAACCGACATTTAGTTAACAGCTGGTATGGCAATCGCAATTTTAACCATTCAAAATACAAATAGCTTACATTTCTTATCAGAGATCCTTATTCTCAAATCTTAACTTCGTTACATTTCCACACTTCTACTTATTTCTTAATCCAGAATATCCACCAAAATCAAATACCTTGATTACCCGAGACTCAGAGTTGTAGGCCTACAGAGTGGTTCTGAAGGCGAGAATCGCTCTGCCCCTTCCCAGCGACTTCTGACTTTCTATCTGAAAAGCTCTATTTTTATACCTTTTTTTAGTGGTTTATTCTTTGAAGTTTTCTGCTGATGTAAGCTAATTATCTCTAGTCATTCTCTATTGAATTCTTTTCTATTCTTACTGTCATTTCAGCTGCCAACTTTTAGAATTCTGTCTCTACCATTAGGTGTTCATAGCTTATCATAAAAAACTATTTGACAGTTGTATCTATTTGATGCGATCTTAGGAGGTTCCTCTATTGAATTCTTAAACCACTTTAGCTGCTTGCATTCCAGACCTCACGTCTCCCAACTGTTCCATTTTCAATACAAACACGATGTGATTGCTTGGTGTCATCTATTGATATTATGGGCTGAATTTTAAATCTGGGGTCAGGTTGGTGTCGTGAATCACACATTCTGGCTTGTGAACCCGCCTCCATCGAGATGTGGCCAACCCACTGTATTTTCCCTTGATTGACCTTGTTGAGCCCGCCCAGTGGGCTCAGCAGGCCAATTAAGGGCCACCTGGCAACAGGTGACATCACAGATTGACATTTCATCTGTTAAGAGCTTTTGACAGATGAAATATCAGCGTTTGACAGCTCTGTGAAGCTGTCAAACACTGACAATATGATTTCTAACTTCAGTCCTTCCTCTCAGGCTGAGTTAGAAATCATTCCACCACAGAAAACAGATGGCTGCAGTTTTTGACAGAACCACGGCTTTCCTGCTTTCTGTGCCGGTGAGATTTCTGACTCCCGAGAACTGAAGGACTGACACCTGCAGGAGGAAGTTAAGGTCAGTAAAACTTTTTCCCACACTTAGCACTTACCTTACACACTTACCTCTGCACACATGCACCCATCACTCACCTGCCCACCGGACATATCGACCCCTCCAACCCCTGCAGACCCACAGTCCGCCCCGATTACTTGGCGTGGTTGCCACCTGTCGGGATGCCCACATTTCTCCTTTTAAAATAGGGATTATCCAAAAAACTGCCTGTTAACTACCTGTTAACAGGCAGTTAATTGTCACTAATCCCTTCCCGCCTCGGGGAGTCGGGTCTCAGCACAGGTCGGGTACCCGCCGTCAGTGAAACTGGCATGGAGGCGGGTTGGAGTCGGGAGCCCCGAATCTGCAACTTTAACCCCCCCCACCCCGCCTCCAAACCTGACTCCACGGGTCATTGAAAGTCCAGCCCTATATCTTCAAAGTGTTCTGTTTGTACCTTTTACAATTTGTAAATCAAAAACACTTCATCCAGGGTGTTTGTTTTCCTAGCCATCTTAGTTGGTTATATATATATTCGTGTTTCCTGTTTCATTTGATGTTACTTTTACAAAGGCACATGTTTTTTTAATGTTCTGTGTTTCTTGTTCGAAGTGTTAGATTTTAACACTTTACTTGGGCATTGCTATTGTTTTGGTTCCAAACTACAGACATCTTGGAAGCAAGCCTTTGCTTTTCCAATAGGCCATTGTGTTAGTGTCAATAACCATTTCCCATTTCAAAGCTTGTGGTGTTTACAACTTTTGTGTTATCAACTGTTCTTATCTCAAAAGCCTGTATTGTGTTTGCAGCCTGTGTCGCCGAGGCTTTCCAGACTTTTAAACCCAGTATGTCTTGTATTAATAATATCAGAAATCTGTTCATAGGATGGTGTATTTTCCTGCAATATGGCTTATTCCTTCACAATACAACCCAGCACCAGAGTGAACTTTTCATTCCCACCTGTATTTTCTGACAAAAAGGGTAATTGGTGTGTGAGCAAGAGGTCAAGATGCTGGTATATTTTGTCCACAGCTCTATATTGGGTTTCAAAGGTCTGAGGTCTATAGTCATGCCACTTAAGTGCCCCAATTCTGGAAGGACATCCTGAATCTTTGGGATGATTTGCAAACCTGTTCCGACTTTGGAGCATTATTAATTCTTAAAATGCTGCTCTGTTTTTTTTCCCTCAGCCTGTCATTTTGGTGATGTTTCAATTTATTTTTGTCCGTCTACCATTTCCTTATTGGTGTGCCTGTGAGCTGGTATCTATTGCGATGGGCAGACCAACCAATGGGAGGGTCTGACATTTCCACCTGTGAGCCCTTAGGAAGCCCTCTTTGCTCAGTGAACAACATTCAATGAGGAAGAAACCCTACTAAACATCCTGGCCGCACTGCTTCGAGTTTCAAGTACCATGCTGAGGAAAGAAGAAAGCTACAGTGCACAATTAGAGATGCAACGTGCAGTGGAGGAGCTGAATTTTAGCCGCTGGTTATAAAATGGCTAGAAAGGGAACAAGCAAATGTTTTAAATTATTTAATTTGCTTCTGTTTTCTGAACTATAACTCTTAAAGGGGCTTTTTCTTAATTTTTGGATTCGCTCCATAAATTTGACTGAATTTTAATTGTCATTTTAACATTATTTGTTAGTATAAAAACTTTAGGTATTCAACAACAACAACAACAACTTGTATTTATATAGCACCTTTAACATAGTAAAACATCCCAAGGCGCTTCACAGGAGTGTTATAAGACAAAAATTTGACACCGAGCCACATAAGAACAAATTAGGGCAGATTACCAAAAGCTTGGTCAAAGAGGTAGCTTTTAAGGAGCGTCTTAAAGGAGGAAAGAGAGGTAGAGAGGAGGAGAGATTCAGGGATGAGTTCCAGAGCTTAGGGCCTCGGCAGCTGAGGGCACGGCCACCAATGGTTGAGCGATTATAATCAGGGCTGCTCAAGAGGGCAGAATTTGAGGAGCGCAGATATCTCGGGGGGTTGTGGGGCTGAAGGAGATTACAGAGATAGGGAGGGGCGAGGCCATGGAGGGATTTGAAAACAAGGATGAGAATTTTGAAATTGAGGAGTTGCTTAACCGGGAGTCAATGTAGGTCAGCGAGCACAGGGATGATGGGTGAACGGGACTTGGTGCGAGTTAGGACACGGGCAGCCGAGGTTTGGATGACCTCAAGTTTACATAGGGTAGAATGTGGGAGGCCAGCCAGGAGTGCACTAAAGTAGTCAAGTCTAGAGGTAACAAAGGCATGGATGAGGGTTTCAGCAGCGGATGAGCTGAGGCAAAGGCGGAGACGGGCAATGTTACGGAGGTGGAAGTAGGCGGTCTTAGTTATGCCGCAGATATGTGGTCGGAAGCTAATTTCAGGGTCAAATATGACACCAAGGTTGTGAACAGTCTGGTTCAGCCTCAGACAGATGCTAGGGAGAGGGATGGAGTCGGTGGCTAGGGAACGGAGTTTGTGGCGGGGACCAAAGACAACGGCTTTGTTAGTCCCAATATTTAATTGGAGAAAATTTCTGCTCATCCAGGACTGGATGTCGGACAAGCAGTCTGACAATTTAGAGACCGTGGATGGGTCGAGAGAAGTGGTGGTGAGGTAGAGCTGGGTGTCATCAGCGTACATGTGGAAACTGACGCCGTGTTTTCGGATGATGTCAGTGTTACACAGAGTAAATAAAGTGTCGCTGATTTTAGTGTCCATGTCCTAGATTTCCAGGTTTGATTGGTATACCTACAGTACTGTAAACACCGCAGATCTTGAAATGATGTCAACAGTGAATTTTCCTTATACATCTACTTACTTGCGTATATACACAGAGAAGCTTTTCGGAAAACTACCAATACAAAATCTTGTCAGCCTATACGGCAAAAATTCTCTTCACACAAAGTAGGTACAGTGTACATCAATGTCCATGTAATGACAAGGGCCAGAATTTTCCAGGGTAGCGCAATCGGTGGTGGGTCGGGTGGGAAAGTTGTTATTTTTGACAGCGGGTCAGAATCCGCTGTCATCTCGCCCCCACGTGCCTTTCCCCCAGGCGCGTCTGTCATCGCAGAGCCGACCCGACCGGCAGTGGCGGACGACCCAATTGAAATCATTGGCCCAAAAATTCATGAGGAAGCCTTCGTGCGAGGGTAAGGCTTCCCCGCGATCTCTCACTGCGCGTTGGCTTTTTCAGTTCCAGCTCGCACGAACTTGATGTTCTGGACAGCTGCTGTGCTGGGCTTGCGTATCCCACAGGCGTAGTTAATTCGTGCGAGCTGTGGGATCACGTGACTCAGTTAGAGCCAATGGCAGCACACCATCTTCCATTCATAGTTTTCACAATCAAGTGCTGTGAAAGCTATGAATCTATACCCCCCCAAAAGAACAGCTAAACCTCAATTAAATTAAAAAAAAACCATCACATTAATAAAATAAGTATCGTTAAATAAATTAACCATTTTAAACAAAAAATTAAATTTTTGAAAAAATTTAAAATCTTTTAAAAAGTTATAAAAATAAACTTACCTGTCTTTAAAGTCTCTAAAAAAGATATACATGTTAAAAAAAATTCAAAATAATACTTAATTCACTACTTACCTTGTTAAAAGTGGGTCTTACTCCTCCTTTTTTCATGTGTAAAATCTTCCGTACTTACCTGCGCGTTGAAACCACTAAGTGCACTGCATGCGCGCAGCCTGTAGCGCGCACGCGGTTCAGCTAGGAACCGCCCCCTTTTCCATTCACCAAGTGCCGGTTTTCAGTGCATGCGCAGTGCATGCAGAAAACCGGCAATTGGAGACAGAATACGCGAGAGTACGCAGTGCGTACTCTCGCGTAGCGGCACTAATTTTTGGGCCAATATCAGGTAGTTTACAGGCACTTAAGAGCCTTTTTCCACTTACTTTTTAAATTTCCCTGCATGACCACGGGATTCAGGCAGCTCGGGAACCACGTCTGTCAACCTGAGGTGGGAGTTCCGTGGCCATTGCTCCAGCTGATTACTTGACAGCATGAAATGTTCAGTAAAAGCTCCACCTGACAGATGGTCACTTTCCTCAGGCAGACGCTATTGCTCAGTCCATTTCCAGCACAGATTCTGCAGGCTGCAAGTATTTCCAGCAAAGTCTCCATCCAGTGCTACCTCATTGGAAGAACTCTCTCACCATTGACAGATCGCTTCTGTCATCTCTACTTCACCTGCCAGCTATTCCATCAGCATGGGTGCCCTTTATACTGTCTCACCTTGGTCCTCAGAATCAGACCACGATGAGCCTCAACACCAGCAGCACCAGGCACACCAGCACCAACCTTCTCTGCAATCACCTGATGCTGCACAGGACAGAGGGCATCAGCACCTGAGCACATTGCTGCCCGGGAGGGCTAGGATGGCCTCATCATGGCCAGATTTAGTTAACTTTACACTGTACACCCATATGGCTGCCACATGATGCAGCAGGTTGGCACCACCCACACCAACACCATAAAGCATCCTTACAATGCCAAAGCCGTTCCTTTCACACTCATCACCATTGCGGGGGGTACCGTTATGTCTCACCATTCACTGCAACTCACTAAGCCACTTCCAAAGGTGCACACAAATCTATCCAAGAACCCAAAGTGTTGAAAATAAAGATTTTTATGTTTGACACCACATTAAACTTAGTGAGATGGGGATGTGATAATGTAGATAGAGAGAGAGGGATGGGTGGAGGTGTAAGGTAAGTTGGTGTGAGTAAGGATGTGCAGGTGTAGGGTAGGGAAGGCAGAGTGATGGGGATATGATGAGAGGCACGGCAGGATGAGGTTGAGTGTGGCTTTGTACTAACGTTCTGTGATCTACTGAGATCATTGAATCATTTGTGGCACTGCACCCAGGTCCTCCTGACCCCATCCCTGCTTGTGACCTCCTCTGCAATCTGCAACCAGGCTGTTTTGGTCTCCTGGGGAGGTCTCTTCTGCCCATGGGAAGGGAAGAGGACCTCCCTGTGTGCTCTGACTCCCTCCATAAGCATATGGAGGAAGTCATTGGAGAACCTGGGTGCAACCCTCTGCCTCTGTGCAGTCATTATCAGTGTCTGCAGCACTCCAATGCTGTATTGCACTGACAGCACTATGTTAGATTAAACTTCAAATCTAATGTGGTCATGGTCCCATTAAATATCCCGGCAGAAAACGCATCATGAATGACGTCACCAGGTCCACCCCATCTCATTGGGCCTGGTAACACGCTGGGTGGGCTTAATAGGCCCCATTAAGGCAAGTTCATTTTCAATGAACAGGATGGAGCCAGCAGTGGGGTCGCGACCCCCCATGGACACCGCCCGCACCGGACCCGCCCAGGTAGGTAAAATTCCGGCCTAGCTCACTGAATATAGGACAATTTCCTTGAGCTGAAAGGCAGCACAACACCAAACCAAGTTATGCCACACGAGGAGTGACCGAACCAACAATTAGTACTGGGGCAGCCCATAATCACATTATGAGTAAATTAGCAGCCTGGGTGAACCAACACATTTTTTCGAAACCCATTGTGTTACATCATAGGAATATAGTAATATAGGAACAAGAGCAGGCCATGCAGCCCCTCGAGCCTGTTCTGCCAGTTCATTAGATCATGGTTGATCTGTATATCAACTCCATTTAGCCACATTTGTTCCCTATCCCCTGATACCCTTACCTAACAAAAATCAATCGATCCCAGACTTGAAAATTTCAATTGACTCAACATCCACAACCTTTTGGGGGAGAGAGAACCAGATTTCCACTCCCCTTTGTATGAAAAGTGCTTCCTGATTGCATACTTAACTGGCCCAGCTCCTATTTTAAGATTATGCCTCCTTGTTCTAGATTCCCCCACCAAAGGAAATAGTTTCTCTGCATCTACCCTATTGAATCACTTTATCATTTTAAACACCTTGATTTGATTACCCCTCAAGCTGCTAGACTTCATTTCAAGGATCATGAATTTTGTGAGATCAGTATTGTCCAATTCTAAAATCCCTTGAAGAGCTTCTATTTTTGGAAGAGACAGGCTATGCCTTGAGCTTCTAATCCTTTTAACACTTTCTACTGCAGCAATGTAGCATTGCTGGAGATAACCCAAGTTGAGGGTCGAAGGATTCCCTACCCTGCACACCGCTCTCATTTTCCTAACGAGGCTGCCCTCCATTCACACCATTTCCTCAGCTTCTACCCTCGTTGGGCAGAACGGAGAAGATGCACTGAAGTGCTAATGGTGCAGGTTCATGCTGGTGAGATAAGCAAGAAAGATAAATGAATGAAGTTGCATTCATATTGCACCTTTCCCATCCTCAGAACATGCCAAAGAGCTTCACAGATAATGAAGCACTTTTGAACGGCAGTCACTGTTGTTAAGTGGGCAACCACAACAGCCAACTGGCTTACAGCAAGGCCTCATAAACAGCAATGAGATAAATGAGCAGATAATCTGTTTTTGGTGGTATTGGTTGAGGGATAAATATTGGCCAGGACACCAAGAGAGCCCTCCTACTCTTTGTTTAACAATGCCATTGGACCTTTTACGAATTAACACCTTATGCAGAAAATAGGTGTGCTTAGCAGTTTATAAACTTTCATTTTATTATAAAGAAAAAAAGTGGAGAAAATAAAAAATCATAAAGCGAAAGTGAAGTTTTAATTGATTAGATCTTGAGGTGTTCACATATATCCGCTACATCTGCAGTCTTTTACTTTTGTTGTAGTAATGCTAGGCGGACTTGGTGGTGCAGGGGGTTCACACAATCTCTTCACCCCGGGACATGATTTGAATCTGGCCCAGAGAGTCTTCTCCCTTCTGCCTGCAAAGCTCATATGTAGAATGAATTTGAGCATTCTTAACCTTGCTCCTGGTTGGTATGGCAAAAAAATTGCACTAATTTGGAAATCATACTTACAAAGGAAATATAAAGGTTTTTAGAAAGACCATCCTGTTTCATTTAGATCCTTGAAATGTTAGGATGCCTAGGCAAAGAGCCATCCATAAATCCAAAGAAAGAAAAAGATAAATTGAGACATTAGCAAGCTGGTTTATCTGGTTGACTTAGTTCAATTAATTCTTTACACCAAGTCAAAACAACATTACAATATTTGAAACTGATTTGGTTCATTCTGAACCTTTTAAGTCACTATTTGGAAGCCAAACATTTCAGTCTGGATAAGATTTTTCTACATCAACAGAGCTCTTCTAACAAGTGTAGAAATAACAATAATGTTCAATCACCCCCGACACCCCCTCGGCTTCCCACGGCACCTTCCCTTGCAAGCGCAGGAGATGCAACACCTGCCCTTTTACCGCCTTCCTTCCCATGGTCCAGGGCCCCAAACACTCTTTCCAGGTAAAACATCAATTTACTTGTACTTCTTTAAATTTAGTGTACTGTATTCACTGCTCACGATACAGTCTCCTCTACATTGGGGAGACCAAATGCAGATTGGGTGATCGCTTTGTGGAACACCTCCATTTAGTCCGCAAGCGTGACCCCGAGCTTCCAGTCGCCTGTCACTTTAATTCTCCAGACCATTCTGACCTCACTGTCCTCGGCCTCTTACACTGTTCCAATGAAAATCAACGGATGCTTGAGGAACAGCTCCTCATCTTTCGATTAGCCATTGTACAGCCTTCTGGACTCAACACTGAGTTCAACAATTTCAGATCATAACCACCGCTCCCATTTTTTTGGACAGCAGCTGTTGGTAATGATTCTGCTGTTGCCATTTACACCTCTTCTAGACCCATCTTTTGTTTCTTTACTTGTCCCATTACCACCCCCTTTCGCTTTGCACCATCGTCCCTTTTGTCATTTAATCTCTCCTGCCTTCCATCCTATCACAGACCTTCCCTTTTGTTCTTTCCTCCCCTCCCCGCTTTACCTGCCCCTGCACTTGCTTAAAACCTGTTACATCTCTAACTTTTTCCAGTTCTGACGAAGGGTCATCGACCTGAAACATTGGGCTCGATTTTCCAAGCCCCGAGGAGACAGGCATGGAGGCGGGACAGCCGGTAAACTCAGAGAAATTGGGGGCGGATGGCAAACCCACCCCCATCCCGCCTCCGTGCCCACTTGCCAGGAGGCGGGAAGATGTGCAGCTTCGGGTCCCGTCTCCTGGAGGTGGGAAAGGCATTTAATCCTTTTAACTGCCTGTTAACAGGTACTTAACAGGCAGAAAAAAGGATTAGTGCCATTTTACCTTCACAGGTGAAGGCTTCCCGACCTCGGAGAACCCCGCCGCGTTGGAGGAGACGTGGAGGAGGTCTGCGGTGGTCGGAGGCACCTGGGAGTAAGATGTAGAGGTGAGTGATGGGTGCAAGTGTGGAGTGGTAAATATGCAAGGTGAGTGATAAGTTTAAAAAAGTGTTCACTTACCTTGTTTTCCTTCCATAGCCTTTAGCCGCGCTGGATCGGGCGAGCGGACATCCTCCTTATCAATTTCAGGTAATGGCTGATGGACCCTGAAATCTGAAATTTACAAATTTGCAATGTTTGATGAGTCCTCACCACAAAGTCTCATCAAACTAAAGAGAATGTCCATGTTTGACAGCTTCACAGAGCTGTCAAACGCTGTAATTTCTTCTTTCAAGAAGTCTTGACAGATAGCACGTTTGACGTTGACGTGATCTGTCAGTGACTTCTTCCCTAATTGGTCGGCTGAGCCCGCAGGGTGGGCTTAACAAGCTCAATCAGGGGAAAATCCCTCTGAATGGTCGGGCGAGGATGAAGGCGAGACATTGACACGACAAGCAGCTGTCCCGCCTCCAACTCGCCTCCATTCACAAAATCCAGCCCATTAACTCTGTTTCTCTCTCCACAGATGCTGCCTGACCTGCTGAGTATTTCCAGCATTTTCTGTTTTTATTTCAGATTTCCAGCATCCGCAGTATTTTGCTTTTGTTTTAGTAATGCTAGGCGGACTTAGTGGTGCAGGGGGTTCACACAATCTCTTCACCCTGGGACATGATTTGAATCTAGCCCAGAGAGTCTTCTCCCTTCTGCCTGCAAAGCTCATATGTGGAATTAATTTGGGCATTCTTAACCTTGCTCCTAGATGGTATAACAAAAAAAGGCACTCATTTGGAAATCATACTTATAAAGAAATATAAAGGTTTTAGAAAGACCATTCTGCTTCTTTTAGTTTGTCACAAAGCTAAAAACACTGTATTATGCTCTTATATTGCTTATTGCTTTTTAACAAAATTTATCCAGCTCCCTCTAGAATTTCATAGAGTCTTAGGCCGCGATTTTGCCAGCGCTCAGAGGGCGGGTTTGGAGGGGGGTCAAAGGTTAAAGTCGTTTTGATTGATGGCGGGTTCCGAACCCGCCTCCACGCAACGTTGCAAAGTCTCGGGTCTGGGAGTCCCGGTCAGACCCGACACCAAGCGGTGGGAGAGGCACTTAAGGCAGTTAACAGCTTGTTAACTGCCTAGATAATCCCATTTTACCAGGCTCTTCCCATTTTACAACATTTTCAGCGTGTTCCACGCTGTTCCCAAAATACGCCAGCTGATTATAGAGTCGCAGGGCTGGATTTTGTCAGTGTGGGCGGGCTGGGGCGTGTCAGGTGGAAATCGTGCCCGGACCCCGACTCCTAAGTGAAGTGCTGAAAAAGTGGGATTTTCCCCTAATTGGACAATTGATTTCCTTCGTGTGGGAACATCTGGCCCAATGAGTCTTTTCATACAGAAAGTCGCCTCCGATGACGTCATCAATGCTGCTGGATTTAAGACCTGCAAGCAGCCTTGCTTCCTCTGGAGACTGCAAAGGCTCTGCAAATTGTATGAAGGTGTTGATTTCCCGACAATGTCCACAATCAAGCAAAAGTGTGCACCTCTGTTTGATGAGCCCTCCCTCCAAGCTCTGGTGCATGGAGCCAGATGTAATAAGGAAGTGCTGTTCCCTTCCTCAGGGAGAAAAAAGCCACCCCAGCAAACAAAAGCTGTGTGGCTGCAAGTGGCCCAGGAGGTCAACTCCATTTCGCTGAGCTGCAGAACCTGGCTGCAATGCAGGAGGAGGTTTCATGACCTTCTCCTCACAGGAAAAGTGAGTATGACTTTCCCATTACCCTCAATCTGATCCCCATTGCCTCTCCTCACCAGCACTCTGCTTTGCCAACCTCTTCCTCCACATCCCACTTGACACTGACATGCCTGCACCCTTACCTATTCCCTCTCTCTCGAAGGTCACGTTCACTTAACTATTCGACCATGCAGCCCTCACACTCCCTATCACTGTGATGCCATGACAACAACAACTTTCAACACACAGGGATGGTCCTTTGTATCCTTCTAAGCATCTATGCTATGGATTATCTACACTCACTCCTTCATTCTCACTCAAACTCCACTTGTGTCCCTCATTGCAGGAAAAGAGAGCCCACAATAAGAGGGAAAGAGCCATGACAGGAGGAGGGCCACCCTCAGTAGCCCAGCTCACCACCTGGGAGGAGGCGGCCCTGGAAATCGCCGGGATCGAGGAGGATTCCCAAGTGGAGGACGGACAGATGGGCGCATCGCAGCAAGCTGGTGACAGAATAGTTTGGCATCTCTCTCATTGACATTGCATGAGTCACTGATAATGAATCTGATGCTCTAACAGATTGACTTATGATCATCTGCACTATTCAATGTTAATGTAACCTTGACCTCACATCTCTAACTCTTTCTTTTACTCCCCCACAGGACCATCGAAAGCCCCCGTCCCCACTGTCCAGGAGGAAGAGCCTGAGCTCCCAGACTCCTCAGAGGAAGCTGCAATCTCTGAGGGCGCAGCCTCAGCAGAATTCAGCGCACCCAGCACCAGCGCAGACACTCACACCTCAGTGGGACCTTCGCGAGATAGAGTAGTGTTGGCACCTGGTGTATCACAGCTCACAAGTGAGCATCAGCAGATGGTGGAGACAGGGACAGCAGTGGAGAGTCCTCGTCGGAGGGCGCAGGACTCTGCCAGCTCGGCTCAGCTGCATGTCGACCCTGTGCCTCTGGGTCCATCCAGAAGGAGAGCGGTGCTGGAACTCCAGGAACAGGTGCAGGAGTCTCTGGCAGGTTTTGTCTCCAGGGTCGCTGCGAGTGTCGAGCGAATGGAGGAGTCCATCGCGAACATGAGCAGAGCCTTTGTGGAGGCATTGGCGCATGAACGCATCACCCTGGAAAGGATGGCAACCTCCATGGAAAGGATGGCTACAGTAGAGGAGAGGATGGCTACGGCCATGGAGGAGCTAAGTCGCCAGAGTGTAGAAAACATGGTCATTGTTCAGAATAGACTGGCATCTCTTGAGGAGCAATGGTCAGCTACTGAGCATAGAAACCAGACCTTCATGGAAGTCCTCTGGAGTAGGGCTTCCAGTGCAGAAACGGGTCCTCATGGTCCCCCCTGAAGTGCAGCAAGGTGCTGTCAAGCCACTTGCTAGCTCTGAAGTGGGGCTGACCCATGAGAGGGATGTTGGTGGCAGACAACAAGGAAGTGGGGGGCTCCTCTCCAAGCGCTCAAACGACCATGCCACTGCAAAGCCCTCGGTCAGAGCCCCACCAGAGTCCTCACCCAACTGAGATGGGCGTCTCATCCCCTGCGCAGCCGCAGGAGCAGCAGACTGTTGCCGAGCCCTCAGAGGTTCACAACCCCAGAGGACGGCCGCCAAAGGTGTCGAGACAGGAGCAGCGAGAAAATGAGCAAGGGGCCTCCACATCTGCTGAAGCCACAGGGGAAGCACCACGTAAGAGCACACGTAAGAGGAAGATAATGCACAAGTAGTCACAAGGGTAGTCACTTGGGTGTTATGTTGTGTTTATTTTTGAAATGCCACCAGTTGCTTGTTGTGATAAAAATTTCTGATGGCAAACTGTTGAAGTTGTGGCCTGTGTCATTTCGCAAATGGGACTTCCACATTGAGGGCTTAGAGTGACTTGCAATTGTCAGTATGGTGGTCAGAGTGATAGGAATGCTAGGTTCTTGTCCATTGTCGATGCTCTGGTACGAAGGTGCGAGACAAAAGTGTTTGATTGTACAGGCTAAGCAAATGTGACCAACATGAGTGCATCCCTTGCATCCCGGGCAGCAATATGGTCGTGCTCTGGAGACTTCTGGCCTGTGCATCTTCAGGTGGGTGGCTAGCAGCTTGGCGCTCCTGTTGATGCTCCAGCTGTTTGCGCTGCTGTTGCTCATGGTTCTGCTGCTGCCGCGGCTGGTCTTCATCCGAATCTGATGTCCAGGAGGAAAGGAATTAAATGGTCGCCATGCTTCTGGTATATGCCTCAGTTGAGGAAGTGCTTAGTCAAGGTGGGGAGAGTGGTTTCCCAGGAGGTCACACTGGAGATGGGTGTCAGGATCCAAACTTCCACAACACTGAGTATGCCTGCTAAAAGTTCCCCCAGACCTGAAACAACAAAGTTCTGCCACCTGCAAATGATCATTGGTGAAAACTCCATTGTAATGGTGGAGCTGCAGCTGTTCGCAAGCAATCCACTTGTGAGGCCGCCAACATTACCTGGTGTGTTCCAGAGGAGGTGTGAGGGATGGGGGGAATGACTAAAAATTGGAAAGGCCTCTCAAAATGGGATTATAGAGGCTATTAAGTGGCTGTTAAGAGCCTTAAGGGCCTATCCCACCTCTTGGAGGCGGGTTGGAAAGGGAGTCAGAAAACACGATTTTGGGAAAATTGCTCGGAGGCGGGATGGTGGCGAGATCGGGCCCGCCTGCCATTTTTGGCGATTTTAACAACTCACATGCCTCCAATCCCGCCTCCTCAGGCCTGGCAAAATCGAGCCCATAGAGTCATAGGGCTGGATTTTGTCTTGGGGTCGGGTTGGGGTCGTGTAATCCGCATTTCCTGTTTCCCCCCCGACTCCAGATTAATGTGGGTGCCTGATGCAATTTTCACTTAATTGGGCAATTGAGTTGGAGCATGTGGGAACCCATGAACTAATTAGTGCTTTCAGTCTGAAAGTCGCCACTGATGATGTCATCATTGCTGACTGCCTAGTCTCAGAGACTGTTGGTGAGAGAGGAGTTGCCGGGCTTATGATGTGAGTGGACTTGGATGCAAAAATGGGGGTGAGATATATCACAGAGAGAGAGAGAGAGAGAGAGAGACAGACAGACAGACAGTCTCTTAAGACCATCAGAGGCAATGTTCACACCTAATACTAGTACCACTACCACCTTCACATCTCTGTTGTAATAGTGGACTTGCAGCCGATAGTCACCTATCCACTTGTGCTCCCGCCAGGTTTCACTGGAGTGTTTCACACCAGGCGTGCTTCACGTCAGAAGAGGGTTAAACTAGCTACAGCGTTTCAAAATTGCATTACAGAGCCAATTTACAGCTTGTTAAGGGCTTTAATGGCCTCTCCCGCCTCTTGGAGGCGGGACGGAATTGGGAACCCCGCTACTGATTATGTCAAAATTGCGTGGAGGCGGGATGGAGTCGGGATAGGGTCGGAAACCCCGACCCCGCAAATTTAACCCCCCACACGCCTCCAAACCCGACTCCATGGGTCATTCAAAATCCAGCCCACAGAGTTATACAGCACAGAAAGAGGTCCTTCAGCCCATCGTATCCGCGCCGGCCATCAAGCCCTGTCTATTCTAATCCCATTTTCCAGCACTTGGTCCATAGCCTTGTATGCTATGCCGTTTCAAGTGCTCATCTAAATGCTTCTTGAATGTTGTGAGGGTTCCTGCCTCTACCACCCTTTCAGGCAGTGAGTTCCAGATTCCAACCACCCTCTGGGTGAAAAAGTTTTTCCTCAAATCCCCTCTAAACCTCCTGCCCCTTATCTTGAAACTATGCCCCCTGGTTATTGACCCCTCTGCTAAGGGGAAAAGTTCCTTTCTATCTACCCTATCTATGCCCCTCATAATTTTGTACACCTCAATCAGGTCCCCCCTTAGCCTTCTCTGCTCTAAGGAAAACAACCCCAGTCTGTCCAGTCTCTCTTCATAGCTGAAGCGCTCCAGCCCAGGTAACATGCTGGTGAATCTCCTCTGCACCCTCTCCAATGCAATCACATCCCTCCTATAGTGTGGTGACCAGAACTGCACACAGTATTCCAGCTGTGGCCTAACTAACGTTTTGTACAGCTCCATCATAACCTCCCTGCTCTTATATTCTATGCCTCGGCTAATGAAGGCAAGTATCCCATATGCCTTTTTAACCACCTTATCTACCTGTCCTGCTGCCTTCAGGGATCTATGTACATGCACACCAAGGTCCCTCTGATCCTCTGTCATTCCTAGGATCCTACCATTCATTGTGTATTCTCTTGCCTTGTTTGTCCTCCCAAAATGCATCACCTCACACTTTTCAGGGTTAAATTCCATTTGCCACTGTTCTGCCCATCTAACCATCCCGTCTATATCGTCCTGTAGCCTGAGGCTTCCCTCCTCGCTATTTACCACTCCACCAATTTTCGTGTCATCTGCGAACTTACTGATCATACCTCCTACATTCATATCTAAATCATTAATGTACATTACAAACAGCAAAGGACCCAGCACCGATCCCTGCGGTACACCACTGGACACAGGCTTCCAGTCACAAAAACCAGCTTCGACCATCAACCTCTGCCTCCTGCCACTAAGCCAATTTTGGATCCAATGTGCCAAATTGCCCTGGATCCCATGGGCTCTTACCTTCTTGATCAGTCTCCCATGTGGGACTTTGTCAAAAGCCTTACTGAAGTCCATGTAGACCACATCAACTGCACTACCCTCATCTACACACCTAGTCACCCCCTCGAAAAATTCAATCAAATTGGTCAGACATGATCTCCCCCTGACAAAGCCATGCTGACTATACCTGATTAATCCCTGCCTCTCCAAGTGGAGACTAATTCTGTCCAATAATTTCCCTACCACTGATGTTAGGCTCACTGGCCTGTAATTCCCTGGTTTATCCCTACTACCCTTCTTGAACAATGGTACTATGTTAGCTGTTCTCCAGTCATCTGGCACCTCCCCTGTGGCCAGAGAGGTTCTGAAAGTTTGTGTCAGAGCCCCTGCAATCTCCTCCCTTGTGCCGGGTTCAGCAACTACCTGAATTTCTTTTTTGAGGTTTTGGAACACATTTTGCAGGTCTAATGAGCTTGTAAGTGGTTAAGCTGAGATCCATATGCACTGTGGCCTCCTTGGAAATCCCTCTCCCCACATTGACTGAGCGCTTATAACATCTATTCCTCAACTGAGATATATTCCAGCGGAATGGGAACCATTTATACCCTCTCATCCTGGTCCTCAGAATCGGAGGAAGAGCAGCCGCGGCAGCAGCAGAACCGGGTACAACAGCTGCAGCAGCAACAGGAGCACCAACCTCCTCCTCAACCATCTGATGCTGCACAGGGCAGAGGGCGTCAGCGCAGGGCTGCACCTCGCCACAGGAGATACCACCAACACAGGGTTTACAGGCCGAGGATGAGCTTCCTTAACATGAGTGAGCAGCAGGGCCAAAGGAGGCTGAGACTTTCGCGAGAGGTAGTCGCTGACATCTGCGCAATGCTGCACCAACACCTGCAGCCCAGAGGAGTGGGTGGACACTCCTTACCAGTGGCTGTCAAAGACACTACCACCCTCAATTTTTTTTCTTCAGGTTCCTTCCAGGGATCATCAGCAGATATCAGCGGCATCTCCCAGTCGGCCGCACACACTTGCATCACGCAGGTTACCGATGCCCTCTTTGCAAAGACACACAATTACATCCACTTCTCCACGGATGAAGCAAGTGTAACCGCGCATGCAGTTGGCTTTGCAAATATGGCAGGCTTGCCAAGGGTGCAGGGCGTCGTAGACTGCACACATGTGGCTATTAGGGCACCCCATCACAACCCAGTTGTATTTGTCAACCGCAAGGGCTTCCACTCCCTTAATGTCCAGCTGGTGTGTAACCACAGGAAGAACATTATGCATGTTTGCACAAAGTACCCTGGCAGTTGCCATGACTCGTTCATCCTGTGGCAGTCTACTGTGCCTCAGCTCTTCAATCCGCCAACCCAAATTTCTGGATGGCTAGCTGGAGACAAGGGCTATCCCCTGAAGACGTGGCTAATGACGCCATTGAGGGGCCCATCAAACGAAGTTGAGGAGCGCTACAATGCCAGCCACATTTCCACCAGAGGCATCATAGAGCAAACCATCGGCTTGCTCAAAATGCGATTCAGATGCCTCGACAGACCAGGTGGAGCCCTACAGTACACTCCAGCCAGGGTCTCCAGAATCATCGTGGTCTATTGTGCACTGCACAACATCGCACAGCAGCGTGGCTTACCGCTGCCTGAGGAACAAGTGGCTCAGTGCACAGCCCCCTCCTCAGAGGAGGGGGAGGAGGAAGACCTTGCAGAGGCGGATGTGCCAGTTCTATCAGCACGTGAGCACATTGCTGGCCGTGAGGCAAGGGATGCACTCATCCATGCCAGATTCGCTTAAGTTTACGAAGCAAACACATGTGACTGCCACCTTCTTAACACACCATACACCATCTGTACAATAAACTGTGGGTTTCTATCACTCTCACCACCATCATTACAGAGGAAAGGCACCCTGACACCTCACTGTGACACTTCCATTTCTGGGCACACATAGGCCAACTCTTTGAATGTTTGCCATCGCATTTTTTTATTACAATTGAAATGACGATGATAATCTTCAATTTGTATTACATCAAAACACCCAAGTGACTACCCTTGTGACTATTTGTGTGTTAAGTTTCTCTTATGCGTGCTTCTACGTGGTGCTTCCCCTGTGGCTTCAGCAGATGTGGAGGCATCTTGCTCACTTTCATGCTGCTCCTGCCTCGACATCTTTGGCGGGCGTCCTCTGGGTTTGGGAGCCTGGGAGGGCTCGGCAACAGTCTGCTCCTCCTGCGGCTGTGCAGGGGCTGAGACGGCCATCTCAGCTGGGTGAGGAATCTGGAGCTCTGACCGAGGGCTCTGCAGTGGCATGGGAGTATGAGCGCTTGAAGAGGAGCCCACACTTCCTTGTTGTTGACCACCAACATCCCTTTCATGGATCGCCCGCACTTCACTACTAGCAAGTAGCTGGAGAGCACCTTTCTGCACTCAGTGGGGCCATGAGGACCCGTCTCTGTACTAAGAGTCCTCATAACAGGGACGTCCATGTACCTCTGGTGTCGCTCCTTAATAGCTGCCCATCTATCCTCCATAGCAGACGATCTATTTAGAAGAGTCACCATGTTCTCCTGAGTCTGGTGATTTATGTCCTCCAAGGAGGTTGCCACCCTCTCCATGGTGGCACGTTCATGCGCCATTGCCTCCACCATGGCATTGCTTATGTTTGAGATGGACTCCTCCATTCTCTGCACACTCGCAGTTACCGTGGATGCAAAACCTGCCAGAGACTCCTGCACTTGTTCCTGAAGTTCCAGCACCGCTCTCTTTCTGGATGGACCCGGAGGCACAGGGTCCACATGCAGCTGAGCAGAGCTGGGAGCGCCCTGTGGCCTCCGACGAGGACTCTCCACTGCTGCCCCTGTCTCCACCATCTGCTGATGCTCACTTGTGAGCTGTGATACACCAGGTGACAACACTACTCTATCTCGCGAATGACCCACTGAGGTGTGCGTCTCAGCGCTGGTGCTGGGTGCACTCAATTCTGCTGACACTGCGCCCTCAGAGGTTGCAGCTTCCTCTGAGGAGTCTTCTGGCTCTTCCTCTGGACAGTGGGGAGGGGAGCTCTCGATGGTCCTGTGGGGAAGTAAAGGCATGAATTAGACATGTGATATTAACGTAGCAGGCACATCGAATTGTGCAGATGATCAGAACTCAATCTGTATGAACATCAGATGCCATATCAGTCAATCATGCAATCTAAATTCCAGGTCCTCACCACTCGCTGCGTAAAAAAGTTTTTCCTCACATCCTCCCTGTATCTCTTGCCCAAAACCTTAAATCTGTGTCCCCTAGTCCTTGTACCATCAACTAGTGGGAACAGCCTTTCCCCATCTAGCCTATCCAAACCCGTCATAATCTTGTACACCTCTATCAAATCACCCCGCAACCTCCTTTGCACTAATGAAAACAAATCCAGCTTCTCCAACCTGTCCTTGTAGCTAAGATCCCCCATCCCCGGAAGCATTCGGGTAAATCTCCTCTGCACCCTCTCAAATGCCTTCACATCCTTCCTAAAGTTTGGTGACCAGAACTGGACGCAATACTCTAGTTGTGGCCTAACCAACGCTTTATAAAGGTTCAGCATAACTTCTCTACTTTTGTACTCAATACCTCTATTTATGAAGCCAAAGATCCCATATGCTTTGCTAACCACTCTCTTAATATGTCCCGCCACCTTCAGGGATCTATGCACATTAACTCCCAGGTCCCTCTGTCCCTGCACACTCATTAAAACCGCGCTTGTACCAGTATATGATTATGGCTGTGATTCTCCTCCATGATCGTTCTCGAAATCAGGTGAGATCATGGCAGAGAATGAGGGGGAAATTTCAGATGGTATGTCCTACCACTGCCTCACCATTTGAATTGGGATTCCCTCTTCCTGCCAGGACTGCTGCCATGTAAATGGAGGCAGGGCCTAGAGAATTTCGCCCCCCTCTGACCCACTTACCCCTGCCTACTGGGGCCGCAATGGGGAAGGTGGCAGTAATCCCCAAGAAGCTAGTAATGTAATGGCCCAGAGGTGCCCCAGTGGACGGAGTGGCCTCCTCCCCTTCCAGTCATCCCCCAACACTTACCCGCGGAAAGCCTCGGTCTGACTGAACCGTTCAGTGGGACAACTGGTCCAATTATTCAGGGCGCTTCTGCCTCTTTAAGGCCCCTTGACAAGTGTTCTGTGCACATCTAATGAACCTCATCTCAGGTCAATGACTTGGGGTTGGGGTGGATTCAGAGGTACAGGCCCACCAGAATTCTGCCCCAAAGAGGATAATCCCTACCTATATCTTAATTGACACCATATTCTAAAGCAAATGTGAAAATCATCTGATGTTTCTTTCTGACAAGGTTCAGTCCTCCTTATTTTTAGAAAATAACAAGGTTAAAATACCTCTCTTTATTTCAGATGAACCAATCTTTCTATTCACACGTTAAAATCTGAGATGCACACATGATCTGATTAATAAATGTTTTCATAAGCATTATGGATGTCCTGTAACTTAATGCTATGCTGCCTCAAAAAAATAAACCCTTCTGCAGCCTGTTTTATTTTCAACATTTGCATTGGGAGCTTGTCATTTACAGTCCAGCTCTCATCCTCATGCATAATAATGAAGCCCAGATGTTAGCCCCTTTACAGCAGAGTCTTCTGCAGGGGTTTTCAACACATGCTCAGACTGTGACAGGCATGACAGGTTCATCGATTCTTGTTTGTCTACGATATCCACCAGCTAAACATTGTTAAATTAACAGGGAGAGGCAGCGTCAGGGGACAGTAATGAATTCCAGGGTTCGTGTAGGCAGCTGGATTACCAATCACTGGTCTCTGGTGGAGCTGAAGAGTTGGTGACAGAGAATTTGGCTGCTAGGTAGAACATTTGAAGAGGTAGCGTTTCAATTGCAAGGACTACTTGCTGGAGGAGTTAATTGACTGCCCTGAGAACAGGCAGAAAATTAACTCATTGCAGGAAGAAGAAGCTAGCAGGTAGCATGTACAAATGTGGAGGTAGAATTGATATGCATCCTTTGATTATTTTTCGACATCTTTTGCTCTAGCTTTCCCCGTGGGATCTCTCTCCCTGATAGAATTTGCCTCTGGCTCCTTGGCAATCTCCGCGTATCTTGCCTCAGCTGGAATAGTCGGAAAGCCATACCAGGCTGCCCCATGACTACCACAACAGTGAATTTTACAAACTTCCTTAGAAGTTTATTTTTAGCTATTTAATCCTGCTGCCTTAGTAATTCATTTGGAGCATACTCACAGCCTCTGCAGGAACTGTAGGCACTAGTTCACGAGTGAAAAGGGGCTTTAACCCTCACAAAGGCATTAGAAAACACTTTATCATCAATGAAATAAACAACAGCATACATTTAAATAGTGCCTTTAATATATTAAAATGTCCCAAGGCGATTCACAGGAGCATATCAAACAAAATTTGACACCGAGCCATATGAGATATTAGGCCAGGTGACCACAAACTTGGTCAAAGAGGTAGGTTTTAAGGAACAACTTAAAGGAGGAGAGAGAGGCGGAGAGGTTTAGAGAGCGAATTCTAGAGCTTAGGGCCTAGGCAGCTGAAGGCATGACCGCCAATGGTGGAGCGCTAAAGAATCAGGGGGCATGTAAGAGGCCAGAATTGGAGGAGTGCAGAGATCTTGGAGGGTTGTCGGGCTGGAGGAGGTTACAGAGATAGGGAGTGGTGAGGTCATGGAGGGAAACAAGGATGAGAATTTGGAAAAATTGAGGCATTACTAATGTAGGTCAGTGAGCACAGGGGTAATGGGTAAACGGGACTTGGTGCAAGTTAGGATACGAGCAGAGCTTAATAAAATGAGCAATTTATTTTGATTGTGATTTGATAAACCAAGACTGGCTTCCCAACCTTGCTCATTATTGCTTTCAAACGAGTTACTTTCCCCACCTTACTTTTTTGGATAGCTTTCAAACCATAAACTTGACCCGTTCTTGCCTGTTTTAGTTTTATGGCGTGATGTCTATACATGATTCTACTCATTTTAAAGAGGGTATTTTACCGTTGATTAAAACTCAAACCCTGGATCAATGATTCGATTTCCACTGATATAGTTTGGTTCTCTCAGACTTGGGCAGGCTATGTGAAAACATTGCAAACAGACCAATTCAGGGCTATATTTTCTATGCGTTAATTATCACAGAAAAATAAGAATGAGTAAACAGAAGCGCAAGACTGGTAGCAAGTGCAACAGATTTTTCATCTGTTCAATAATTCTGAGTGTTGTTCCCATCCTAAAATGTGTGTGAAAGCAAATTCGATCATTTGTCTAAGAACTGTTCAGTCCTTATTAATAACTGATGAAGAGAAAATCGTGTGGGGCTGAATGAAAAACGAGCCCTTAACTCAAACTCAGAACTGGTGATAGTCAGCTTTGAAGGGGAAATTTTTAACTATCACCACACCAATAAAGTTGTGGTCGGGGTGAATTTTTCTTCTATAAATGCTGCTTTTGTTGAGATCATGTATTTTCTTTTCTAGGATTGTTTAAATACTATTTGATCCTTTACAGCATTGCACGTAGAGAATCAAAACCATGTGCAGTCTTCACGTTATTTTGTTTTGGAGAATAGTGTGAAGTAGTGGAAGAATTCACAGGCTGAGTCACAGTCTGACAGGCTGCAACATGAACACTTCTTCCATGGCCCGAACCATCTTTATACCAATCGTTAGGTTAGTCCTATATTGTAATATACTTGGGTAGAACAAATGAGGGACAGTGACAGGATGAGTTGCTCGTCCATGTGCTTGTTTATTAGGCCAGAGCGACTGAGCATGCTCATACTAAACCCTGTGAGAATACATTACATGTTTGTCCCCCTTAAAAAAAAAGAGATTGTATTTCCCTTTCAAATACAACAAACTGATGGTCCCACCTTTCATGCATTCCATGTATCACATAACAAAGACTCCTGGCATTTTTCTTTTAAACAAACTATGAATCCAGTTTAATAATAGGTTTGCGGAGCCTTCCTGTAAAGTTTCGCAATTATCGCGATTCGAAATAAAGAGAGAGAGGCAGATTCGTTTGATCAGTTTTATTAAACAAAATGCTGTCATGATAATAAAGGACACAGAAGCCTGTAAAATGGCCGCCGCGCATCGTGGCAGAAGCTTCCAGAAATACAGTGGGCAGACAAGATGGCGTCGAATATACATTTCAGTACAAGATTGGATCATACTCGGTAAACACTGATAAAGACAGGATGCAACCCATTTGCATTTGAAACAATAGCAATGATATAAGTGCTGGAATCGTTTTTCCTTTGCACAAGTAAGGACCATTGTACTGGGCAATCGAAGGCCCATCCAGACACATCAATACACAAATACCCCCACGGCACTACAATGAGAGAGACATTGACGGGTGATTAAGCCAGTATTTGGGGGGCCCCAAAACCAGCCAGGGAGACGATTCATACACTCCTGGCTGGTTCAACAATGGGGAAAACATTAACGGATAGTTGGCCAGTTTCAGGTGCTACCGAAACCCGTTAAAGAGAAGAATCGCCCCATGCTGGGAGTTTTGTGCGCCAATATTACACAAAGGACAAACATTAAGATTTGAGCGGGAAATAAGGGGACACAGGACTATAACTATAGAGAACAAATGTCCATCGATCTCTTATTCGCTTGCCTCTTCATGAACTCGCTTGACTGGTGAGCTTTTGATTTTCTCTCTGGACTTTGTTGACTCTTGACTTTTAGCCGTACTGGTCGGTTATTCAAATGTTGGGTGGAGCTCAATCGGAACGAGCCGCCCCGACAAGGGCAAGTAACAGGGTGCACCATCCCGAGTGTCGGTAAACGGTGTCTGGATCCGGAGGCCCGAAGAGATGAGACGAGACGAGAAGAAAGGGAGAAGAATCCACGTGCCGCCACGGTCAGTAAACCCCGACCGCGCCCGAAAATATAAATAAAGAACTTTTCATTGAAGTCTACCGACAACCGATATCGAGCACAGGAAGAATCTTCTTTGAACTGTGTCCGAGGTCCGTCGAGTTCTTCATGACAACAGAGAGTCTGGCCTGCTTGTCGCAGCAGCGAAAATAAACAAGTGGGGTACAGAGACCCTTCCAAACATGTGACAGTCAGGCACTGCAGCGAAACGAGCTGAGTGCCTCACTTTAAAATTCTCCGAAGTAACACGAGTGGTGAGCATGTTTTTCCGATCCTACAAATCTAGACGTAGTGTAGGTATTGTTAAGGGAGGGTGGTTTTATTAAGTTTAAAGTATAATGTGTTCCCCTTTTTACGATGTGCCGTGCGTTCTTCATTTCCATAGACCAAGCTTTATGAATGTATGTATACTTGTACTCTCGTTAATTTGCGCCTATGACATGTACTTCATGATTTTGGATGCTATGCAATAAAGATTTCCATTTCGTACTATTCAACCGGGTCTATTTGAGTTTTCTCTGCATTACTGCTCCCTGCACCTAAGTCCAGTGTTAGAACCGTAAGGGCGAGTGGGTCGAACCACTCACAGGTGCTTATTGCAATAAGGCTGGCCGGAGACCAGAGCAAGCAATAGTATTAGGCAACGAAGGCCTAACCTCGCACCAGCACCGTCTGAGACACGCAACCCTTACATTCCTGATCTCCTTACAGAAGGTTTTGGTGTTGAACCAATTTTCAGGCTGTTTTGATTTGGTTCCGAACTCAAAGATGATCCTGTTTCTATCTCAGACTTGTTTGAACCCATGGCTGAAATTTTCCAGGGGGGTCAGCGGGTGGGATTGTTGGCGGGTCGTGTGGGAAGTTTGATATTTTTGACAGCGGGTTGGGAACCCACGGTCAACTCGCTCTCATTCGCCTTTCCCGATGTCGGGTCTGTCAGGGTTGAGCAGACCCGACAGGCAGTGGCGGACGACCCAATTCAGGTAATTAGTGAAAGGTCATCGCCCTGAAACGTTAACTCTGTTTCTCTCTCCACAGATGCTGCCTGGCCTGCTGAGTATTTCCAGCATTTTCTGTTTTTATTTCAGGTAATTAGTGGCTTGTTTATAGCCACTTAAGAATGATTTTCGGTTTACCTTTTGCATTTGACAGCTCGCCCACGGGGTCCAAGCTAGTCGTGGACCACATCTGTCAAGCTGAGGCAGGAGTTCAGTGACCACTGAATCAGCTGATGAGTTGACAGCTTCAAATATAAAGTGAAAGCTCCCACCTTACAGAGATATCTTCCCTCAGCCACAAGCCTCACTGCATTTCCAAAACAGATTCACCATGCTAAAAGTCTTTACACAAATCTCCATCCAGTGTCACCTCATTACTTTTCTCACCATTGACAGATTGCTTCTGTCATCTCAACTTCACCTGCCATCTATTCCATTAGCATGGGTGCCCTTTACACTCTCTCACCTTGGTCCTCAGAATCCCACCACGATCAGCCCCAACACCAGCAGCACCAGGCACACCAGCAGCACCAACAACACCAACCTTCTCTGCAATCACCTGATGCTGCACAGGACAGAGGGCATCAGCACCCGACCACATTGCTGCTCACCGGGGTCAGATTTACTTCATTTGACGCTGTACACCCTGGCTGCCACATGATGCGCCAGGTTGGCACCACCCCACACCAACACCATAAAGCATCCCTATAAGGCCCAAGCCATTCCTTTCACGCTCATCACCATTGTGGGGGGTACTGTTTTGTCTCACCATTTACCTGCAACTCACTAAGCCACTTCCAAAAGTGCACGCAAATCTGTCCAAGAACGCAAAGTGTTGAAAATAAAGATTTTTATGTTTGACACCACATTAACAGAAACTTTACATAAACATTGTATAAAATACCCAAGTGCCTACCCTTGTGAGTTGTTAGTTGGTATGATTGCACTAGGATGAGGGTGAGTGTGAGGGGTGGCTAGTGAGATTAGGATGTGATAATGTAGATAGAGAGGGATGGGTGGAGGTGCAAGGTAAGTTGGTGTGAGTAAGGATGTGTAGGAGTAGGGTAGGGAAGGCAGAGTGCTGGGGCTGTGATGAGAGGCACAGCAGGATGAGGTTGAGTGTGGCTTTGTACTAACATTTCGTGATCTACTGAGATCATTGAAACATTTGTGGCACTGCACCCAGGTCCTCCTGACCACATCCCTGCTTGTGCCCTCCTGTGCAATGTTCAACCAGGCTGTGTTGATCTCTTCCGCCCATGGGAAGGGAACAGGACCTCCCTGTGTGCTGTGACTCCCTCCATAAGCATATATAGGGAGTCATGGGAGAACCTGGGTGCAGCCCTGCACCTCTGTGCAGTGTTTGTCAGTGCTTGCAGCACCTCAATGCTGCAGCACACTGACAGCACAAATGTCAAAATAAATTTGGACATGGTCCCTTTAAGGACACCGGCTGATGACGCATCATCAAATGATGTCACCAGACCCGCTTCCTCTAATTGGCCCGGGAAACACGCTGGGTGGGCTTAACAAGCCCAATCAAGGGAAATTCACCCGCCACCGACATCACCTGCCCCGGACCCGCCGAGGTGAGCAAAATTGTGCCCTATGTGTTTCACTTCAATCAATGTTGCTAGGATCGGTTTGTGATCGGTTATCAGGGTAAACATTCTGCTGATCAGGAACTGTTGGAATTTCTTGATTGCAAACACTATGGCGAGTGCTTCCTTTTCAATTTGCGTGTTGTTTCTTTCACTCTTTGTGAGGGTTCACAATGTGAACGCGATTGGTTTCTCTTGGCCGTCATCCATTACGTGACTTATGACAGCTCCCACACCGTAGCTGGAAGCATCACACGCTAACTTAATCTCATGCCCTGTGTCGTAGTGCAAAAGTAGAGCATCGCTAGAGAGACTTCTCTTACAAGGGCCATAAGCTTCCTGTTACGCTTTTGTCCACTTCCACTGGACATCCTTTTTGAGGAGCTCGAGCAATGGAGCTAACATGGTCACTAACTCGGGTAAGAAACGCATGTAGTACTGGACCATTCCAAAGAAAGATCTTAACTCAGACATGTGATGTAGCTTTGGAGCATTGATGACAGCATCAA
The DNA here is from genome assembly GCA_030390025.1 of Squalus acanthias. NCBI lineage: Eukaryota > Metazoa > Chordata > Chondrichthyes > Squaliformes > Squalidae > Squalus > Squalus acanthias. The sequence goes on from CM059435.1 coordinate 45,897,795, forward strand.
TCTTTTCCTTCACTGGTTGCGAGCCATTTGCATCAACTTTCAGACCAAGGTGCACAACCTCAGGCTGCACAAAAGCACATTTGCTCCTTTTCAATTTAATGTTGTGGGAATTCAACCTTTGAAGCACTATATCTAGCACTTCTAGATTTTCTTCCTCGCTGCTTGTTGTGAACAGCACATCGTCTTGATTGCATAAGCAATTTGGAACTCCTTGCAAAATCATATCCATTGTAGCCTGGAAAATTTTAGAGGAGGACTTTACACCATACGGCAGCTTGGTGTATGAGTACAGTCCCTTGTGTGTGTTAATAGTGAGATACTGTTGACTCTCTTTGTCAACATTCAGCTGAGCATAAGCGTGCGACAGGTCAAGCTTGGAGAAAACCTTTGACCCAGAGAGTGCTGCATACAAATCTTGCGATGTAGGTAATGGGTACTGCTCATTGTCAACTGCTTGGTTGATAGTAACTTTGTAGTCACCGCACAAGCGTACAGTTTTGTCTGCTTTGGGCACTACCACAATTGGGGTAGCCCATTCACTTTTGTCAGTTTTTACTAGCACTCCGTTCTCTCTGAGCTTCACTATCTCTTCCTCCACCTGACTTTTCAACGCATAGGGGACCGGCCTTGCCTTACCATAGCCAGGCTTCCCGTTGGACTTGATGCAGATATGCGCGTCATGCCCAGTCTGAGAACATGCTTTCATACTTGTTCAGCATTGTGTCGAGTTGCTTCTTTGAAGCATCTACACTGAAGATGTTTTTCCAGTCTAGTTTTAACTTTCTCAACCAGTCTTTGCCCCATGAGAGGTGGCCTGTTGTTGTAGCTCGCTACAATAATAGGCAGCTTTACTGACTGGCCATTGTGTTGAACTGTACATTTCATTTGTCCACGTGTCTCTAGGATTTCTCTGGAGTAGGATTTTAACTCTATGGTACTCTTTGTAAGTGGTACTTGATTAAATTTACTCTCATATCTGTCTTTATTCATGATAGAACAGTCCGCCACCAGGTATATACACATATCAATATATTGCTCATTGATCAAAAGTTTTGTACGGAAGTCTTTTTCATGACTGCTAGCATTGCCACTAGTGGCATAGATACTGTAGATGCCTAGTTCTTCAACATCAGGTGTGTTCACTTCAATATTGTGTTGTCCTTTTGTTGTCACTGCTTTGCATTGCCACTAGAATGGTTCTTACTTCTGCTTTAGATCTAGCTCTGCAAGCTGTTGAAATATGGCCTTGCTTCTGGCAGTGAAAACACTTCACATTTCTGTATTGGAAAGACTGTGGTGAGTGATTTCCATTGCAGCGATAACAATTCACTGAACTGCTCTCACCAACATACTTTTAACTCAGTCTCACAGCTTTAGGTTTGGCGGTGGCTTTGTGACTGTAGACCTCAGCTGCACTAGTCACTTGAGTTGGACGGAGCTCCCTAGCATTCTTAGACGCTATCTCCATAGATAGGCCAATTTTGCGTGCTAAGTCAAACGTTAGGTTCAGCGTGTTCAGTAACTTGGACTGTGTGCGCTCATCCACCAGTCCACACACAAACTTATCTCACAACGCACGATCCAAAAATGTGCCGAAGTTACAATGCAAAGACAGATTCTTAAGAGTTATGATGTACTCACTGATGGTTTCACTTTGTTTTTGGTTTCTGGTACCAAACTTATAGCTCTCTGCTATTTCTAACGGCTTTGGGTCAAAATGGTCCTCGTGTTTCTCGACAATATCTTCAAACGATGCATCCTTTGCTTTACCTGGCGTGAGTAGGTTTGTCAAAGTTCCGTAGACACCCGATCTCTGTTAAAAAAATTGCTTTGTTCCATTCACGAATTACTTTATTTTGAGCTTGAACATTTTCATCTGCACCTTCGGTCCCAATAATGTTTTTGGCCCTAAAAGACATCTCCATCTGCTCAGTGTAAAAACTGAATGGTTCGCGAGCTCGGTCATACATGCCGGGGCTTCCGATGAATCCCGTAGGCACGCCCATGATTGTCCTGATCCCATTGATCAGTGACTCAGCACGCTACCTGTGTACATGTGCTAATCAATACCACTGTTGCTGTGTATACATACACGCAAAAGCGAAGCACAGATGATTCTGCTCAAGCATTAACAGTAAAACATCGCAAAAATTCAGTTTCAGTGTCACAAATTCACCTTAAACTTGTCCACACAAAGATTGAACACTGTGTCCTTCCATGATCCCTAAGAATGGTTTTGGGATCCCATCCTCGTCACCAAAATGTAATATACTTGGGTAGAACAAATGAGGGACGATGAGTTGCTAGTCCATGTGCTTGTTTATTAGTCATGATGCGGAGATGCCGGTGTTGGACTGGGGTGGACAAAATTGAGAGGTCGCACAACACCAGGTTATAGTCCAACAGTTTTATTTGAAATCACAAGCTTTCGGAGCTATCGATTGCTCCTTCCTCAGGTGAAGTAAATTAGATACAGAATCGCCAGAGCATATATAGATAGAAAACAAAGCATGTGTACTTTACAATTGCAGACCAATAAATTAAATCATCCTGACTATCTGCTGAGGTGTGATAAAGTTAATTAAGTCAGCCAGGAAGGTACCACATCAAAGACATAGCAAGATACAACTGAGACAATGAGGTGTAGTCGCAGGGGTTCTAACGTGTCAAAAGCTGCCGTCTGTATGTAAAACGAAAAGCTTTAAAAAAATTTTACTTTTTTACTGGGAAAATTTTTACTTTTTTTACTGGGAATCACATCTGTGAACAAGCTAACGACGACTCGAGTCCGGATCACGTCATGTATCGTGACATAAACCCAAGATCCCGATTGAGACCGTCTTCATGAGTGCGGAACTTGGCTATCAGTTTCTGCTCGATGATTTTGCGTTGTCGTGTGTTTCTAAGGTTGCCTTGGAGAACGCTTACCCGCAGATCCGAGGCTGAATGTCCTTGACTGCTGAAGTGTTCCCCGACTGGGAGGTAACAATCCTGCCTGGCGATTGTTGCGCGGTGCTCGTTCATACGTTGTCTCAGTGTCTGCATGGTCTCGCCGATGTACCATGCCGCGGTGCATTCTTTCCTGCAACGTATGAGGTAGACAACGTTGGCCGAGTCACATGAGTATGTACCATGTACCTGGTGGGTAGTGTCCTCACGTGTGATGGTGGTATCTGTGTTGATGATCTGGCATGTCTTGCAGAGTTTGCCATGGCAGGGTTGTGTGGTGTCGTGGTCGCTGTTATCCTGAAAGCTGGGTAATTTGCTGCGAACGATGGTACTTCTGAGGTTAGGCGGCTGTTTGAAGGCAAGTAGTGGAGGCGTGGGGATGGCCTTAGCGAGGTGTTTGTCGTCATCGATGACATGTTGAAGGCTGTTCTTCGCAGCCTTCAACATGTCATCGATGACGACAAACACCTCGCTAAGGCCATCCCCACGCCTCCACTACTTGCCTTCAAACAGCCGCCTAACCTCAGAAGTACCATCGTTCGCAGCAAATTACCCAGCTTTCAGGATAACAGCGACCACGACACCACACAACCCTGCCATGGCAAACTCTGCAAGACATGCCAGATCATCAACACAGATACCACCATCACACGTGAGGACACTACCCACCAGGTACATGGTACATACTCATGTGACTCGGCCAACGTTGTCTACCTCATACGTTGCAGGAAAGAATGCACCGCGGCATGGTACATCGGCGAGACCATGCAGACACTGAGACAACGTATGAACGAGCACCGCGCAACAATCGCCAGGCAGGATTGTTACCTCCCAGTCGGGGAACACGTCAGCAGTCAAGGACATTCAGCCTCGGATCTGCGGGTAAGCGTTCTCCAAGGCAACCTTAGAAACACACGACAACGCAAAATCATCGAGCAGAAACTGATAGCCAAGTTCCGCACTCATGAAGACGGTCTCAATCGGGATCTTGGGTTTATGTCACAATACATGACGTGATCCGGACTCGAGTCGTCGTTAGCTTGTTCACAGATGTGATTCCCAGTAAAAAAAGTAAAAATTTTCCCAGTAAAAAAGTAAAATTTTTTTAAAGCTTTTCGTTTTACATACAGACGGCAGCTTTTGACACGTTAGAACCCCTGCGACTACACCTCATTGTCTCAGTTGTATCTTGCTATGTCTTTGATGTGGTACCTTCCTGGCTGACTTAATTAACTTTATCACACCTCGGCAGATAGTCAGGATGATTTAATTTATTGGTCTGCAATTGTAAAGTACACATGCTTTGTTTTCTATCTATATATGCTCTGGTGATTCTGTATCTAATTTACTTCACCTGAGGAAGGAGCAATCGATAGCTCCGAAAGCTTGTGATTTCAAATAAAACTGTTGGACTATAACCTGGTGTTGTGCGACCTCTCAATCTTGTTTATTAGGTCAGAGCGAACTGAGCATGCTCATACCAAAACACGTGATAATACATTACAGATACGGCAAGATGGTTGTATGGTCTCCCATAACCCATACGATGAGGGGGGACACTCTCACCCACCTCAAACCCTGCACCTTCTGACTCAGAAGTGGGATTACTACCACTAAGTCAGTCTTCAGGTGACGTGGAGTTAGAGAGTCGGTAATAATTGGGCCAAGGAATGTGGACGCAACACAGCCTCCATTTTAAAGTCAGACTTTCTGTCTTTATTTTTATATTTCGATTGTAAATTCTTATATCCACATTTATAATGGAAACTGCATATACTGTAATTACAACCTCCCAAAAGTAGTGGCACTGCAGTGCCTCCACTGGGGGAGATGGTGTAATTACAGCATGACAAGTTTACTGAAGCAGTTTCCATTCTATATCTGGATATAAGAATCTATAATGGAAAAAGATGACAGGCACAAGACCTAATATTAACATATTTCTAATGGATCTCCCATGGTGTTGATCATGGTGAGTTTGAGGATTTGCTGGTTTATAACAATAGGGATTTTTATGCCATTTCACATCAGGGGCTACGGATTTACAATGACTGAAGAAATCAAATTCCATTTTTATTAAAATGTATTCTGGTATTTTTTACTGGTGCTTTCATTTCACAACTCTGACCATTGTTCTGTTAAATCTGTAAATGAGTGGCCTTCATTTTAAGATAAGTAGAGGCTGTTGCTGGAACATTCAAATTTTTTTGGAAACTTAATTGGAAAATCAATGAGGAAATACGTTGGAGTAGATTTTTCAAGTTAGATGTAAACCTGCTGTTGCGGATTGGCCACTCATTATAGAAACCGCCCACATAGAAAGGGAAATTGGACAATTTCCCTAACAGACGACTGATCCATAATGGCAGTGTTACAACTGGGTGGCAAAGTGAAAACCAATCCATTTGTCTCTCTCTGAGTTTAATGCACTTTCTGAAGTTTATGGAAGACACAATAAAAGCTACAACAGGTGTATAACCTTCTCACTCATACACAGCCTTTCTCTCTTTTTACTAAAAACACACATTGCCATCCGTTTCTTTTTTTTAAAGACTCAGGGCTGGATTTTGGCATTGGGGGCGGGCTGGGGGCGGGTCAGGCGGTTGGCGGGTCACGACCCCGCCTCCGATGCGAGGCGGGACAATTGAGCGATTTTGCCCTAATTGGGCACTTGATTTCCAGCGTGTGGGAACCCCTGGCCCAATGAGTATTTTGGTGCTGAAACTCGCCTCTGATGACATCATCTATGCAGCTGCATTTAAGGCCTGCAAGCAGCCTTGGTTCTTTTTCTGCCCTACAACTTTTGCATTGTACTTCTGAGGGATTCGTGCTCCAACCATGTCAAGCACCAGACCAAAGTGTGCTCCCCGTTTCGATGAAGACTCCCTCCAAGCTCTGGTGGAGGGAGCAAGAGCGAATAAGGAAGTGTTGTTTCCTTCTTCAGGGAGGAAAAAGCCTCCCCAACAGAAAAAAGCTGTGTGGCTGCAAGTGGCACAGGAGGTGAATGACATATCAATGTGCAGCAGAACCTGGCTGCAGTGCTGAAAGAGGTTTCATGACCTTCTCCGCACAGGAAAAGTGAATATTCCATCCACATCACCCTCAATCTGATCCCCATCGCCTCTCATCACCAGCACTCTGCTTTGTCAACCTCCTCCTCCACATCCCACTTGACCCTTACATCCCTGCACCCTTAACCATTCCCTCTCTCTGTATGTTAACATTCACTTAACTATTTGACTATGCAGCCCTCACACTCCTATCACTGTGATGCTATGACAACAACATACAACACGCAGGGAGGGCCCTTGGTCTTGGCACCTCACTCCATCTTTGTGTCCTTCTAATCATCTATGCTATGGAGTCTCTACACTCACTCCTTCATTCTCACTCAAACTCCACTTGTGTCCCTCATTGCAGGAAAAGAGAGCCCACAATAAGAGAGAGGGTGAGGACAGGAGGAGGGCCACCCTCACTAGCCCAGCTCACCACTGCAGAGGAGGTGGCCCTGGAGATAGTGGGAGTGGAGGAGGATGCGCAAGTGGGGGACGGACAGACGGGCACATCAAAGCAAGCTGGTGACAGAATAGTTTTTCATCTCTCTCATTGACATTGCATGAGTGACTGATATTGATTCTAATGCTCTAACAGATTGACTTATATCATCTGCACAATTTAATGTGCATGCAACGTTTATCTCACATGTCTAACTCTTTCCTTTACTCCCCCACAGGACCATCGACAGCCCCCCTCCCCACTGTCCAGGAGGAACAGCCTGAGCCCCCAGACACCTCAGAGGAAGCTGCAACCTCTGAGGGTGCAGCCTCAGCAGAATTAAGCGCACCCAGCACCAACGCAGACACTCACACCTTGGTGGGACCTTCGGCAGATAGAGTAGTGTTGTCACCTGGTGTATCACAGCTCACAAGTGAGCATCAGCAGATGGTGGAGACAGGGACAGCAGTGGAGAGTCCTTGTCGGAGGGCGCAGGACTCTCCCAGCTCGGCTCAGCTGCATGTCGACCCTGTGCCTCCGGGTCCATCCAGAAGGAGAGCGGTGCTGGAACTCCAGGAACAGGTGCAGGAGTCTCTGGCAGGTTTTGTCTCCAGGATCGCTGCGAATGTGGAGCGAGTGGAGGAGTCCATCGCGAACATGAGCAGAGCCTTTGTGGAGGCATTGGCACAAGAACGCATCACCATGGAAAGGATGGCAACCTCCGTGGTAAGGCTGGCTACCGTAGAGGAGAGGATGGCTATGGTAGAGGAGAGGATGGTCACAGCCTTGCAGGAGCTTAGTCGCCAGGGTCTTGAAAACATGGTCATTGTTCAGAATAGACTGACATCTCTTGAGGAGTGATGGTCAGCTATTGAGCAGAGAAACCAGACCTTCATGGAAGTCCTCTGGAGTAGGACTTCCAGTGCAGAAATGGGTCCTCATGGCCCCCCTGAAGTGCAGCAAGGTGCTGTCAAGCCACTTGCTAGCTCTGAAGTGGGGCTGACCCATGAGAGGGATGTTGGTGGAAGAGAACAAGGAAGTGGGGGCTCCTCTCCAAGTGCTCACACGACCATGCCACTGCAGAGCCCTCGGTCAGAGCCCCACCAGAGTCCTCACCCAACTGAGATGGGTGTCTCAGCCCCTGCGCAGCCGCAGGAGCAGCAGGCTGTTGGCGAGCACTCACAGGCTCGCTACCCCAGAGGATGCCCACCAAAGGTGTCGAGGCAGGAGCAGCATGAAAGTGAGCAAGGGGTCTCCACATCTGCTGAAGCCACAGGGGAAGCACCACGTAGGAGTACGCGTAAGAGGAAGATAATGTACAAGTAGTCACAAGCGTAGTCACTTGGGTGTTCTGTTGTGTTTATTTTTGAAAAGCCAACCGTGACTTTATGTGATAAAAAAACTTGATGGCAAACTGTTGAAGTTGTGGGCTGTGTCATTTCGCAAATGGGACTTCCACATTGAGGGCTTAGGGTGACTTGCAATTGTCAGTATGGTGGTCAGAGTGATAGGAAGCAGCAGATTCTTGGCCATTGTCGATGCTCTGGTAAGAAGGTGCGAGGCAAAAGTATTTGATTGGGCAGGCTAAGCAAATCTGGCCAAGATGAGTGCGTCCCTTGCATTCCGGGTAGCAATGTGCTCGGGTGCTGCTGCCGCTGGTTGATGCGCCTCCGCAAGCTGTTTGATGTCGCTCTCCTCCTCCTCTTCATCATCATCCTCATCTGAGGAGGCTATGCGATGAGCCACCTGTACCTCAGGCAGCTGCAAGCCACGATGCTGTGCCATGTTGTGAAGTACACAGCAGACCACGACGATTCTGGAGACCCTGGCTGCTGAGTACTGCACGGCTCCACCTGATCTATCAAGGCATCTGAATCGCATCTTCAGCAAGCCGATGGTTTGCTCGATTATGGATCTGGTGGAGATGTGGCTGGAGTTGTAGCGCTCCTCAGCTTCGTTGGATGGCCTCCTCAATGGTGTCATTAGCCACGTCTTCAGGGGATAGCCCTTGTCTCCAAGTAGCCATCCGAAAAGTTGGTCTGGCGGACTGAAGAGCGGAGGCACACTAGACTGGCGCAGGATGAAGGAGGAGTCTTGGCAAATTCCAGGGTACTTGGCGCAAACATGCAAAATTTCCTTCTTGTGGTCACACACCAGCTGCACGTTGAGGGAGTGGAAGCCCTTGCAGTTGACAAAAATACCTGGATTGTGATGGGGTGCCTTAAGGGCCACATGTGTGCAGTCAACGACACCCTGTACCCTTGGAAAGCCTGCCAGATTAGCAAATCCAACCGCACGCGCGGTTACACTTGCTTGATCCTTGGAGAAGTTGATGTAATTGTGCGCGATTGCAAAGAGGGCATCGGTTACCTGTGTGATGCAAGTGTGTGCGCCCGCCTGGGAGATGCCGCTGATGTCTGCTGTTGATCCCTGGAATGAGCCTGAAGCAAAAAGGTTGAGTGCGGTGGTGACTTTGACGGCCACTGGTAAGGGGTGTCCATCCGCTCCTCTGGGCTCCAGGTCTTGCTGCAGCATTGCACAGATGTCACCCACTACCTCTCACGAAAGTCTGAGCCTCCTTTGGCACTGCTGCTCCGTCATGTTGAGGTAGCTCATCCTCTGTCTGTAAACCCTGTTTTGGGGGTATCTCCTGTGGTGACGTGCTTCCATGCGCTGGTGCCTTCTGGCCTGTGCAGCTTCAGGTGTGTGAGCAGCAGCTTGGCGCTCCTGTTGTTGCTCCTGCTGTTGGTGCTGCTGTTGTTCTGGGTGCTGCTGCTGCTGCGGCTGGTCTTCATCCGAATCTGATGTCCAGGAGGAAAGGAAATAAATGGTTCCCATGCTTCTGGTATATACCTCAGTTGAGGAAGCACTCAATCAAGGTGGGGAGAAGGGTTTCCCAGGAGGTCACACTGGAGATGGATCTCAGCCTCAAAACTTCCACAATGAGTAGGCCTGCTAAAAGTTCTCCCAGACCTGAGAAAACAAAGTTCTGTCATCTACAAATGATCATTGTTGAAAATTCCTTTTTAATGGTGGAGCTGCAGCTGTTAGTAAGCCATCCACTTGTGAGGCCACCAGGATTAACTGGCATGTTCCAGAGGTGACGTGCAGCACAGGGGAAATGTGTTAAAGTTAGAAAGGCCTGTCAAAATGGCATTATAGAGGCAATTAAGTGCTTGTTAAGGGCCTTAAGGGCCTATCCCGCCCCTTGGAGGCGGGATAGAAATGGGGTCTGAAAGGCCGCTTTTGGGAAAATTGATCAGAGGTGGGCTGGAGGCGGGATTGGTGCCGCCCGCCATTTTTTGCAATTTTAAAACCTCACACGCCTCCAACCCTGCCTCCTCGGGCCTGGCAAAATCCAGCCCTCAGTGTAAACTTTACCTGAATTTTAAATTTGTACTCTAGGTTTTCTTCTAATAATTTTGAAAAACTTTGGAGCAGAAACTGCTAGAAGCTGAAGAAAAAATACCATTAGCACAGTTGACTGAATGGCACTGATGCATCCTTGGAAATTAGATACACTGCACATGTGCAGACTGCACAATTGAAATTAAGCCTGAAGGGATAATTACAAGTCCTAGCCCTTTTCGGGCTACCCCAGATCAGGCGTATTCCCCAGACGTTCACCTTCAACTGAAGTTAGCGGTAGCCGAATCCTAGAGATGCTTAATTGGGTCTAAAGGTTCAGACTATCTCTCCCTAAAGGAAAGGAACGGCCTGAAGATATTACCATCCTCCAGATAGCATGTTTAATAAGTTTAACTCGACTGTAACCTTCCGGATATTATGAGGGTCCGGAAAACCCCCCAGAATTCTGCAACTCCTCTCTGAAGAGTGTATAGAAATTGAGTTCGCGAGATTGATACAGAAATACTCTTTGAGATAGTTTTAAAAATATATAGATTTATTAAAGAACTGACATCTAGTTAACAGCTGGTATGGCAATCGCAACTTTAACTGTTCAAAATACAAATAGCTTACATTTGTTATCAGATATCCTTATTCTCAAATCTTAACTTCGTTACATTTCCACACTTTTACTTATTTCTTAATCCAGAATATCCACCAAAATCAAATACCTTGATTACCCGAGACTCAGAGTTAAAAACTTACAGAGTGTGCCTGTGAAGTTGAGAAATGCTTGCCCTTCCAGCGACTTCTGACTCTCTATCTGAAAAGCTCTATTTTTATATCTTTTTTTTAGTGGTATTTTCTTTGGAGTTTTCTGCTGATGTAAGCTAATTATCTCCAGTGATTCTTTATTGAATTTTTTTCTATTCTTACTGTCATTTCAGCTGCCAACTTTTAGAATTCTGTATCTACCTTTAGGTGTTTCAAAAACTTATCATTTTGATGGTTATTGTCGATTTATCTATTTGATGCTACTCTTAGGAAGTCTTTCTATTGAATTCTTAATATCACTTAACTGCTTGTAAGCCAGACGTCATGACTCTGTGGTGTTCCAAGTTCAATACAAACACAATGTAATTGCTTGGTGTCATCTATTGATATTATGGGGGAAAAATTAGGTCGCGCCCCGTTTGGGGCGCAAATATCGTCTGGACGCAAATATTAGCGCCTGGCACTAATTATCGCCACTGACTGGAAACATCACTTTTACCGCCCCGGGAGGTGAGTGGAGCGCTAAATCAGGCGCTGCACACCTGTCTTAAGGCACAAAGGCCGAGCAGTGAGGCGCTAACTCAGCGCGCGAGCGCAGCGCAGCTGCTGCCAGTTAGCAAGGGAACACAGACACACTGGCGCCGGCCAGTTCTTAAAGCGGGGGGGGCCAACTTGCTCCCCAGCCGCACCTTGCTCATTGCAGCCTTGAATCTCGGCCTGGCGAGACCTGTGAATCCATTTTGCTGCCAAGGATGGAGAGGGTGAGAGAACGAGCTCATCGCTTCACCGAGCGGGCCTTGGATGCTCTGGTTGGCGCGGTGGAGCGCAGAAGATGTATACTCTTCCCTGAGAGTGGCAGGAGGCCTTTGCCACGCGAGTACAGAAGAGTGTGGAGGGAGGTGGCTCAGAGCGTCTCCTCCAGGAGCATGGTGCCCAGGACCCATGTTCAATGCCGCAAAAAGTTCAACGAATTCACTCGGGTCGTCAGGGTGAGTGGCTTTTTCTCAATACCTCTCCATCCTTCCATCTCAACCTCACTCTATGGCCAGAGGGTCTTAAAACCCCAATACACAACACTCTGATGAAAGGTCATCGACCTGGAACGTTAACTCTCTTTCTCTCTCCACGGATGCTGCCTGGCCTGCTGAGTTTTTCCAGCGTTTTCTGTTGTTATTTCTCATCCAACACCTATGGCCCTTTCGTGAAACACACACACACATTCCACACTTTGCATACAGTAAGGGCTATTCACCTATGGGAGGCACATCAGGGAAGACCATGGCTGCATACAGTAAGGGCTATTCACCTATGGGAGGGACATCAGGCAAGACCATGGCTGTATATTTACTCAGATGCTGTCCTTTTTCTTACAGGCCAAGCTGGCGCATAATCGGAGACAGCAGCAACGGACAGGTGGAGGGCGGCCTCAGCTGCAACCCCTCAGCGATCTTGAGGAGCGCGTCCACAGGATTGTGGCAAGCCGGGTGATCGGTCCCGTCGCCACTGGAGACGCCGACCCCGTTCTGGACAGCAATGGTAAGGTCATCACCTTTTTGTCCTCTGTCCTTCCACTTGTCCCTCACAACACCAGCCTTTGACACTTTCAATCCAACTTGCTAACTCGCTGCACTTATTCCTCCCTTACTGCCACCCTGTCCTCACGCTAAAGCCACTCTTGTACCTCCCTGCTTTCAGATGGTGATTCACCAGCTGAGGAGACGGGCCTGAAGCTGCCACTGGGAGTGATGCTGCAGCTGAGGAGGAAGAGGAAGCCGGAGCATCAGTGCCACCCTCTCCCGAGGAAGCCCATGCCCACACTGGGAACACGCCTTCCCTGGAGGGGAGCAGGGGGGAAGGGTCTGATGAGGGTGAAGCTCCAGGACCCAGCGGGCTGCAGCAACGCCATGGGGGTAGGGAAGAACGGGGGCCTTCTCCCCAGAGGGAGAGTATGCCAGACACTCCTACTGCAATGGACGCAGAGGAGGAGCGGCTGATCGCAGAAATGAACACCCAGGCGGTGGGCATGCACACTGAGCTCATGGGTGCAGTGGGAAGGGTGCCCGAATGCATTGAGTCACTGGCAAGGAGTGTGGAGCACTTCGCTGTAGCACAGGCGGATGCCACACTAACGCTTAGTGCTGCAATTCAGTCACTGGCTGCCGTAATCCCATCTCTGACTGCTCTCATGCAGACTCAGATTGAGGCCACGCGAGCACAGACTGCTGCCAACCTCGATGGTTCGTTCACATGTCCCTGGGGCTGTCACCGCGCCGCAGCAGGCCAGCAATCTGTTCTCCAGCAGATTGCTCCGGATGCTGAAGTGCTGCCCCGTGGGAGTGCCAGTGTGTCGGGCGAGCAGAGAGTTGCTGTCCTCTCTCACGATGACAGCATTCCTGCTGCCAACACTGTCACTTCTCCACTGCACTTGCCACCGCCTGTAGGACAGACTGCTGCCGCCCATGCAGAGTTGGTGCAGTCTGCAGCCGGGCCCTCCAGGCCCAGAACTGGTCGAGGCCGTCCTTCAGGGGCATCTGCAGTGTTAGGGTCTGACGAGCAGCAGCCTTCCACCAGCCTTGCTGCAGCCACTGAGGTCCCATTACGGAGGAGCAGTAGGGTTAGAAGGGGGGAAGTGCGCAAGGGAAGGAGATCACCCTCGAAGGGCAAAAAGTAGGAGGTGTGACAAAATGCTGGTCATTTTTTTATTAAAGGTCGAGGTTCATGGTCCAACTTTTGTTTAGTGTTTTGGACATTATCTCCAGGTTGTGAGAACCAGTTATGTTATTGACTGTTTTTTTGTGTTTATTTCTATGAGTTTGTCATGAGGAATTGACACACACAGAGTTTGTAAAATAAATAAGTTTCTGTATTCAAAATATACATGTTTGGTGGTTGGAATTATTGGTGCCTTGGCCGGCTTAGGGGTTGCGTGCTGGGTTCATTAATGTTGTTAGCAATGGCAGAAGCCATTTCCACAGCAGGGGCCCTAGAAGCGGCTTGCTATTAGCCGTTGACGGACGGCCCTTGCAGTTTCACCATTGTGGGCCGCCCTCCCGCCTTGGTGCTGCTGATGATCATCCTCCTCGTCCTCTTCCTCCTCTTCCTCCTCCTCCTCTGGTGGTGCTCCAAGGCCTGGTGGCATTGGCTGGGTCCTGAGGATTGCCATGTTATGCAACATGCAGCACACGACTACGAAGTTGGATACTCGCTCAGGCGAGTACTGCAGGGCTCCTCCAGAATGGTCGAGACAGTGGAACCGTTGCTTCAGCACGCCGATTGTGCACTCAATTATGTTCCTGGTAGCTTGATGGCTCTCATTGTACCGCAGCTCAGCAGGGGTGTTGGGCGTACGGAGCGGTGTCATCAGCCAGGTGCTCAATGCATACCCCTTGTCCCCGAGAAGCCAACCAACTGGCTGATGCGGTGCCTCGAAAAGTTCTGCCACAGTAGTCTGGCGCAGGATAAAAGCATCGTGGCAGCTGCCAGGATAGTGGGCATTGACAGCGAGTATCAGCTGTCTGTGGTCACAGACCAACTGAACATTCAAGGAATGGAACCCCTTTCTGTTCCGGAATTCCTCGGCATTCTCATGCGGAGCACGCAAAGCCACATGCGTGCAGTCAATGGCGCCCTGCACCATGGGGAAGCCCGCTACCCTCGCAAAGCCCAGAGCGCGGTCACGCTGCTTGTCTGGGGTCATGGGGAAAGAGATGAACTCTCGTCTCCTTCTGAAGAGGGCATTGGTGACCTGCCGGATGCAGCAATGCACCGCGAACTGGGAGATATTGGCGAGGTCCCCAGCAGCAGCTTGAAATGAGCCAGTAGCGTAAAAGTTGAGAGCCACTGTGACCTTCACTGCCACCGACAGAGACGTCCTGGACCTCAGTTGAGGCTGCAGATCTGGCTGCAGCAGGTGGCAGAGCTCAGTGACCACCTCCTTGCTGAATCGCAGTCTTCGCAAACACAGCTCCTCAGACATATGAAGGTAGGAGAGCTGTTCACGATATACCCTGGGAGGGTAAGCTCTCCTGTACATACGCCTGTTGGCCCTCCTCCGTCTGGCCATCATTGCCACTCTCTCTCTGCGTCTCTGTGTCCTCCGATTCAGCTGGAGCAGGACGACGCCCCCAATCAGTGCAGCCCCCATAGTCTCTTTGCAAGCAAAGTAATGAAGGACAGCAACCAAAGTAGCAGCGAAGTTAGGATCAGTAGGCAAAACTACCTCACAAAGCGTTAACTCAATGCAGAAGTCTCTCTTTCTCTGTCTCTGAATCTCTCTCTCTCTCTCAGAACGAGTGGTGCAAAAATGTCAACCACAGAAAAAGACAGGAAGAGGCCCCCTTTAAATAGCGCCCCCCCCCCAGCCCCACAGCGATTGATAGCGTTCCAGTCTTCCGGTCGTTGGATGCACCAGGCGGTAAGGCAGGGGGCGCCACTCAATTTCCGCTCCGGGGCGCCACAAGGGCGTTGCACCATGGAATGACGTCACAATCTGCGCGCGCAGGTGGTCGCAGCGGTAAAGTTTAGCGCCGCCGCACAATGTCTAGTTAAGTTCCCGAGCGGCACAAACATCGCTGCGCCCGGGCGTTAGCGGCTTTACGCCCCATTAGCGCCCTCTTAAGGCGCTAACGGGAGGCGCAACCAACTGAATTTTTACCCCTATATCTTCAAAGCCTCTCTGTAGGTATATTTTACAATATGTAAATCAAAACCACTTCTCTTAGGGTGTTTACTTGTTTTCTTGCTATCTCAATTGGTTGCATATTTAATCGTTTTTCCTGTTTCTAAGTTTAACATAAAACTATTTTACAGCAGGTATTTCTTTTACTTGATTTCATTTTTTCAAAGGCACTTTTTTTTTAATGTTCTGTGCACCTGTTCGACGTGTTAGATTTTGACACTTTACTTGGGCATTGCTATTGTTTTGTTCCAAACTCTAGACATTCTGGAAACGTCAATGGTTTGCTTCAATAGGGGCATTGTTTTTGTGTTTACAACTATCTCCCATTTCAAAGCTTGTGGTGTTTTACAGCTTTTGTTAACACTTCACCTTATTCAGATGCCTGTATTGTGTTTGCAGCCAAGGCTTGCCAGACTTTTAAACTCAGTATGTCTTGTATTAATAATATCAGAAATCTGTTTATAGGATGATGTATTTTTCTGAAATATGGCTATTCCATTACAAGCCAACACCATCACAGCTCTGGCAAAAATATCAAGTCTAACCTCCAGGCTTTTGGGAGAGGCTGAGGCCTACAAACACTTCACTGAAGGCATTAAAAGTGTCAACATGACTATTCACCAGCCATTTTCAGAGAGGTAATCAACAGCTAATACTACTGCTGCTAAATTCCTGTCTGCTCAGCAGCAACGATGGGGCTAAATGAATTCACTTCATTGTTGTTTGTTCTGAACTAGCCTGGCCGCTTCACTCTTGACATTGTCTATCCAGCCCTTCCTTGGTCTTCCTAGAATTCTCGTTCCATGTACTTCCGTGTGCAGGGCCACAAAAGCTATTCTGGCTCTTTCCATTCTTGAAACGTGTCCAAACCATTGAAGTCGTCTTTCTTGGATCTTCTGTATAAGTGTTTTTTCTTGTCCAAGCCACACTCTTTGTAAGGGGTTTTCGCCGTGCTTGTATCGCAGACGGTGCTGGTGCGAGGTTAGGCCTTCGTTGCCTGATAGTATTGCTTGCTCTGGTCTCCGGCCAGCCTTGTTGCAATAAGCACCTGTGAGTGGTTCGACCCACTCGCCCTTACGGTTCTAACACTGGACTTAGGTGCGAGAGCAGTAATGCAGAGAAAAACTCAAATAGACCCGGTTGAATAGTACGAAATGGAAAATCTTTATTGCATAGCATCCAAGATCATGAAGTACATGTCATAGGCGCAAATTAACGAGAGTACAAGTATACATACATTCATAAAGCTTGGTCTAGGGAAATGAAGAACGCACGGCACATCGTAAAAAGGGGAACACATTATACTTTAACCTTAATAAAACCACCCTCCCTTAACAATACCTACACTACGTCTAGATTTGTAGGATCGGGAAACATGCTCACCACTCGTGATACTTCGGAGAATTTTAAAGTGAGGCACTCGGCTCGTTTCACTGCAGCGCCTGACTGTCACGTGTTTGGAGGGGTCTCTGTACCCCACTTGTTTATCTTCGCTGCTGCGGCAAGCAGGCCGAGCTCCCCGTTGTCATGAAGAACTCGACAGAACTTGGGCCCGGCTGTAGAACTCAAAGAAAAGTCTTCCTGTACCGACACCAGTTGTCGGTAGAATTCAAAGAAGAGTCTTTGACCGGTTCGTGCAATAACCTGTAGAGTTCAAGAAGTGGGTCTTATATTTTCGGGCGCGGTCGGGGTTTACTGACCGCGGCGGCACGTGGATTCTTCTTCTTTTCTCGTCATTTCGTCTTGTCTTGTTGGGCCTTCGGGACCAGACACCGTTTACCGACTCTCGGGATGGTGCACCCGGTCACTTGCCTTCGTCGAGGTGGCTCGTTCCGATTGAGCTCCACCCAACATTCGAATAACCGTCCAATGCGGCTAAAAGTTCAGAGTCAACAGAGTCCAGAGAAACACAGAAGGCTGCTCGTCCAGCAGAGCGATACCCGAGAATCAGAATAGCAGACTAAGAGTTCAGCCTGAGTCAAGAGTCAGCAGAGATAAGAGACCGATGGACATTTGTTCACTATAGTTATAGTGCTGTGTTCCCTTATCTCCCGCCCAAATCTTAATGTTTGTCCTTTGTGAAATATTGGCGCTCAAAACTCCCAGCATGGGGCGATTCTTGTCTTTAACGGGTTTCGGTAGCACCTGAAACTGGCCAACTACCCGTTAATGTTTTCCTCATTGTTGAACCGGCTAGGAGCCTCCCTGGCTGGGTTTTGGGGGCCCCCGAATACTGGTTTAATCACCCGAGAATGGCTCTCTCATTGTAGAGCCGTGGGGGTATTTGTGTATTGATGTGTCTGGATGGGCCTTCGATTGTCCAGTACAATGGTCTTTACTTGTGCATGGAAAATGATTCCAGCACTCATATCTTTTGCTATTGTCACAAATGCAAACAGGTTGCATCCTGTCTTTATCAGTGCTTATCGAGTATGATCCCGTCTTATATTGAAATGTTTATTCGAACGCCATCTTGTCTGCCCACTGTAATTCTGGAAGCTTCTGCCACGATGCGCGGTGGCCATTTTACAGGCTTCTGTGTCCTTTTTAATCATGACAGCATTTTGTTTAAATAAACTGATCAAACAAATCTGCCTCTCTCTCGTTATTTTGAATCGCGATAATTGCGAAACTTTACATCTTGTTACATCATTCCTGATTCTCTGCATCCTGGATACTCCCAGTATACTCCCAGCCCCAAAGAGGGGCCTATTAGGGACAAAGAAGGTGATATATGCTTAGAGGCACAGGGCAAGGCTAGAATACTCAATGAGTACTTTGTATTGGTGTTTACTAAGGAGGTGGATGCTGACATAATATCGGTAGAAATAGAAAAGGTAGAAGCAATGGAAGGGTTGAAAATTGATAGACAGGATGTACTAGAAAGACTGGGCATGCTTAGAGTGGATAATTCGCCTGATCCAGATTTCTTGCATCCCAGGTTGCTAAGGGAATTGGGGGAGGAGATAGCAGAAGGGCTTGCCATAATTTTCCAATCTTCCCTAGATGCGGGGGAGGTGCCTGAGGATTGGAAAGTGGCAAATGTGACACCATTGTTCAAGAAAGGGTATAAGGACAATCCTAGTAACTACAGGCCAGTCAGTTTAACATCAGTGGTGGGTAAAGTTTTAGAAAGAATAATCAAGGAAAAAATTAACATGCACGTGGAGAGGTTTAAGCTAATTAAGGAGAGCCAGCACGGATTTGTAAAAGGCAGATCGTGTTTGACTAATCTAATTGAATTTTTTGATGAAGTAACAGAGAGGATTGATGAAGGGAATGCAATGGATGTTGTCTAAATGGATTTTAGGAAGGCTTTTGACAAAGTACCACATAGAAGTCTGGTTAACAAAATTGAGGCTCATGGAATAGGTGGGTCCGTGGCAGCTTGGATAAGGAATTGGCTGAAGGACAGAAAACAGTGGTTATGGTAAATGACTGTTTTTCAGACTGGAGGATGGTAGACAGTGGTGTTCTCCAAGGGTCAGTGCTGGGGCCCCTGCTTTTTTTGATTTTTATAAATGACTTGGATATTGGAATACAAAGTACATGATACCAATTGACTGCAACAGGACATCGGAAGGCTAGCAGAATGGGCAGACAAGTGGCAGATGGAATTTAATACAGAGAAGTGTGAGGTGATGCATTTTTGCAGAAGGAACAGAGAGAGGCAATATACACTTAATAGCACAGTCTTAAAGAGTGTGCAGGGACAGAGCGACCTGGGAGTTAATGTGCATAGAACCCTGAAGGTGGCAGGACATATTGAGAGAGTGGTTAGCAAAGCATATGGGATCTTGGGCTTCATAAGTAGAGGTATTGAGTACAAAAGTAGAGAAGTTATGCTGAACCTTTATAAAGCGCTGGTTTGGCCACAACTGGAGTATTGCATCCAGTTCTGGTCACCACACTTTAGGAAGGATGTGAAGACACTTGAGAGGCTGCAGAGGAGATTTACCAGAATGGTTCCAGGGATAGGGAATCTTAGCTACAAGGACAGGTTGGAGAAGCTGGATTTGTTTTCATTAGCGCAAAGGAGGTAGCAGGGGTGATTCGATAGAGGTGTACAAGATTATGACGGGTTTGGATAGGCTAGACGGGGAAGGCTGTTCCCACTATTTGATGGTACAAGGACTAGGGGACACAGATTTAAGGTTTTGGGCAAGAGATACTGGGGGGACGTGAGGAAAAACTTTTTTACGCAGCGAGTGGTGAGGACCTGGAACTCGCTACTGACGGAAGTGGTGGAAGCGGAGACACTCAGAGGGAAAAATTGGGTTGCTAAAAGGGCGCTAATGGAGCACAAAGCGACTAGCGCCCAGGTGTGGCACCGCCCACGCCTCCCGCGAAATTCAGTGGGAGGTTAACGGTGGTGCTAACCGTTAACGCCTCACGGCGCTGCGCCGCCAGCGATGACGTCATCGCCGTGTGTATCACCCTGCTCGCGGCCCGGCCGCGATCTTTGGAAACGCCCTCTGACTTACCGCTGGACGCTATGTCCGACGGGGTCAGGAGGGCCTACCTGCGGCCGGGGAGACGCAATTTAAAGGCGAGGTGCAGGGTCGGCCATTTATGTTGCTGGCCACCTGCCAGCACCTGCCTGCGCTCCCGTCCCCAGCCTCTTGAACGGCCCCCACCCGCCCCCGTGGAGTGCCGGCTGCGCTCCAAGAGCCCGGCACTTCTCTTGAGTGGCGGGCTCTTTTGCCAGCACTCCTGATCCCCGGGGGCCCAGCTGGGCCCCGGGTCGCACTGCGCAAGGCCCCTCCCCTTTAAGAAGGGGAAGAAGGCCTGCAATACCGCGGCACGACTTGCCACAGCACATGGTGCTGTGGCATGTAACGCCGCGATATTGACTCGCAGCACCCCAAGAGGGATGGGGTGCTTCCAGTAGTGCCCTGCTTCCCTCTTGGGGTGCAACCACTCAATTTCCGGTGCCCTCAATGTTTTCAAGGGGAGACTGGATAGACACTTGAGGGAAATAAACTTGCAGGGCTACGGGGATAGAGTGGGGGAATGGGACTGACTGAATTGCTCTACAGAGAGCCGGCACGGACTTGATGGGCCGAATGGCCTACTTCTGTGCTGTTATGACACTGTGACTCTATGACTTCTCAACCAACTCATCACTGCTGTTAGTATCCTTTGCTCGTCAACTTTTCTCATCTTCCAACACTCAGATCCACACAATAACATTGGGATAAGCATCGCAATGGAAATCGTTCTCCACAGTCTTTCCAATACAGTAATATGAAGTGTTTTCACTGCCAGAAGCAAGGCCATATTTCAACAGCTTGCATAGCTAGATCTAAAGCATCGCTTAGTTTTTACCAAATTACCTTTAGCCTTCCATATCCTGACTAATCTTCCAAAAGCATCAGAAGCGAGTCCAGTCTTCTTTTGATGTCTTCTTCACAACTCCCATTCTGTGACACTAACCCACCAAGGTATACAAACTTTTCCACCTGTTCAACTACACCCCACCAACTGTAATATGTACATCTTCCTGATACTTGCCAAATTACATGACCTTTGCCTTCTTTTTGTTAATGTATAATCCAAATTTTCTACTCTCCACATACACCTTATCAGTTAGTTTCTGAAAATATGTATCAGATGTTGTTATAAGGTCAATGTCATCAGCAAATCTAAGATTGTTTAAGATCTTGCCACATGAGGAGATTCCTCCAATATCATCTTTTAATAGAAGATTCATTACAGCTTCCAGTACTTGATTAAACTCCTTCCAGGTGAAACAACAATTTACTTGTACTTCTTTCAGTTTAGTGTACTGTATTCGCTGATCATGATATGGTCTCCTCTACATTGGGAAGACCAAATGCAGATTGGGTGATCCGTTCAGTCTGCAAGTGTGAGCCTGAGCTTCCGGTCGCTTGCCTTTTTAGTTTTCCATCCCACTCCCACTCTGTTCTCAGCCGCCTACATTGTTCCAATGAAGCTCAACGGAAGCTTGAGGAACAGCACCTCATCTTTTGATTCGGCACTTTACAGCCTTTCAGACTCAACACTGAGTTCAACAAGTTTGGATCATAACCACTGCTCCCATTTTCGCAGACAGCAGATGCTGGTAATGGATCTGCTGTTGCCGTTTACACCTCTCCTGGACCCATCTTTTGTTTCTTTATTTGTCCCATTTCCACCCCTTTTTGTCCTGCACCATCATCCCTTTTGTCATTTAATCACTCCTGCCCTCCACCCTATCACAAATGTTTCCCTTTGTTCTTTCCTACCCCCGTCCCCCACCCTCCCCACCCATCCCTGCCCCTACACTTGCTTAAAAACTGTTAAATCTCTAACTTCTTCCAGTTCTGATGAAGGGTCATTGACCTGAAATGTTAACTCTGCTTCTCTCTCCACAGATGCTGCCTGACCGGCTGAGTGTTTCCAGCATTTTCTGTTTTTATACTAGATTAAACAAATCAAGTGCTTCCTTGTCTCACCCCAACTGTTAATCTAAACCATTCTGTTGGTTTCCTGTCCATGCTAACAACGCTCAGGGACTTGTTAATAGATGTTTTCTAACAGTTTGACAAGTTTCTCAGGAATACCATGCATCCTCAAGACATGCCAAAGCCCTTCTCACCATACATTGTCAAAGGCCTTCTCACCATACATTGTCAAAGGCCTTCTCACCATACATTGTCAAAGCCCTTCTCACCATACATTGTCAAAGCCCTTCTCACCATACATTGTCAAAGGCCTTCTCACCATACATTGTCAAAGGCCTTCTCACCATACATTGTCAAAGCCCTTCTCACCATACATTGTCAAAGGCCTGCTTAAAATCTATGAAGTTTTTGTAACAATGGATGTTGTGTCCTATATATTTCTCCAAAATCTATCTTATCACAAACAGTTGATCTACCGTAACTCATGCTGGTCTAAAACCAGCTTGTTCTTCATTAAAACCCGCGACCTCTTCCACTTAGAAGGACAAGGGCAGCAGGCGCATGGGAGCACCACCACCTCCAAGTTCCCCTCCAAGTCACACACCATCCTGGCTTAGAAGTATGTCGCCGATCCTTCACCGTCGCTGGGTCAAAATCCTGGAACTCCCTACCTAACAACACTGTGGGAGTACCTTCACCACACGGACTGCAGCGGTTCAAGAAGGCAGCTCACCACCACCTTCTCAAGGGCAATTAGGGATGGGCAATAAATGCTAGCCTTGCCAGCGACGCCCACATCCCACAAAACAAATTAAAAAATAGTACCATTTCTATGTATCCTTTGATTCTCCTCTGCAGTGTCCTAGCAAGTGCTTTTCCAGGTATAATCAGTAAGCTGATTCCTCTGTAATTGCTGCATTCACTCTTGTCTCCTTTTTTGAAGATTGGCATAATTATCACCTTTCCCCAGTCATCAGGTACTTCTTCTTCACAGATTTTGTTAACCAGCCTTTGCATCACTTTCAAAGTATGTTCCTCACCCACTTGCAACTACTCTGTACTTATATTATCAATGCCATTAGCATTGTTCTTATTCAGACTATCAATAGAAATCCTTACTTCGTCTTCCAAGAAATCGAGCATCAATTCCCTTCCCTATGAACAGGATCCATCTGGAACTGAATCAATATCTCCAGAACTGACTCATCTACTATGCACTGTACATTGTATAGATCTTCAAAATATTCTTTCCAGCCTGTTTGTCCTCAACTGTCTGACCATTTTAGTCTTTCACTGTAGCCATTTGAAGTTTGTAAGATTCACTTTGTTCTCTCATCTTCCGACACAGCTCCTGTGCTTTATTTCCTTTAGCATAACCTTCTGCTTCTTTGCACTGGTTGTTTATCCAGTTGTTCTTATCTCTCGTGGCTTTAAGCTTTATTTCTCTGGTTAACCTCCTGCATTCAGGTCCTCATATGGGATCTGGTTTTATGCTCGTCTTAAGCTTTCTTCGTTTTTCGTTTTTCACTCAACTTGAGGACTTTTTTTTCCATGTTTCTATGTTATCCATTTATGTTTCTCAGAATTGTTTCTGAGACCCAATACTTGTTCTGCAGTTCTTAATATTCCATTCTT
Source organism: Squalus acanthias (assembly GCA_030390025.1). Lineage (NCBI taxonomy): Eukaryota > Metazoa > Chordata > Chondrichthyes > Squaliformes > Squalidae > Squalus > Squalus acanthias. Next base: position 45,921,081 of record CM059435.1, read on the forward strand.
GATCGTGTTCCATGTCGCTTCAACCTCCATTTCTTCAGTTTTTGCAGGTACAATGTTTCTCTCGACGACATCTTTGTACTTGTTTCTGATGGCAGGTTCTTTCAATTTGTCCAGAGCCCAGAATTTTGTTTTAAATGCTTTTCCAGCAGCTCTCATTCTCAACCCTCCTGATGTCAAAACGAACTTCTGGTCAGAGCCGACATTGGCTGCAAAGGATCTTCATGATAGAACGCAGAATTTCCATCTTCTATTTACAATGATGAAATAAATCATATATCTTGTCTGCCCATCCGGTGACAACAAAGTCCACTTTTTTTGTGGCTTTCTTTGATAGCAAAATGTGTTCGCCACCATCAGATCGTTACTTCAGCAAAAGGAAAGTAACCACCAAATCCAAACTTTCCTTTAGCTCCATCTCATACGTTCCAGTTAGATCCCACTTTTGCATTGAAGTTTCCCATTATCAGCAACGTGTCTTGTCTTGGAGCTTCTTCTGTTACCATTTGGAGGTCTTTATAGAAGTCATCTATCTCAACGGACGCTGCTGTTGTTGGTGCGTATACTTGGACCATTGTGACTACTCCAACTTCAGTCCTGAATCTAGCCTTTAACGTAAGAGGGGATATGGGATTGAAAGACACGAGTGCTTGACTTGCAACTGGTTTTAGCCCTAACGCTACTCCCTCGTGATGCATATCATCTTCCCTTCCAGACACTAAAAGCCTGTATAGAGAAACCCACCTTTACTATTCCATCTTGTCTCACATAAACCTACTATTTCCCATTAGTGTCTCTTTAGTTTGTTAACCAATATTGCCAGGGCTCCAGTGTGACGTGGAGTCCGAACCTTCCATGTTGCTATAGATATCTTATGCTTTGTACCAATTAAAAACCTTTCGCTGCTGCCTTGGTTCCTGAATGGTGAGCACATGCACCGTCACCAGCTAATATGGGGTTTTAATGTCCACTCTGTTATGTCTGAATAAACACTCAAATGTCTGCTTTTATTTCCAGACCGTCTAGAAAATCCGTCAAAGAATAACAAAGTAATACAAGAGAAGACATTTGAGTGTAACTGCTACAATGTGCTTACTCCCATCAGGGTGGGTGGGGGTGGGGGTGGCAATCTAGTGTTCAGTTAACAATATGCAAGAACCATTCATATATAACTCAGTTATCAAGTGAAAACGGTTACACATCAAAAGAGAAGATATTTCATTTTCATGGAGTCCTTACATACACACAACTGAAATACTGAACATTTTATCACTTATATTGTTTATGTAGCTGTTTAAGGAATATTACAGCAGCATTATCACCTGTGCATTTTGATTGATTGATTATTGATCATTCCCAATGTGGCAAAACTGCTTGCAGGAAAGTTTCCCTCATTTGAATTGCCAGTCAATAACACCTGCAGAAATAGGCTTATGAAATGCCTTCTTCCAGAATAGAGGAAATGGTCCTTAGGGTCAATAAGATTCTTAAGCCGTTTTTTTTCTGGTTATTTATTTTGAGAAGCAAAACACCACTACAGCAGAGGGTGGGTTATTCACTATTTAATCAATTTCAGCGCATTTGTTGGCCAAATCCCAAAACTAATCAATGCCAAAAGAAAAGCTGTTTCTGTTTATGGTGTTGGCAAATCCTACAAGCTACTCATTAAACTAACTCAGAAATTGTATTTGTGACAGATGTTTGTCGATACTTTCTCTGGCTACATCGAAATGCCAGATGTTAGATAATTTTAAAAATTATTGCAAAATTATGCGATTCCAAAATTTACTGACAAAAAGTTTAACAGGTTAAGTAAACAGTCTCTTATTTTGTAAGTCACAGTTAGAGTAGTTGACAATAATGCCACAGTCAGCATACCCTTCATTTGCCATACAGCTGTGTACATTGGTGGCAGCCAGTGAATATTCTGCATTATGTTAGCGCAATTGCTTTGTAACCTTTCTTTACACTGATATGCCTCGCTCTTTCGATTAAATACAGGAGTCAGCCAGGTGTGGTTACAAACAACAATCTTTATTCATCGCAGAAGTGGATTCATTGAGGCCAGGCCACATGGCAGATGGAATGAGCAAACTGTTACAAAATAGGCATTTTCTCAGCAAATCAAAATGGCTGCCTTTTCTGTAGCTCCTCAGCAGGGCAAACAGTGGTGCGTGAGTCGTCACCACCTGTGATAGTAGGCTCCGTATTGACAGTGGATCTGTGCATCCTGCCTTGTTGTGCTGGTTTACACTTCATGGATATGGAAGCTTCAGTCATGGGCCCCGTATTCTGCCTGCTGTGTTTGTGCTTGTGGCGTCTCATTTGCCCAGGCAGTGTCTAATAGCTTCATTAAATTCACTTCAGGATCCCTTCAAACTTGCTTTCACTAACTTGCTGAAGAACACCCTTGTAGAGTCTAAATTCTAATCTCTTGATCCACATTTGTGAACCCGCACTTGGCGACCAGCTTGCTTGCTGCTTTCCTCGACTTTTTGCATTTGATTTCAAAGCCAAGTTTTGCTCGGCCGAGGAATAAATTTGCAAGTGCTGCTTTGGCTCGGAGTGCTGATCATCTGCTGTGCCTGGCAACGTGTCAAAAATATTGTACAGTCGTTCACCTGCGTAAAGGAGCAGCGTAGCTCGTTTTCTGGTGGTGTATTTCACATGCTCCAAGCGGAATCTTACATCCCTTCATCCACTTTGTCCATCACCTTCCGAATGTGGAGCAGGAGCAGCCAGCAGTCGTAAACTACACTAATGAGAAACTAACCCGAAGTTTCCTCTGTTGCAGTCTGCAGTTCAGCTTGCTGAGCTGGTATGTGTTCCACTTCCTAGGGTTCAGCTCTAATCAGCACTCGCCTCTCCTGAGCTGGCGCATCTCAATCTGCTTCAATCTGGCAGCTTTACAGCTGAGCGCTGATTAGGATCAAGCAGCCAAGGTGCTTGAGTGCTCTTCTGTAGCTTTCTGCCAAGGCCTGCGAGACATTAGCATCTTGCCGTGTTTGCATGTATCATGCCTGCGAGTTGCAATTCCGACCCATGGGTAAGCGCACTCTTTGAATAATGAAACAACATTCCAGAGTAACTCACAACTGGCTGTCGTGACCCACGGGGTACGATAGCTTAGTGGTTATGTTACTGGACTAGTAATCCAGAGGCCTGGACTAATGATCCATGAAACATGAGTTCAAATCCCCCAACGGCAGCTGGGGAATTTATAATTCAGTTAATTAAATAAATCGGGGAATAGAAAGTCAGTATCAGCAATAGTGACCATGACTGTTACTGGATTGTCATAAAAACCCATCTGGTTCACTAGTGTCCCTTTAGAGAAGGAAATCTGCCAGTCTGGCCTATATGTGACTCCAGACCCACAGCAATGTGGTTGACTCTTAACTGCCTCCTGAAATGGCCTCGCAAGCCACTCAGTTGTATAAGGCGGCTCACCACCACCTTCTCGAGGGCAATTAGGGATGGGCGATAAATGCTGGTCTGCTGGCGACGCCCACATCCCATGAGTGAATTAAAAAAAAAATCTGTTTTGGTTTCACGACCAGTCAGAATTTCCTGTGGTCACATATTGCCAAGCATTTGGAAATGAGGCACAGGAAGGAATTATCCTGAGGGAATTGGGTGTTCCTCCTGCCACCCGAGCAATCTGACCTCTGCCCGCTATGCCAATCTACACAAACCACCCACACATGCAGCAATGGCTCACCACTTACATGGGCAGATTACATTAATTGGGTGAATATGCAGGAATTGCTGTTTGCTCTACGCTTTCCTGCTTAAAATCTGGTTCTGTAACAAGAATCAAAAAAGTCGCCCATCCTACTGTACTGCCCAAGACAAATCTCCTTCCCACCCTTTACTGGAAATGTTTGGTTATGTTCTTAATAAGGCAAACTGGGCAGTTTCACTATATATCTTGCTAAATTCCATCTGATACAATATTGTATTAGTGGTTGGATGTCTCATCTGCCCCAACCTGCAGCTATATTTCTATATTTCTTACTTCAGCCGTGGCTCAGTTGGTAGCACTCTCACCTCTGAGTCAGAAGGTTGTGGGTTTAAGACCTAATCCAGAGACTTGAGCACAAAATTTCAGCTGACACTTCAGTGCAGTACTGAGGGAGCACTGCACTGTCGAAAGTGCCATCTTTCAGATGAGATGTTAAACCGAGGCCCCATCTGCCCTCTCAGACGTAAAAGACCAGCTGCGCTTCGCTCCTATTTGGAGAGTAGCTTGGTGCAGATCAGTGCGGTGCTCTTAGGCCAAGTCTAAGGTGCCTGTCATCCTATTTAAGGCTCCAGACATGCTGGCATCTGGAGTGTGCACGGCCGTGGTCAAGGCTTGCATGGACTCATTTGATTACCGCAATTGATGGTCCATGGAGTTGGCCACTCTATCCATGGAAGAAGACATCATCGCAATGCCCTGCGACATCAACCCACTCATGCTGGTGTTGGACTCCTCCATTATCTCTGCAATCGTGGACAGTGCACGTGTAAGGCTTGCCAGTACATCTCAGATTTTTTGCTGCCCCTCAATGATTCTTCTTTTCATTGACGTCCCCAGGGTACAGCAAGGGTCCAGCTGACCAGAGCTTGGAGAGGGCTATGCGTTCTGTGCAGACTCTCCACAGCTGTCTGCTCTTGCTCACTTCTGAACTGTGAGTCACCAGGTGAAAACCCAACTATCTGACTAACTGGACCCACCGAAGTGCACGGTAAGCATGAGTCCTGTGCTGGTACACCCTCAGAATGAATGAGCTCCTCTGAGGATTCGTTGTCCACGAGGTCCGGTGACTGCTGCTGCACACATGAAGGCCCTGCCGGAGAGAAGAAGATATGAATTAGTACTGGCAATGTATGAATGTTGCAACTTAGCATTGTGAAGATGATCATATTTCACTTGCTGCTGAAATCAAGTCAACATGACTGAGCATTGTATGACACATGGGTCGATGATATTTCATTCGATCACCATGTAGCTGGGAGGTTCCCATCTCTGTATCTCCATTGGTCAGTGACACCGAGATGCCACTGATCTCCAGCGCTTCCTCATAGAATCATAGAATGGTTACAGCACGGAAGAAGGCCATTCAGCCCGTCGAGCCTGTGCCAACTCTCAGCTAGTCCCACTCCCCTGCTCTTTCCCTGTAGCCCTGCAAATTTCTTTCTTTCAGATACTTATCCAACTCCCTTTTGAAAGATAAGATTGAGTCTGCCTCCACCACCCTTTCAGGCAGTGCATTCCAGATCTTAACCACTCGCTGCGTAAAAAAGCTTTTTCTTACGTCGCCTTTGGTTCTTTTGTCAATCACCTTAAATCTGTGTCCTCTGGTTCTCGACCCTTCTGCCAATGGGAAAAGTTTCTCTCTATCTACTCTGTCCAGACCCGTCATGATTTTGAACACCTCTATCAAATCTCCTCTCAATCTTCTCTGCTCCAAGGAGAACAAAGTGACTTCACCTGAGGAAGGAGCAAATCGATAGCTCCGAAAGCTTGTGATATCAAATAAAACTGTTGGACTATAACCTGGTGTTGTGCGACCTCTCAATTTTGTCCAAGGAGAACAACCCCAGCTTCTCCAGTCTATCAACGCAACTGAAATCCCTCATTCCTGGAATCATTCTCGTAAATCTTTTCTGCACCTTCTCTAAGGCCTTCACATCCTTCCTGAAGCGTGGTGCCCAGAATTGGACACAATACTCCAGTTGGGGCCGAATTAGTGTTTTATATAGGTTCATCATAATTTCCACACTTTTGTACTCTATACCTCCATTAAAAAGCCCAGGATCCCCGTAAACCTTTTTAACTGCTGTCTCAACCTGCCCTGCCACCTTCAACGATTTGTGCACATATACCTCCAGGTCTCTCTGTTCGTGTACCCCCTTTAGGATTATACCATTTAGTTTATATGTCGTCTCCTCATTCTTTCTACCAAAATGTATCACTTCACTCTTTTCTGCATTAAATTTCATCTGCCACGTGTCCGGCCATTTCACTAGCCTGTTTATATCTTCCTGAAATCCATCACTCTCCTCCAGCATGTAAACAGTAAGCGTGTAGTAAGAGGCGGGGTGGGGCCTATTAGAGACAAAGAAGGTGATATATGCTTAGAGGCGCAGGGCAAGGCTAGAATACTCAATGAGTACTTTGTATCGGTGTTTACTAAGGAGGTGGATGCTGACAAAATATCGGTAGAAGTGGAAAAGGTAGAAGCAATGGAAGGGGTGAAAATTGATAGACAGGATGTACTAGAAAGGCTGGGCATGCTTAGAGTGGACAAGTCGCCTGGTCCAGATGGCTTGCATCTCAGGTTGCTAAGGGAATTGGGGGAAGAGATAGCAGAAGGGCTTGCCATAATTTTCTAATCTTCCCTAGATGCGGGGGAGGTGCCTGAGGATTGGAAAGTGGCAAATTGACACCATTGTTCAAGAAAGGATGTAAGGACAATCCTAGTAACTATAGGCCGGTCAGTTTAACATCAGTGGTGGGCAAAGTTTTAGAAACAATAATCAAGGAAAAAATTAACGGGCATTTTGTAAGTTTCATGGTGGCCCCAGCATAAGGGCATGAAACGGTTAAACTTCAAGGCACAGAAAAGACGCCAGTCATTAAAGTTTGCAGTTTTTGGAGAACACATTGATACTGGAACTCTGAAAAGGACATTGACATTGAACTGAGAGGCCTTGAATCATGATTGGTTTCGATGGGAAAAATTAACATCTGGACAATGCTCTGAGTTTAACTGAAACAATGAGCGTCTCGATAGGTGATTTAATGGTGAATAGGTGATTTAACTTTGGACAATGAGACTTTGTGTTTTAATGGGTTTCGATGGATCTTCAATGGATAAGACAACGATGCCAGTTTCGCTGGAACAATGGACTTCCTGGAAAACACTTTAACCTTGGGCAAAACACATCTGCCGTAAGACTAAATAACATTAAATATGTATCACAGGGCGGGGGAGACAAGATAAGGAATTGTCTTCCATCCCTCAGCCCTGTACACATCCTGTGGTTTGGATTACTAGGTGTGTATTGGAAAACAAGAGTTGGGGGAAGGCCCAGACTCGAAAAGGCGTGACGGAAGAGCTGTAAGAAGGAACCACATCCACAGCTCTCTCTCCTTTTCGCTCGGAAGCTCTCTCGGAAGCTAGCTCTGACTACAGCCAGGTGTAAGAAGGAAGGGAAGACGGTCATCTCCAGCTCCCAGCCTGCAATCGACGTCGGCCATGACCAGCCGGATGGGTGATTGTAAGTATCAGTTGACTCTACAAGGGGTTTGCGCTGTGTAGGCAGCTGCAGTCAGATAAAGGAGGATGGGGACAGGTCATCTCTGATCCAGGCCTACAATCCACAACGGTAATGACCGGCCGGATGGGTGATTGTAAGTTTCAGTCAAATCTCAACAGGGTTTTTGTCCATGTTTTGTTGGTTTTAATAAACTAACAGTTTTGGGTTGATCCTAAACCTTTGTGTCGTCTACCATTTTGTTCCTGTAAAACCCAGAGTCAAAGAACCCTTGTAAGAACGAGGAAACCAAACACCTTACAATTTGGAGAGGTTTAAGCTAATTAAGGAGAGCCAACACGGGTTTGTAAAATGAAGATCGTGTTTGACTAATCTAATTGAATGTTTTGATGAAGTAACAGCGAGGATTGATGAAGAGAATGCAATGGATGTTGTCTACATGGATTTTAGGAAGGCGTTTCAAAAAGTACCACATAGAAGGCTGATAAATGAAATTGAGGCTCAAGGAATAGGTGGGTCAGTGGCAACTTGGATAAGGAATTGGCTTAAGGACAGGAAACAGCGAGTTGTGGTAAATGGCTGTTTTTCAGACTGGAGGATGGTAGACAGTGGCGTTCCCCAAGGGTCAGTGCTGGGGCCACTGCTTTTTTTGATATATATAAATGACCTAGATATTGGAATACAGAGTAGAATTTCTAAATTTGCCGATGACATCAAACTTGGGGGTGTGGCAAACAGTGATGATGATATCAATCGACTGCAACAGGACATAGAAAGGCTAGCAGAATGGGCAGACAAGTGGCAGATGGAATTTAATACAGAGAAGTGTGAGGTGATGCATTTTGGCAGAAGGAACTGGGAGAGGCAATATACACTTAATGGTGCAGTTTTAAAGAGTGTGCAGGGACAGGGGGACCTGGGAGTTAATGTGCATAGGTCCCTGAAGGTGCCAGGACATATTAAGAGAGTGGTTAACAAAGCATATGGGATCTTGGGCTTCATAAATAGAGGTATTGAATACAAAAGTAGAGAAGTTATGCTGAACCTTTATAAAGCACTGGTTAGGCCACAACTGGAGTATTGCATCCAGTTCTGGTCACCACACTTTAGGAAGAATGTGAAGGCCCTTGAGAGGGTGCAGAGGAGATTTACCAGAATGGTTCCGGAGATGGGGGATCTTAGCTACAAGGACAGGTTGGAGAAGCTGGATTTGTTTTCATTAGAGCAAAGGAGGTTGAGGGGTGATTTGATGGAGGTGTACAAGATTATGACGGGTGTAGATAGACTAGACGGGGAAAGGCTGTTCCCACTAGTTGATGGTACAAGGACTAGGGACACAGATTTAAGGTTTTGGGCAAGAGATACAGGGGGATGTGAGGACAAACTTTTTTACACAGCGAGTGGTGATGACCTGGAATTCGCTGCCGACAGAATTGATGGAAGTGGAGACACTCGGGTAAAAATTAGGTCGCGCCCCATTTGGGGCGCAAATATCGTCTGGACGCAAATATTAGCGCCTGGCGCTAATTATCGGCACTGACTGGAAACTTCACTTTTACCGCCCCGGGAGGTGAGTGGAGCGCTAAATCAGGCGCTGCACACCTGTCTTAAGGCGCAAAGGCCAAGGAGTGAGGCGCTACCTCAGAGCGCTGGCGAAGCTCATGTAATGTCAGTCAGCAATGGAACACACACACAATGGCACGGGCCAGTTCTTAAAGGGGATGGTTAATCTTGCTTTCCATCCACATCCTGTTCATTGCAGCCTTGAATCTCGGCCTGGAGAGACTTGCACATCAAATGTGCTGGAAAGAACAATGGAGAGTACCAGGCAAAGAGCTCAGAGTGCAGCTCCCACAGTCTCTGCTAAATCGATACAAGGAATGGCAAATCAAAATGAACCTGCAAAGTGCTGCTCAGTACCCAAAACTCCTTCACACAACGTTGAATCTCTCCAGAAGTCTCTCCCTCTCTCTCTCAGAATGCGTAGTTCAAAAATGCCACCAACAATAAAAGACAGGAAGAGGCCCCCTTTAATTAGCGCCCCCCCCAGCCCCACAGCGATTGATAGCGTTCCAGTCTTCTGGTCGTTGGATGCGCCAGGTGGTAAGGCAGGGGGCGCCACTCAATTTCCGCTCCGGGGCGCCACAAGGGCGTTGCACCATGGAATGACATCACAATCTGCGCGCGCAGGTGGTCGCAGCGGTAAGTTTTAGCGCCGCCGCACAATGTCAAGTTAAGTTCCCGAGCGGCGCAAACATCGCTGCGCCCGGGCGTTAGCGGCTTTGCGCCCCATTAGCGCCCTCTTAAGGCGCTAACGGGAGGCGCAACCAACTGAATTTTTACCCCTCAATGTTTTCAAGGGGAGACTGGATAGGCACTTGAGGGAAATAAACTTGCAGGGCTATGGGGATAGAGCGGGGGAATGGGACTGACTGGATTGCTCTACGGAGAGCCGGCACGGACTTGATGGGCCGAATGGCCTCCTTCTGTACCGTTATGACTCTATGGGCTCGATTTTGTTGTGGGGTGGGCTGGGGTCGTGTCATCCGCTTTTCGTGTTAGCCACCCGACTCCAATTGGATGTGGGAGAATTATTCGATTTTCCCTTAATTGGGCAATTGAGTTCCAGCATGTGGGAACCCATGACCCAATTAGTTTTTTCAGTCTGAAAGTCGCCTCGGATGATGTCATCATTGCTGCTGCATTTAAGGTCTGCAAAGACTGCCAGCTTTTGGCCTTTGCTGTGAGAGGGACCTGGAGGCAAAATGAGCAGCAGGAGACCTAAGTCTGCTTCCAGTTTTTTTTCCACCACCACCACCACTACTCCAGGCTCCAAAGTTCCACAACAATGGTTATGACTGCTAAAAGATCCCCCAGAATGATGATTGATCAAATCTCCTTAATGGTGGACCTGCAGCTGATAGTCAGCAATCCAAGTATGCCACCGCCAGGTTTCACTGTCGTGTTTCAGAGGAGGCGTGCATCACGTCAGAAAAGTGTTAAAATCGGAAAGGCCTCTCAAAATGGGATTATAGAGGCAATTAAATGGTTGTTAAGGGCCTTAAGGGCCTATACCGCCTCTTGGAGGCAGGACGGAGACAGGATCAGAAACCACGCATTTGGGAAAATTGCTCGTAGGCGGGATGGAGGCGGGGTCGGGTGGCCCGCCCGCCATTTTTTGCAATTTTAACACCCCACACGCCTCCATTCCCGCCTCCTCGGGCCTGGCAAAATCGAGCCCTATGACTCTATGAGAGTGGAAATAATACGCACACATATGAGCGAGGAAGTAGAATGATCTGTAAAGTGTTTAAATGGAAAGTAGGAGTAGGCCCAATGGCTGGAGTAATATTAACATGAGCTGATAGAAAGAAGCATAATGAAAGACATTAAAGAGACACAGAGCACTCGTGAATAGCTGAGATGGTGGGGGAGCTTTTTGGAGTTGGCCAGCCTGAAAAGTCCCGTACCCATTTAGCCAAGCCCTTCTACAACAGTGTGCAGGTGTAAGCCTGCAGAGAGTCACACACCCACTGTAGAAGTCAAGCCAATATCGAACAATTTCAGTCAATTAGCTTGCATCAAAGTTGTCACTTACAACGTGACAATAGGTTCTGAACCAAGCATTGCAGAGGGCAGCACTTTAGCTACTGTAAATTATTTCTGACAGTGATGATCTCCATTATTGTGTCCTTTAGGCATATCTGAGCTGCCTAACTTGTCATTCTGTCTAAATCACATTGACGTGACCTTTGTTTTACATTTAAATTTTTATTGTTATTTCGAGAGGAAGCATCAATTCATCTCTGTGTAAAAACTACATCTGTTTGTCTGATTTATTCATTATCACGACAGTGAAACGTGCTGCCATTCTGATAAGCCCTTATCGGCCCTCAGCAGTGATGTCATTACTGTTATGTCACAATATCTCTCAGTGACCTGGTTGCTTGTAAGCTGCTTGGAAAAGATACACTTCCCTGATTAATTAAAATTCATACTGTGTGTGAGACAAATCGCTCAGCCTTTTAACGGACTCATTGAGAAGTCTAATAGCTGAGGACGGTGGGAGGCCCACTCCCTTCAAAGCCCTTCTTTGACTTTAGGCTTGTGGGGGAAACTCACAGTGCCATCATGTAGATCTTGTTCTCACACATGGATACGACACTTCTGTCTGTTCCTTTTCCAGCTCAATTCTGCCGGGCCGCTGCTGTTTTAATATATTCATGGTGTATTTACATTTACTGTGTGAGGCCATTGTTTGCTGGCTAACTATCGCTTTCTGCAGCCTCTGTTAATCTGCAATCCTCATCATTGTAAATAACGTTAAAAAACAGTTTAATGGAACATTCTGGGCCAGTTATTCTGTCATTTTACCCAGAATATTATTTTGAAAAAAATCAAACACTTCTTAATATTTCAATGTTGATATTGAGTTAAGGAGCTGGGTCCTAAAGATGGATGATCTTGTAAGCTATTTAATAATCATTATAAATTGGCTGCTATCACATTATCACTAGGGTGCTGGGGGTCTCACTATAAATGGTGTGCTGGTCACATTATAAATACAGGGTGTTGGTCACATTATAAATAGGGTGCCGGTTATATTATAAATGGGGTGCTGGTCACATTATGAATGGGGTGTTGGTAACACTATAAATGGGGTGCTGGTTACACAATGATGGGATGTAGGTAACACTATAAATGGGATACAATAGCAAAATACTGCGGATGCTGGAAATCTGAAATAACAACAGAAAATGCTGGAAATACTCAGCAGGCCAGGCAGCAACCGTGGAGAGAGAAACAGAGTTAACGTTTCAGGTCTGGGACCCTTCATCAGAACTGGAAAAAGCTGGAGATGTAACAGATATTAAACAGGTGCAGAGACAGGGGGTGGTTTTAGGAGGGGAGGAAGGAGTTGAAAGAATATACTGTGCTTATGTAAGAGGCAGGAAAGATAAAATGTTGCAAATGGGAATGGCAAAATCATACAGCATGAAAAATGGGGGCAGGGATTATTGTCTGAAATTGTTGAACTCGATGTTGAGTCCGGAAGGCTGTAAAGTGCCTAATCGAAAGATGAGGTGCTGTTCCTCGAGCTTACATTGAGCTTCATTGGAACAATGTAATAGGCCGAGGACAGAGAGATCAGAGTGGGAGTGAAGCGGAGAATTAAAGTGACAGGCGACCGGAAGCTCAGGGTCACCCTTACGGACTGAACGGAGGTGTTCCGCAAAGCGGTCACCCAATCTGCGTTTGGTCTCCCCAATGTAGAGGAGACCACATCGTGAGCAGCGAATACAGTATACTAAATTGCAAGAAGTACAAGTAAATCGCTGTTTCACCTGGAAGGGGTGTTTGGGGCCCTGGACAGTGGGAAGGGAGGAGGTAAAAGGGCACGTGTTGCATCTCCTGCGCTTGCACGGGAAGGTGCCGGGCGAAGGGGAAGGGGTGTTGGGGGTGATAGAGGAGTGGACCAGGGTGTCGCGGAGGGGGCGGTCCCTTCGGAATGCTGAAAGGGGAGGTGAGGGGAAGATGTGTTTGGTGGTGGGATCACGTTGGAGGTGGCGGAAATGGCAGCGGATTATCTGTTGAATGTGGAGGCTGGTGGGGTGAAAGGTGAGGACAAGGGGAACCCTATCATGGTTCTGGGAGGGAGGGGAAGGGGTGAGAGCAGAAGTGCGGGAAATGGAACGGACACGGTCAAGGGCCATGTCAACCACAGTAGAGGGGAATCCTCGGTTGAGGAAAAAGGAAGACATGTCGGAAGCACTGGTATGGAAGGTGGCATCGTCAGAACAGACACGGTGGAGATGGAGAAACTGGGAGAATGGAATAGAGTCCTTACAGGAAGCAGGGTGGGAGGATGTTGTAGTCCAGGTAGCTGTGGGAGTCAGTGGGCTTGTAGTGGATGTTTGTCGAAAGCCGATCGCCAGAAATGGAGATGGAGAAGTCAAGGAAGGGAAGGGAAGAGTCGGAGATGGACCATGTGAAGGTGAGGGAAGGGTGGAAATTGGAAGTAAAGTGAATGAACTTATCTAGTTCAGGTCGAGAGCAGGAAACGGCACCGATACAGTCATCGATGTACCGGAAAAAGAGGTGAGGGAGGGGACCTGAGTAGGACTGGAACAAAGAATGTTCCACATATCCCATGAACAGGCAGGCATAGCTAGGGCCCATGCGGGTTCCCATAGCAACACCTTTAATTTGGAGGAAGTGACTGGAGTCAAAGGAAAAGTTGTTTAATGTGAGAACAAGTTCAGCCAGGCGGAGGAGGGTGGTGGTGGATGGGGACTGGTTGGGCCTCTGTTCAAGGAAGAAACGGAGCGCCCTCAGGCCGTCCTGGTGGGGGATGGAGGTGTAGAGGGATTGGACGTCCATTGTGAAAAGGAGACGGTTGGGGCCAGGAAATTGGAAACTGTTAAAGTGGCGGAGGGCGTCGGAAGAGTCGCGAATGTAGGTGGGAAGAGACTGGACAAGGGGAGAAAAAATAGAGTCGAGATAGGAAGAGATAAGTTCCGTGGGGCAAGAACTATGAATGGGATGCTGGCCTCACTATAAATGGTGTGCTGATCACATTATAAATGGTGTGTTGGTCACATTATGAATGGTGTGTTGGTCACATTATGAATTGTGTGTTGGTCACATTATGAATTGTGTGTTGGTCACATTATGAATGGGGTGCTGGTTACATTATGAATGGGGTGCTGGTTACATTATGAATGGGGTGCTGGTTACATTATGAATGGTGTGTTGGTCACATTATGAATTGTGTGTTGGTCACATTATGAATGGGGTGCTGGTTACATTATGAATGGGATGCTGGTTACATTATGAATGGGATGCTGGTTACATTATGAATGGGGTGCTGGTTACATTATGAATGGGATGCTGGTTACATTATGAATGGGATGCTGGTTACATTATGAATGGGGTGCTGGTTACATTATGAATGGGATGCTGGTTACATTATGAATGGGATGCTGGTTACATTATGAATGGGGTGCTGGTTACATTATGAATGGGATGCTGGTTACATTATGAATGGGATGCTGGTTACATTATGAATGGGATGCTGGTTACATTATGAATGGGATGCTGGTTACATTATGAATGGGTGCTGGTTACATTATGAATGGGATGCTGGTTACATTATGAATGGGGTGCTGGTTACATTATGAATGGGGTGCTGGTTACATTATGAATGGGATGCTGGTTACATTATGAATGGGATGCTGGTTACATTATGAATGGGATGCTGGTTACATTATGAATGGGGTGCTGGTTACATTATGAATGGGATGCTGGTTACATTATGAATGGGGTGCTGGTTACATTATGAATGGGGTGCTGGTTACATTATGAATGGGGTGCTGGTTACATTATGAATGGGATGCTGGTTACATTATGAATGGGATGCTGGTTACATTATGAATGGGGTGCTGGTTACATTATGAATGGGATGCTGGTTACATTATCAATGGGGTGTTGGTCACATTATGAATGGGGTGTTGGTCACGCTATGGAGTGCTTCTTCAACAGCACCTCCCAAACCCTAGACCCCCACCACCTAGAAGGACCAGGGCAGCAGGTGCATGGGAACACCATCACCTCCAGGTTCCCCTCCAAATCACACACCATCCAAACTTGCCCATATATCGTCATTCCTACATCGCCACTGGGTCAAAATCCTGTAACTCCCGACCTAACATTGTGGGAACACCTTCACTACATGGACTGCGGCAGTTCAAGAAGAAGGCTCACCACCACTTTCTCAAGTGCAACTAGGGATGGACAACAAATGCTGGCCTTGCCAGTGATGCCCACATCCTGATAATGAATAAACTAAAATAATAAATGAGGTGCTGGTTACATTATAAATGGGGTCGATCATGTCCATTGCTACTAATAATCCATTTGAATGATCGTTGGACGAAAATAACCAATCCTCTTTTCAAGCTCCCAGTGCAGCAGGCTTAATGAGCAATGGAGTGCAATCATACAGTGATTGCCAGCTGACTGTCTGGAACCGTGCCTGTCTGAAATCTCATCATTCTGTGATACCTTGAAGACTGGTCTGCTGCTGGAGACATTTCTATCCTAAGTGTAATCAGGGACTGGCTGACAGTCACCATTCACGTTGCTTTTCCTTTATCTCCAGCTGAGCCCAAACACTCAGTAGCTGCAGGCAGCCTTCACAGATTTATGGAGACGAAGATTGATGCCATTTTGTCTTTTGTCTTCAGAGCTGTACTCAGACAGCTTATTCACAACCCCTCCTGTGACAGACAGAAGCTTCTGTTAGATCCATTTCCCCTATTTATTTCCCACTGAGCTTTGTGAATGCGCTCAAATGATAAAAAAAAGAAGCAACATTTTAAGGTGGTCCTTTTTAAAAAATTGAATCTATATCTTATGGTTATACTTTCCCATGCTAAACATGTCATGATGATAATTTTGGATGAAATAAATACCTGGGGCCCAAAATTCCAGTCCCGATCAAGGCGCAACTGGCATTGAACTCTAGCCAAGGCACCAGAAATTGAGGTAGATCCAGGGTGTGCCTGCATTCTACACAGAGACGAGAGGCTGGTGTGCACATAAATACTTTGCAAGGCGCAGGATTTCGATCAATAGGGACCTAGGAACATAACATAGGAACAGGAGGAGGAGGCTATTCAGCCTCTCGAGCCTGTTCCACCATTCAATTAGATCATGGCTGATCTGGATCTTAACTCCATCTACCAGCGTTGGTTCTGTAACCCTTAATACCCTTTCCTAACGAAAATCTATCAATCGCAGTTTTGAAATTTTCAATTGACCTGGCCTCAACATCTTTTTGGAGGAGAGAGTTCCAGATTTCCACCACCCTTTGTGTGAAGAAGTGCTTCCTGACATCACCCCTGAAAGGCCTAGTTCTAATTTTAAGGTTATGCCCCCTTGTTCTGGACTCCCCCACCCAGAGGAAAAAGTTCCTCTCTGCCTGCACTATCAAATTGTTTAACCCTCTTATTCACCTCCATTACATCACCCCTTAATCTTCTATACTCAAGGGAATACAAGCCTAGTAGTGGTGACCGTGGCAGGATCAAGACCTGTAGAACCATACTCTAGCATGTGAACCCCTTGAGGAGGGCAGGGGAGGAAAATGACATGAAGAGAGAGGAGATTCACGACACATCAATGCATATCTAACATGCATTCTTTCCTGTAAAATTAACAAATTTGTCAGAATTGTGTCTAACTAATGTGTTCACCATATAACAAAACTAAATAGAAGCCTGATAATATAATAGGATAATTATTGTAGAGGGATTTGCTTCTCCCATTTTCTTACATCCTCTTATACTAATTACTGGAACCCTGAGCTATATCTGCAGCATACTGTTCACAAAGACTTAGGTATGTATGGCCCATATAAATGGAATACTCCGACATCACCTGCAGCACATGATTAATGTGTACAGATAAATAAATATACTAGCTCACAGGGTATGAATGCTCCATTTGACAGATACAATTCAGGTCTGCTGTGATTGGACTATTTAACCATTCTTGAGAGGTGACATTCCTGTAAGTCATAATGGCTACATGTCTGCAGTAATGAAACTCCATGTTCCCTTCCAAATTTCTATTTCACTCAAAATAGTTTGCTTGTGTCTATATTGTACATACAACAGTGTGGCTGCATTGTACGAATAAATTACAATTTTCCCTATATGTGTATGCTCATAAGTACATAATCTGCAAAGCCTCTTCCGCAGGCTAATAATTGCATCCATTTCTCGACTAAATGCATCATCATTCTTTACATAAGGATGTGCTAAAAGCAAGTGTGTTGGACGTGAATCAAGTGCGTGTCAGAAGTGATTAAGTGCATCCCAAAATATTTTCCTGAAACTCATTAGTCTTGCTTCATGGATTTGCTGATTCTGCGCTTATTTTGGATATCTCATGTGTTTTTAAAACATTTTTGACATTGGATACTGCACCATGAACAGATACTGCACCTAAGGTGTATGCCTAAGTCACCAAAAAAAGGGCACTTATATGAGTCATCCTTCTTAAAATTATTATATAACCTAATGTCAAAAGAGGTTACTCAAACCCAACTAGAAGGGATGAATAATCAAATTGGCTGCCACTTTCAAAATGAACTTGGAGATCATTTAAGGGGCACATATGGGTTCGATATTAATGCGGAGACGGGATTGGCGTGGTGTGGGGACTGATAGCGGGCGACAAACGCGCAACATCGTGGGACATGTGGGAACGTCCAGTTTCAATGAGGATGCCCCATTATCAGTTTACTTCCAGGTTTCAGGTCTCCACTGCGTGTGAGCGGGCGTGACGTGGACCCGAATGACGCGATATCACCTCAACTATTTAATGACCCAGTTCACAGATGGAATGGTGGAGGAGATTTGGAGTTTTGTGGATTGGGCTTAGTGCTCAGTAAAGTGGAAGACAGAATATGGAATCAAGGAGGGCAAAGGCTGTACCCAGGTTCAACAACTTGTCCCTGGATGTACTGTTGGGTGCAGTAAGGGAAAAATAAACCTGCATTCACAACAAAGAAGGCATGGCTGGAGGTGGCCCTAGAAGTGAGTAGCAGGAGCTTAATTATGTGGACCTAGATCCAGTGTAGAAAGTGTTTTAATGACCTCACCAGGTCAGGAAAGTTGAGCAAAGTTGCAGATTCACCTACATTCTGTAGTGCATCCCCTCTCACCTTATCTTGACAAGCGTGCACCATTCACATCACTCCACACACCCACAAGTTTCAATGCACTTCCTCACCTCCCCCTTCCTCCATCCACTACTGCCACTCACCCCAATCCTCATGTCATCTGATGCCACCCCAGCCAGCTCCCCCAGTTCTCAGCGAAAGTCCTCAAATGGCACTGTCAACATGTTCCTCAAATGCATGCCAGTGGCGTTTGTGATCCATCTACCTGCTTGTCACCCTCACCGAACGCATTGCATCCATTGGTCTGTCATGCCCCCTCGCAGGAGATGAGAGCACAAAATACAACGGAGAGTGAGATGACCGGAGGTGGACCCCCCCACAGATCGTGGCGGTCACCACTGCAAAAGAGGAGGTATTGAAGATAAACGGCATCTCTGCCTCCCTCAGCATCAGAGTTGGCAAGACTGGTAGTGCATTTCTGCAGGGCGACAGAATTAATCTCTCAGACCCACATCGCCTACAAGACTAAATCATCTTGACTTGACTACAGCACTTAATGAATTATGATGACCTTAATCATGTGCATTTCAACATTTGGACATTCCCATGACTAAATCATATCTTCCAGGGCTATCACGCGAAGAACAGCAGACCCTGCCCTTTGTTGATGACGATTCCTCAGAGGAGCTGATTCCTTCTGAGGGTGCACTGTCACAGGACATATACTTACCAGGCACCAGCGCAGATATGAGCACCTCAGTGGGTCCTCTTAAAGAGTTAGTTGGGATCACACCAAGTGAATCACAGTTCATAAGTGAGCACAAGCAGAGAGTGGTCATAGTAACAGCTGTGGAGAGTCTGTGTCGGAGGGTGCAGCCCTCTCCAAGCTCTTTTTGTCTGGAGGTGTGCACTTATATAAGACACTATTGGCTAGAAATTTATCATAGCCCAGGAATGGACAGTATCATTACAAAAGTTGGAGAGTTAGTGCCAGGCGTTAATGTTTTAAACTGCATGCAAAATTCATGCTCAATGCTCAAAGAAATGATTGGAGCGCTAATTCAAGTCTTAAAGCCCAAGCTCATTGGTGTTACACTCAAAAGGTGGACCAATATTGCGTGCAGTCTAATCGCAAGTCATCATAGCCACAGGCTTTTTCCAGTTCTTAAAGGGGAAGTTCATTCATGTTGCAGGACCTCATTCTCAGCATTGCTGGCTGTGCAGCTGCCTCAGCAAGCAGCAGCAGGTCAAGGAGAAGGAGCCTGAGGACTGAAGCAGCTGTACTCATGGCAGATCCACGCCCCAGGGAGAGAGCCCGCAGATTCAGCGATTAAGCATTGGAGGCATTGGTGTTCGCTGTAGAGAGGGCAGTGCTCTACCCGGCAAGTGGCAGGAAGCCCACGCTGCAAGTCTTCCGCACCACGTGGAGGGAGGTAGCCCAGCAGGTCTCAGGCAGCACTGTGGTCCCCAGGACCCACACACAGAGCAGGAAGAAATTTAACAAACTCCCTCAGGTGGTCAGGGTGAGTGAATGCTTCAACAAATGCTACATACCACCATCTGTACCACAATCTTCACACACTGCCCAAAGCACCACACCCCCAGCACTCACCTACCAACAATCTCTACCTACCAACACTCACACCCACATCTCACACCTTGCACACAATGACAGCTATTCAACTATGGCAGGCACATCACCCAAACACATTGCTCCACACTAACGCACACACTTTCCTTTCTCTTGCAGGCCAAGGTGGCTTACAACAAGGAGGGAGCAGGAGTGCACAGGCAAGGGATAAGCCAACACCCAACCACTGTCTGCGCTGGAGAATCAAGTGCTGCAGAATATTGGGTGCCAGGTGGTGGGTGCCGTGGCCACCGGTAACGTTTACCCCCTTGGGGACAACAATGGTATGTTCATCCCTACTCCTTCTTCTCACATCCCACTTCCCCCTCACCCCACAAGCGTTTCGCAGTTTCCAGCTAATCATGCTGTATGCATGTATTACTCCCATCCTGCCCCCCTCTCCTCACCTTAACCCGACTCTTGTGCCTTTACGCTTTCAGATAATGAGCAAGCACCTGAGTAGCCTGTCCCTGAGGGTACCATAGAGAGCGAGGAGGGAGCAGAGGAGGAGGAAGAACATATCGCGTTACTGCATGTCTCACCCACAGGCACCAGCTCAGATACTGGGCACTACGCGTTCTTTAGAGGCTAGTATAGTAGCGGGATCTGCACAGGGTGAGGCACCGGGGACAAGTGGGCTGCAGCAAGGCCAGAGGGAAAGGATAGCTCGGGGGCCAGCTCCCCGGAGGGCAAGTGCGCGTGAGTTCTGCTGCACATGACTCAGACGATGACCTCAATGGGGAGGCCTTTAGAAGAAGAGTGCTGGGCATGCACACGGAGATAATGGCCCAAAAATTAGTCCCAGTACGCGAGAGTACGCACTGTGTACTCTCGCGTATTCTGTCTCCAATTGCCGGTTTTCTGCATGCACTGCGCATGCGCTGAAAGCCGGCACTTGGTGAACTCAAAAGGGAACGGTTCCTAAGTGAACCGCGTGCGCGCTACAGGCTGCGCGCATGCAGCGCACTTAGTGCTTTGAACGCGCAGATTTTGCACATAAAGAAAGGAGGCGTAAGACCCTCTTTTAACAAGGTAAGTAGTTAATTAAGTATTATTTTAAATTTTTTTCAACAGGTTTATCTTTTTTAGAGAATTTAAAGAAAGGTAAGTTTATTTTTATAACTTTTAAAAAGATTTTTAATTTTTTGTTTAAAGTGGTTAATTTATTTAACTATACTTATTTTATTAATGTGATGTTTTTTTTAATTTAATTGAGGTTTAGCTGTTCTTTTGGGGGGGTATAGATTCATAGCTTTGACAGCCCTTGCTGTCAAAACTATGAATGAAAGATGCCATTGGCTTAAACTTAATCACATGATCCCACAGCTCGCACGAATTAACTGCGTCTGTGGGATACGCACACACTGCACAGCTGCAGCCTTGAAACTAAAGTTCGTGTGAGCTCGGAAGGAAAAGGCAGGCGCGCAGTGAGATATCGCGGGGAAGCCTTACCCCCGCAGGAAGGCTCCGTCTTTAATTTCTGGGCCAATAGATGCAATGGCAATGGTGCCCGAGAGCCTCTCGGCAATGGTAAGGAGCGTGGAGGAGTCCGCCTCCAACATTGCACAAAGCTCCGCGCACACCATGGAGCTCATCATTTCCAGTCTGGAAAGGATGGTAGACTCCCAGAGAGACCGTGGCGACCCAGACCTGATACCATGTGCGATGGACGATCTGGCAGCTTCCATTGCAGCACAGGCGGAAGCGACACAATGTCTTAGTGTTCTCATGCAGTCTCAGCTTGATGCCATGTAAGCTCTGACTGCTCCCATCATGGCTGGGTCCACCACTGTCCACCGTGGCTTTCACGGTGTCGCAGCAGGCCAGTAGTCTGTGCTCCAACAGATTGCTAGGGATGCTGAGGTGCTGCCCCGGGGGAGTGGCAGTGGGTCAGTGGAGCAGGAACCTGCTGTCCTCTCTCAGGATGACAGCATTCCTGCTCCCACCACTGCCACTCCGCCATTGCACTTGTCACTGCCTGTCATCCAGCCAGCCCAGACTGCTGCCGCCCATGCTGAGGTGGTGCAGTCTACAGCCGGGCCTTCCAGGCACAGAGCTGGTCGAGGGCGTCCTGCAAGGCCATCTGAAGTCTCCCGCACGGACACTCAGCAGCCTTCCACCAGCCCTGCTGCAACCACTGGGTCAACACTTAATAGGAGCACTAGAGTAGGCAAAGGCACAGTAACGACAGGCACTAAGGGTTTGCACAAGGGTGAATAGCTAATATCTTTGTTGTGAATATTTGTTGACTGATTTAATAAATTTATTACGATAGCAAAATACTGCAGATGCTGGAAATCCGAAATAACAACAGAAAACGCTGGAAAAACTCAGCAGGCCAGGCAGCATCCGTGGAGAGAGAAAGAGAGTTAACGTTTCAGGTCGATGACCTTTCATCAGAACTGGGAAGAGCCGGAAATCAAATAGATTTAAGGCCAGGGTAAAGCTGGGAAAAGGGGGAGGGGATAAAGGAACAAAGGGGGAGATGGAGAGACATTAAGAGACATTAAGAGATATGCAAGGCTAGAGGTGGTGTTAATGTGACAGATTAAGGCTGAATGAAGTGTGAAATCCACTGGCAGAATGAAGGACAGCTGCCAGCTTCTAGGAGGAAAAAAAAAGGTGGGGGGGGACAAATAAAAGGGTGGATAAAATAAAATATAAATGTGATTGGAGCTGAGGTTATGATCTAAAATTGTTGAACTCGATATTGAGTCCAGAGGGCTGTAGCGTGCCTAAACGAAAGATGAGGTGCTGTTCCTCGAGCTTACGCTGAGCTTCCGTGGAACAGTGTAATAGGCCGAGGACGGTGAGGTCAGAGTGGGAGTGAAGCGGTGAATTTCTCCGTCTCCGCCGCATCTGCTCTGATGATGCCACCTTCCATACCAGTGCTTCCGACATGTCTTCCTTTTTCCTCAACCGAGGATTCCCCTCTACCGTGGTCGACACGGCCCTCGACCGTGTCCGTTCTATCTCCCGCACATCTGCCCTCACCCCTGCCCCTCCCTCCCGGAACCACGATAGGGTTCCCCTTGTCCTCACCTTTCACCCCACCAGCCTCCACATTCAACGGATCATCCTCCGCCATTTCCGCCACCTCCAGCGTGATCCCACCACCAAACACATCTTCCCCTCACCTCCCCTTTCAGCATTCCGTAGGGACCGCTCCCTCCGCGACACCCTAGTCCACTCCTCTACCACCCCCCGCACCCCTTCCCCTTCGCCCGGCACCTTCCCGTGCACGCGCAGGAGATGCAACACATGCCCTTATACCTCCCCTCTTCCCACTGTCCAGGGCCCCAAACACCCCTTCCAGGTGAAACAGCGATTTACTTGTACTTCCTGCAATTTAGTATACTGTATTCGCTGCTCACGATGTGGACTCCTCTACATTGGGGAGACCAAACGCAGATTGGGTGACCGCTTTGCGGAACACCTCTGTTCAGTCCGTAAGGCGGACCCCGAGCTCCCGGTGGCCTGTCACTTTAATTCACCGCTTCACTCCCACTCTGACCTCCCCGTCCTCGGCCTATTACACTGTTCCACGGAAGCTCAGCGTAAGCTCGAGGAACAGCACCTCATCTTTCGTTTAGGCACGCTACAGCCCTCTGGACTCAATATCGAGTTCAACAATTTTAGATCATAACCTCAGCTCCAATCACATTTATATTTTATTTTATCCACCCTTTTATTTGTCCCCCCCCACCTTTTTTTTTCCTCCTAGAAGCTGGCAGCTGTCCTTCATTCTGCCAGTGGATTTCACACTTCATTCAGCCTTAATCTGTCACATTAACACCACCTCTAGCCTTGCATATCTCTTAATGTCTCAATGTCTCTCCATCTCCCCCTTTGTTCCTTTATCCCCTCCCCCTTTTCCCAGCTTTACCCTGGCCTTAAATCTATTTGATTTCCGGCTCTTCCCAGTTCTGATGAAAGGTCATCGACCTGAAACGTTAACTCTCTTTCTCTCTCCACGGATGCTGCCTGGCCTGCTGAGTTTTTCCAGCGTTTTCTGTTGTTATTTTATATTAATAAATTTATTAATTCAGTTTGGATTATTTTGTGGTGTGTTTCATTTCAACTTTGCGCTGTGATATGGCCTGCGACAGGGATAGAATGATGGGGATGTGGTGAGCAACGGGGATCTGGGGTTTAATTTATTGGAACCGCAGTCTGATGAGGCGATCACGGACTGCCCTTCCGGAAGGCTGATTGAGTGGCTGCCTCCTCCCTCGCTCCTGTTCCTCCTCACCCTCTTCCTCCTCCTGAGGTGGTCCCGCAATCTCTGGTGGCAAGGGCTGGGCCCTCATGATGGCCAAGTTGTGCAGCATGCTGCAGACCACGACGAAAAGGGACACCCGTTCCGGTGAGTACTGGAGGGCTCCTCCCGAGTGGTCAAGGCAGCGGAACCGTTGCTTGAGCATCCCGATGGTCTGCTCGACGATGTTCCTGGTGGCAGCATGGCTCTCATTATATGAGTGCTGGGCAGGAGTGTTGGGATTGCAGAGGGGAGTCATGAGCCAGCTGGAGAGCGGATAGCCCTTGTCTCCGAGCAGCCAGCCGCGAGCTTGACGTGGTGGCTGGAAGAATGCTGGCACACCGGTCTGGCGCAGGATGAAGGCATCGTGGCTGCTGCCAGGATAGCGGGCATTGCCATTGATGATTCGCTGTCTGTGGTCGCACACCAACTGCACATTAAGTTAGTGGTAGCCTTTGCGGTTACGGAAGATGTCAGGATTGTTATGCGGTGCCCGCAAAGCCACGTGGGTGCAGTCAATGCACCATGGGGAATCCTGATATTCTGGCAAAGCCACGCGCATGTTCGTCCTGCTTCTCTCTGGTGATGGGGAAGGAAATGTAGTCCCTTCTCCTACTGTAGAGAGCCTCTGTGACCTCCCGGATGCAGCGATGGACGGCGAACTGCCAAATGTTAGCTATGGCTCCTGTTGCAGACTGGAAGGATCCGCTGGCAAAGAAATTGAGGGCGACGGTGACCTTGACTGCCACTGAGAGAGTCGTGGTCGCTCTGATTTGAGGCAGGAGGTAGCAGAGTTCTGTGACCACCTCCTTGGTGAAGCGGACCATTCTAATACACTGCTCCTCGCTTAATTGAAGGTAGGAGAAGTGCTCTCCGAATACCCTCGGAGGGTAAGCCCACATGTTGAGAGCCCTGATGGCCCTCCTCCTCCCTCTGGCCTCATGTTCCAGTCTTTCTCGCTGCCTCCGCTCCCTCCACAGTAGATCCTGGAGGGCGAGGTCGACTGCTAATATAGGCCCCACTAATATAACCAAGTGTAGCGGTTTGATTTTTTAAAGAATAAATGTAGCTACTTTTTAAATCCCACAACACTCCTGATACAAAATAACCTTTTAATTACTGAATTAAACTGTTGTACAATCGCAAACTGACACGAAAGCACTAAAACTCCACTAACCTACAGCTGCGACTCATTAATCATGATCCCTTTAAATAATTTCCCTGGAGCCGGCTTCCGGCTGCTTCACGCCAGCTCCCCCTGTCTCTGTTTGGTCGAGGCGCTAAGGTAGGTGGCGACAATCAATTCCACAGATTGGGCAGCCAGTGAGCATTGGATTTACCTCTCCCCGGCGCTACTGCATCAACGCCCCGTTACCGCCACTTGCTGGCGCTAACGGGAGGCGCTAAGGTACCGAATTTTTCCCCCTTTGGTCTTTAAACCATGAAGGTTTCAAAAGTGATTACATAACATAGAATCATATGCCAGAAGTTTGCCTACCTGGGCGGGTCCGGTGTGGCCGTGTCCGTGGGGGGTCGCGACCCCGCTGCTGGCTCCATCCCACTGTTGAAAATGAACTTACCTTAATGGGGCCTATTAAGCCCGCCCAGCGCGTTACCCGGCCCAATGAGATGGAGCGGATCTGGTGACATCATTCATGACGTGTTTTCAGCTGGCATCCTTAAAGGGACCATGACCATGTTACATTTGAAGTTTAATCTAAAATAGTGCTGTCAGTGCACTACAGCATTGGAGTCCTGCAAACACTGACAATGACTGCACAGAGGCAGAGGGCTGCACCCAGGTTCTCCGTTGACTCCCTCCATATGCTTATGGAGGGAGTCAGAGCATGCAGGGAGGTCTTCTTCCCTTCTGATGGGCAGAAGAGACCTCACCAGGAGACCAAAATAGCCTGGTTGCAGATTGCAGAGGAGGGCACAAGCAGGGATGTGGTCAGGAGGACCTGGGTGCAGTGCCGCAAATGTTTCAATGATCTCAGTAGATCAGGAAATGTTACTACAAAGCCACACTCAACCTCATCCTGCTGTGCCTCTCATCACATCCCCATCACTCTGCCTTCCCCACTCCTGCACATCCTTACTCACACCAACATGTCTTACACATCCACCCATTACATTATCACATCCCCATCTCACTAGCCACCCCTCACACTCACCCTCATCCTAGTGCAATCATACCAACTAACAACACAAAAATTGACAATGACTGCACGGGTAGCCACTTCGGTGTTTTATCCAATGTTTATGTAAAGTTTCTGTTTAATGTGCTGTCAGACATAAAAAATCTTTATTTTCAACGCTTTCCAGTCTTGGACAGATTTGTGTGCACGTTTGGAAGTGGCTTAGTGAGTTGCAGTGAATGGTGAGACATAAGGGTACCCCTCGCAATGGTGGTGAGTGTAAAAGAAATGGCTTGGTCATTGTAGGGATGCTTTATGGTGTTGGGTGAGGTGGTGCCAACCTGCTGCATCATGTGGCAGCCATATAAGTGTACAGCGTAAAGTTAACTAAATCTGGCCATGATGAGGCCATCCCAGGCCTCCCGGGCAGCAATGTGCTCGGGTGCTGATGCCCTGTGTCCTGTGCAGCATCAGGTAATTGCGGAGAAGGTTGGTGTTGTTTTTGGTACTGCTGGTGTGCCTGGTGCTGCTGGTGTTGGGGCTGATCGTGGTCTGATTCTGAGGACCAAGGTGAGACAGTATAAAGGGCACCCATGTTGATGGAATAGATGGCAGGTGAAGTTCAGATGACAGAAGATGGTGAGAGAGTTCTTCCAATGAGGTGACACTGGATGGAGACTTTGCTGGAAAGACTTGCAGCTTGCAGTATCTGTGCTGGAAATGAACTGAATGACAGTTTCTGCCTGAGAAAAGTGACCATTTATCAGGTGGGAGCTTTTACTGTACATTTGATGTTGTCAAGTAATCAGCTGGAGCAATGGCCACGGAACTCCCGCCTTAGGTTGACAGACGTGGTTTCTGAGCTGCGTGAATCCCGTGGCCATGCAGGCAAATTTAAAAAGTAAGCGAAAAAAGGCTTTTAAATGCCTGTAAACTACCTGATAATGATTTCAATTGGGTCCCTCGGCACTGCCAGTCAGGTCGGCTCCACGATGACAGATGCGCCTGGGGGAAAGGGTGCGGGGGCGAGATGACAGCGGCTTCCCGACCCACTGTCAAAAATAACAACTTTCCCACCCGACCCGCCACCAATCTCGCCCGCTTCCACCACGGAAAATTCCGGCCCTAGAATCTTACATCAAAGAAGGAGGCTGATTGACCCATCATGACTGTATTGGCTCTTTAAAAGAGTTATCCAATTAGTCCGTCTCTCCCGCTCTTTCCCCATAGTCCTGCAAATGTTCCTTTTCAAGTATTTATCCAATTCCCTTTTGAAAGTTATTATTGAATCTGCTTCCACCGCCCTTTCTGGCAGTGAATTCCAGATCACAACAACTCGCTACGTAAATAAAATTCTCCTCATCACCCCTCTGGTTCTTTTGCTAAATATCTTAAATCTGTGTCCTCTGGTTATCGACACTCCTGCCACTGGAAACAGTTTCTCCCTGTTTACTCTATCAAAACCCTCCATAATTTTGAACACCTCTATTAAATATCCCCTTAACCTTCCATGCTCTAAGGAGAACAATGCCAGCTAACATAATGTCAAAGATGTCTACCAAAATTCAACGGAAAGGAGTGGTTCATCATATAGGCTGCCAGAATGTATAACATCATTGGACCCAAGCGGGCACCTCGCTCGTCAAGCAGGTTAAGATCAGAACACGACGGGAAGGCAGTGGGATCAGAGGGAGCAAGTGACTGGCCTTATTCTGACTGCCCCTCCACTCCACTTTCCGCCAGGCAGAGACAGTTAAAATCGGGGCA
Source organism: Squalus acanthias (assembly GCA_030390025.1). Classification (NCBI taxonomy): domain Eukaryota; kingdom Metazoa; phylum Chordata; class Chondrichthyes; order Squaliformes; family Squalidae; genus Squalus; species Squalus acanthias. The sequence continues at coordinate 45,948,830 of CM059435.1, forward strand.
GACTGAGCAAGAACTCAGAACTCTTTTTTTAAAAGAGGAAAACTTCCAAGTCTTGCAATCTGGCAACATTTAGTCAGCTGGAGTCGCCTGAAGACTGCCCAACAGTCACAGATGTCAACTTTCATACAGCCATCTGGTATAGGCAGCGAGTATTTAGGTTTCCAGGTGCATGATACTTGATAACAAGACAAGGTACTGCTAATAGCACTTGTACCCAATATTAATCTAGGCAGGAAATGTCCTTTGGTTACAGCTCCATACCTGCACATCATTCATCTGCACATGCATCTTTACATCAATACCTGCCTACTTCATGGACCCTCCCCTATGGTAGATCCTGAAGTCCACTGTACAAGTTGTACGGACTGTCATTTAGGCATGTCTCTCAGGCAATCTATAGAAATTTTAGCATCACCTCCCACAGAGTTCAATACAAGCAGATAGGACTACATAGAGAATGCTCCTGCCTGAAATATAGAGGCAGATGTACCGATCCATAGTTTCAGACTGGGGAAGAAGCTCACATATGTATAAGTATCAGAATTAATGATGTCAGCTGTTTTCATGTGCTTAACAAGAACACATCATCATTCACTTTGGAGATGCAGATAGCACCAAAACATCTGAGCAGGCATTCAGGTCTGGAAATTCCATTTTTGGCATTGTTTTGTGTAAAATCGGGGCAGTCGATTGGGTCAGAAGCCATTTCCACTGGCTTTCCGCCCCAAAATCTATCCCTCCTAATTTCCAATCAGTGTTTGGCCCTCTCCACGATCTGCCCAAGTCCCTAGCCATAATCCATTGCATCATTTGCTAAATTTGACTGGCTAGTCATTGGGAAATTTTTCACTGCACAACAACGTCATTGACAGTGCCTTGTTGAGAAATATTGCCAAGCAGACTGTTCAGGTACATCACCTGCCATTTTAGTGATATGCAAGTGTGGCAGAGAAAAAATACAAGTGACTCTTTGAATGAACAGTGAGTAGTTTTCTTTAGAAAGCAGACCACCAATTTAAAATCGGTGTGAAATGAGTCAAAATTGGGCTATTTCTGAAATGATTTGAATTAGGTGCATTCTGATTCAGCGGATATTAAGTCCACCCCTATGGTGCATTGTTTTAGTGAACTGGTGTTTTGCAATCCTTTGCTGTGACAGGATAGTTCAGTTGAGAGAGGCCCAAATATTACACATCATTGGTCCTGTATTTGTATTCGACACATCCCTAGCTAAAACAGGGGATATTTTTAGGCTCTTTTGCTTGCTTGGCTGAGATAATTAAGTAGTACTTGTATACACAGCTGGTGAAAATAAATACCATGCACACAGAAAAATACCATTTGATCTGATTGATGCTGCTCAATGAACCATATTTTATAACAAGTCTGAAGATATTTGGAAAGACTGTAGGCACCATGTTACGGGAGGATGTAAAACGTTTATTCATATTTCAGTGGGGAGGAGGACACCATGATTGATGAGTAAGGATGCTGTCAACTAAAGTAATTCAAAGAGGCTTCCTTATGAAGATCACACAGTTTAAACTCTCCACATGTAGGGTTAATTAAAATGTTATGGTTGATTTGCTCTCATTTTGGATACTGATAAAAAGATTGCTTGTTGATTTATATATATATAAATAAAACTTATGGCCTGGAATGCTTCTCAGGTCAGGTCACAATACCAAAAGATTTTAATACATAATTGATGAATATTATACAGCGATCAATTTTTTACCTAAATTGTCCTTATTATCTTTACTAATTGTAACAGATTTTAATGGTCACCACAAATATTTGCAGGTGAGAAAGGCCATTCAGCCCATCTTAGCTTTTCCATCCAAAAAGATCCATGGCATCCAACTGTTCCTAAAATGATTCCAGAGTTTTTGCCTCACTCTCCCACCCAGAAGTTCATTATATGTTCTGATCATTCTTTGTGTGAAGAATTTCCTGACATTGGTCCTAAATTTGAGGCTGTGTTTCCTTGTCCGACTGTCATAGAGTCATAACGGCACAGAAGGAGGCCATTCAGCCCATCGAGTCCGTGCCGGCTCTCTGTAGAGCAATCCAGTCAGTCCCATTCCCCCGCTCTATCCCCGTAGCCCTGCAAGTTTATTTCCCTCAAGTGCCTATCCAGTCTCCCCTTGAAAACATTGAGTGTCTCCGCTTCCACCACTTCCGTCGGCAGCGAATTCCAGGTCCTCACTACTCACGGCGTAAAAAAGTTTTTCCTCACATCCCCCCTGTATCTCTTGCCCAAAACCTTAAATCTGTGTCCCCTAGTCCTTGTACCATCAACTAGTGGGAACAGCCTTTACCCGTCTAGCCTATCCAAACACGTCATAATCTTGTACACCTCTATCAAATCACCTCTCAACCTCCTTTGCGCTAATGAAAACAAATCCAGCTTCTCCAACCTGTCCTTGTAGCTAAGATCCCCCATCCCCGGAACCATTCTGGTAAATCTCCTCTGCACCCTCTCAAGGGCCTTCACATCCTTCCTAAAGTGTGGTGACCAGAACTGGACACAATACTCCAGTTGTGGCCTAACCAGTGCTTTATAAAGGTTTAGCATAGCTTCTCTACTTTTGTACTCAATACCTCTATTTATGAAGCCCAAGATCACATATGCTTTGCTAACCACTCTCTCTATGTCCTGCCACCTTCAGGGACCTATGCACATTAACTCCCAGGTCCCTCTGTCCCTGCACACTCTTTAAAACTGTGCCATTAAGTGTATATTGCCTCTCCCTGTTCCTTCTTCCAAAATGCATCACCTCATACTTCTCTGTATTAAATTCCATCTGCCACTTGTCTGCCCATTCTGCTAGCCTTTCTATGTCCTGTTGCAGTCGATTGATATCATCCTCATTGATTGCCACACCCCCAAATTTGGTGTCATCAGCAAATTTAGAAATTCTACTCTGTATTCCAATATCCAGGTCATTTGTATATATCAAAAAAAGCAGTGGCCCCAGCACTGACCCTTGGGGCACACCACTGCCTACCATCCTCCAGTCTGAAAAACTGCCATTGTTACTTGGAGACATGCATATTTGGAGAAACTACAGGTCGACATACAGGAGTAACTGCTGCAGTGTAGTTTCAGGAATAAGAGTCAGATTCCAGTGCAGATGTGTGGGTATCCACTAAGCAACCCAGTTTCGAACCAATGACATCTAAAAAATATACATTAACAGCACTACACAATCATAATGCAGCATCAGCATGGGCAACCTCTTATTCTTTGTTAACTTGTAGGATCTTTGCATCAAACTCCCATCACTGCTAATAGGTTTACTTAGCAATGAACCAGGTGTAGCAATCTCACCTCTGAGTCATTAGGTTGAGGGTTCAAGTCCCACTTTAGAGACTTGAATATATAATCCTCATCTCCTCTGGACACCTTCCCCCCACAGCCGCCAACCTCATAGTTCCCCAACCCTGCACAGCCCGCTTCTACCTCTTTCCCAAGATCCACAAACAGGACTGCCCTGGTAGACCCATCGTTTCAGCCTGTTCTTGCCCCACGGAACTTATCTCTTCCTAATTCAACTCTATTTTTTCTCCCCTTGTCCAGTCACTTCCCACCTACATCCGCAACTCTTCCGACGCCCTCCGCCACTTTAACAGTTTCCAGTTTCCCGGCCCCAACCGCCTCCTTTTCACTATTGTAGAATTCGCAAAATTATCGCGATTTTATAAAAATAAGAAGGAGACATAAAGTTTCGTATAAACAGCTTTATCTCAGCAGAATGCTGTCAGGTTTCAAAACGGACACAAACAGCCTGTAAAATGGCCGCCACGCCTCATGGCAGAAAGTTCTAGACTTTCAGTAGGCAGACAAGATGGCGTTCCAATAAACATTTGTGCAAGATCGAAAAGATCCAACATGATGAGATAATGACAAGACGCGATGGGTTTACACTTTAAACATGAATACTGAAATCGGTCTCCCAGGTGCAAACAAGGGCTATTGTACTGAGCGATCAAGGACCCATCCAAAGACATTAATATGCAAAATCCCCACGACTCTACGATGAGAGAGCCGTTTGCGGGTACTCACAGCAAGCATTTGGAAGCCCCAAAACCCCTCCAGGGAGACTACTAGCCGGTTCCACAATGGGAGAAATATTAACGGGTACTCAGACAGTTACAAGTGTCACCGAAACCCATTAAAGACTGAGATCACCCCATACAAGAAGTTTGAGCGCCAAAACCCTGACAAAAGATAGACATTAAGATTGGGCGGGAAAAGAGGAATTACAGCACTATAACTGTAAGGTACAACCGTCCATCTTTCTCTTGCTGCTTTGACTCGCTGGAAGGCTGCTGAACTTTTATTCTCTTGCCTGACGGCTCTGGACTCTGATCCGCTAGGATCAACCTTGTGGCTTGCCGCGAAGATCTGTGGAGAACTGGGCTGTGAGGCCTGGAAGCGGGCGCACCATCCCGAGAAGTCGGTAAACGGTGTTGGAACCGAAGGCCCGAGAGGAGATGAGATGAGATGAGATAAGATGAGAAGAGAAGAAGACGACAATACGTATCGCCACGGTCAGTAAGCCCCGACCGCGCCTGTAAGTCGAATAAACACTTCTTCGAATTTTATCAGCTACTCTACAACTGGCCTAGGAAGACCCTTCTTCGAGTTCTACAGGCAACTGGTGTAGGACACAGGAAGACTCTTTTTTGAGTAGTATCAGAACTCCGAGGGCAACACAGATCTTCATGACAGCAGACGGTCCAGCCTGCTAGCCGGAGCAGAAACGAGTAAACAAGTGGGGTACAGAGACCCCTGATCAACACGTGGATAGTCAGGCGCTGCGGTAAAAACATCCGAGCAGAGTTTCGGAATTCTCCGAGTTATCACGAGTGGTGAGCATGAGTCTCGATCCTACAAATCTAGATTAGGACAGGTATTGATAGGGGAGGGTTTAAGTTTTAAGGATAATTATAATGTGTGTCCCCTTTTACGATGTGTCGTGCGCTCCTCGTTTCCCTAAAATTAGTTTCATAACTGTGTGTAAGATTGTACTGTCGTTAATCTGTGCTTATGACATGTATCTCGTAATCTTGAATAATATGCAATAAAGATTTTCCATTTCGCACTATCCAACCGGGTCTACCTGAGTCTTCTCTGCATTATTGCTCTCGCACCTAAGTCCAGTGTCAGAACCGTAAGGGCGAGAGGGTCGAACCACTCACAGGTGTCTAGTATTACCAGAGCAGGCAACAAGGCCTAACCCCGCACTAGCACCCAGGCTAAGCACAGAGCCCCAGGTCACCCCTTACAGATAATGGCGACCACGAAGGGACACTGGCAGCGAGAAATTAATGTGTTAGACCCTGGTATGAATGGGCGAAATGTTATGGAAGAGAGAATAGCAGATTATGTGTTTGGAAAAGTGAATTTGACTAAGAAATGGATAAGTGACCTGCTGGTGGATAAGCGTCCACTAGAGGCAGACGTGAGGTGGACAGGTAGCAAGGAACATAAAAGAACAGTAGAGAAAGCGGTCTGGCTGATGTGCTATAAAAGACAAGTCCAGCTTTCGGACCAGGTCATCTTAGCACAGGCAGCTCAGATCAAGGGTTTAGAGGTGGAAATGGACGAGAAGGTCGCGGGGGGGCAGCAGCTCATCGCGTCTTTAAATGCGTTGCATCAAGAACGCCAGTTAGTCGCCAACCACCATGAGGCGAAAATAGATTACCTCGAGTGCCAGGTCACTGAGGCAAAGTTAAATGAGGGCAGAATAAAGGAACGATGTGCCCGCCTAGCTGCCCAAATAAAAGCCCAGGAAGAGAGCTTAACGGGGGTTAGGGTGGCATATAAGATGGCCCTCGAGGATAAACATGAGGGGGCCGATCACAGCGTCTGCCAAAGAGAGATAGGGAACCTTAAAGAGGCCCTGAATAAAGCGCACGGCATGGTGTGCCTTATCAGCCCGTCAGCACACCAGCCGCTGGTGGGTGGGGAATTTCAGAAATCCCCACCGAACAAGGCAGAGGAGGTATTTGCCACTGTGCCCTCCGCGCCACCCAGCTATTCGGCAACCTGGGTAAGGAAGGAAGTGGTAGAAGTAGAGGAAGAGGTCCCCGAGGTAGTACAGCCCCCTGAGGTAGAAGTGAAGCCGGGACCGTTGTGTCCGGTTACGGGTATCAAAAGGGGCCCGAACAAAGACGATGGGGAAGTGGGGAATCTCCTCAACCAGCTTGTGTTGCCTCACAGCTCACACCAGCTGAGGGCTATGATCAGTCACGTACGGAAGCTGTCCGAGTCAGACGACCCTTCCGTACATTTCAGGGAGGTAGAACAAACCGCAGCCATTAACGGCTGCGACGATGGGGAAAAAGCAAAAATGCTGTTGTTCTCATTAGACAGCTCGATCCTTCAGTGTCTCTCAGACGAGAGCAAGAGGGGAAATAATACCTATGGGGAATTGAGGGACGAGGTCCTGGATGTGTTGGGAGCGGACGATGAAGGTCCGTTCGTTAGATTGGGACAAACAGTGCAGATGGAGGGAGAACCCCCGAAGGTTTTTGCCGACAGGCTGTGGCCAGTATACCAGCGTAGCTGCCCAGGTGCGCCAGAGCGCGCCTATTTGAACGGCATCGGTTTAACTCATTGGCTCAGGTGTGTAGTAGCCAACAGTTTGCCAGCGGTCAGGGAGCAGGCCAAAGCGTGGTTTGATCCCACTAACCCCGCCACTACAGAGGAGTCGGTCCTAAATCGACTCACGGTAGGGTACCGTAATACCAGGAGTACGGGAGCACGTCCCCTTAAGGGAAAGGTGCATGATGCGCGGCCCACAGCCCCAGCTCAAAAGGAGTGGCATCAGGAGGGAAATCGCGTCCCACAGGCCAGTAATGCTTGTTTCGGATGCAGAAAGACAGGGCACTGGCGCAAGAACTGCAGGAATCCTTGGAAGGAGTCCAGGGATAAAAATCCCGCAGTCCGAGCCCAGGCGCCTGTTTCTGATAGGGGAGCTGGTGCAACTATCCATCCCGATGCGATCGAATCATTGTTGGGAGCCATGCGCACCCTCATGATTTCGCAGGGAAGGGTGGCAGTCGCTACCGGCCCCGCAGATGCCGCAGCCCCGTCCAACAGTACCCAATGACTAGAGCCCGCACAGCCCTTCTACCTGTGTCCGCTCAGCTATGATGCGTGGAAGCGACCCCTGGTGGAGATGGAGGTAGAGAAGCAGAAGGGTAGTTATTTATTGGACACGGGAGCTTCATGCACCGTGATTCACACGGATAGCCCTTTTGACTCACCGCTATCTACCAAGGTCCCATACACATTAGCGGGCTTTACGGGAAAAGAGCAGGCTGGCGCATTCTCCATTCCGCTCTCCATTCATTTAGGAGCACTCCACACCACGTGGAAGTGCATACTGATGAAATGGCAAGAGGGGGGTGGGAGAGGCATCCTCGGATCAGATCTCCTATCGGGGCACGGGATCCTCGTGGACCTCAGGAATCACTGTCTCTGGGGAGCTAAGGGTGGAAAAGGCGAGGTAGTGGTAATCCCGGGAGAGGAAGGTAAAGGGGCCCTGTGTACCATGAAGCCATCCGGAGGCTACGACCTCGGGCTTATGGTCGCGGATGTCCCAACGGACATGCAAACGTACGTGTCAGATAATATGCACGCGTTTGCAACCCACAAGCACGATTGTGGGAGGGTTACCGGGTTTGAGGTCAGCGTAGATGGGGACCCCATGACCCGGCCCCAAAAGCAGTATAACTTCCCCAAAGAAGCAGAACCCGATATGGAGACACAATGTCCTCCTTGGTGCAGCAGGGCGTGTTGAGGCCGATAGCCACACACGTGAACTCCCCATTATGGCCGGTTAGGAAGCCGGATAATTCGTGGAGGGCCACGGTGGACTACAGAGTCCTTAACAGTAACATTCCCGCCTGCGCGCCCACAGTAGCAGCAGTTGCTGACCTAATAGGGAGTATCCCAGCGTCCGCGACCACGTTCATGGTGCTGGATATCTCGAACGGTTTTTGGTCCATCCCGCTGCGGCGAGAGGACCAGTATAAGTTTGCCTTTACTTTCAAAGGACAACAGTACACATGGAACTGTCTGCCACAGGGTTTCCACAACAGCCCCAGTATTTTCCATCAGTGTATGGCAGGAAGTTTAAAGGAGTTTAGTCAGCCCAATCAGATAGTGCAGTACGTGGATGATTTGCTCCTATTTACGGATTCAAGGGAGGAGCATGGACCACTGCTGGCCGAGTTATTGGAGCTGCTAGCGAGAAAGGGTTTTAAAGTGAACCCTAAGAAAGCACGTATCGGTCAGCAGGAAGTAAAAGTCCTGGGGCTGACCATTCGCGCTGGGGAAAGAGCCATAGATAAGGCTAGGAGGGAGTCGGTGCAAGAGTTACCGATTCCCAACACCATAAGGGGTGTGAGGTCCTTTTTGGGACTGACCGGTTACTGCAGGGATTTTATCGAAGACTATGCGGCCACAGCGGCGCCGCTACTCCGACTCCTCCATAAGGGAGTGGAGTGGTCTTGGGACGAGGGCTGCCAAGCAGCCTTCGAGAAGTTAAAGAGGGACCTGCAGACCGCGCCAGCTTTAGGGGCCATAGATGGGGGGAAGGAGTTTTTCCTGGAGGTAGCTGCCAGCGGGGACAGCTTGGGCGCTGTGCTGCTCCAAGAGCGTCACGGCAAGCTGAGGCCGATTGTCTATTCGTCCAGGGTGTTAACGGATGTGGAAAGGAGTTTCTCCAATTGCGAAAGGCATCTTTTAGCCACGCACTGGGCTGTGAAAAGATCAGCGATCTTCACAGGGCTCTCTCCCATCACTCTCCTCACCCATCACACACCAACTAAGATGCTTCTAGATGGGAGGATTAAGGATGGGACCGTAAGCAGCGTTCGAATTGCGCGCTGGACCCTTCTCCTTTCCCAGATGGATCTTAGAATTAAAGGTCTTTGCGAGCCCAGGCTTGCGGCCAATTTGGTATACCCCGGTACAGCCCACCAGTGTTCGGTGGAAGGGGAGTGGGAAGTCAACATAGGTTTGCGGGCCGGGATACATCCCACAGGGCGCGAAATTTATGTTGATGGTTCCAGCACAGTGTCCGCTGGCGAACGACTCACAGCGTGTGGAGTTTATGACCCTGCGGCAAACCTTGCCCTGGCGATTAAGCTCCCCAGCACCATGAGCGCGCAGCAGGCTGAGCTGTCTGCAGTGGTGTACGTCGTTACCCACCCAGAAACTTTCCCAACCCCATACACGATTTGCTCGGACAGTATGTTCACATGCAATTCGTGTACGGAATACCTGGCCATTTAGTCCCGCCGTGGATACACCTCCGCGGACGGACAACCTTTAACGGTGAAGCCCTTGCTGGAAAAGATCCTAGCAGCAGTAGGGGAGGAAGGGGAGATTTTCATCCATAAGGTGAAGGCTCACTCCTCCACAGAGCCCCGTGGGGAGGGCAACCAGCAGGCGGATGCGTTAGCCAGGGAGGGTGCCCGTAACGGCACTTTCTGGGACCCCTATGGGCCCAGACCCGTGGCAGCAATCCAAGGCAGGGACGGGAATCCCGGGAATACCAGGGTAGCATTGCCCCTCGACCTTAAGACCGTCCAGAACCAGGATCCCGCCCTAAAAGCAGTTCTCAGAACCATTGCTGAGGGCAAGCAGGTAGAGGGTCCGTAAAGTACGGCAACCCTCTCCGTTAAGGAAGGCATGCTGTTCCGCGAGGAGCAGTGGGTTGTGCCGCAGCAGCACAGGAGGGAATTCCTCCAGTTGGCTCATGAGGGACCGGGGGCAGGGCACCCCGGGCCTGAGGTTACCTGGCAACGGGTAGAGCAAGCGGGATGGTGGCCGGGACTCAGGGAGCAGGTCCGCGAGTTCTGTGCAAGCTGTCTCGTGTGCGCTGCAAACAACCCAGACCCCCAGAAAAGGAAAGTGCCCATGAGGCACATCAGGAGGGTGGAGGGACCATGGCAGTCGATACAGATCGACTATATAGGGCCCCTGCCCACCACCCAGGGAGGCTACAAATACTGCCTCGTCTTGGTGGATGTGTTTTCCAAATGGGTGGAAGCCTTCCCCTGTAGAACAGCTACGGCACTGGGTACTGCAAAAATCTTGGTCCGGGAAGTGTTCTCGCGGTGGGGACTCCCCCGTTTCGTGGAGTCAGACCAAGGGAGTCATTTCACCGGCCAGGTGATGCAGAACACCCTCATGCTTTTGGGCATTGAAGGGAAATGGCACGTAGCGAACAATCCCCAGTCATCCGGGATTGTTGAACGCATGAACCGGACCCTGAAGGAGAAATTGAGGAAAGAGACTATGAACTCGCCCCAAAAATGGGCGGAGGTCTGCCTTTAGTCCTCATGGGGGTCCGGGCCAGTCAGTCGAAAAGTACGGGGTATTCCCCGCACGAGGTGATGACTGGGAGGATCATGCGAACCCCCACCCATGTGCTAGCGCCGGTGCTCACTGAGGGTCAGCTCCAAGAGGTAAGCAGAGACAAGTTCGTCCAGACCCTATTGGAGCGCCTGAAGCAGGTTTATGAGCAGGCGGCTGGGAACATGGGAAGGCAGCATCAGGGCAATCGCCTGTTGCTGGAACCCCGCAAGAAGCGGGAGTGGGAAGTAGGAGACCAGGTCATGGTCAGAAACTATGCCAGAGTAGGGAGTCTGGAACCACTGTATATGGGGCCCTACAGCATTGTAGATAAGGCGAGTCCCATGGTATACGCCGTAAAGGTACCTCGGCGCACTAAGTGGTTCCACGTAAATCAGTGCAAACTGTATAAGCCGGGTGCACAAGGGCCAACCACAGGGGCCAAACCTGCGAGTGGGGACTCGCAGCCCCAGGTAGGGCCACAGGGCACACAGGCAGGCAAAGCAGCTTGCATCAGGGGAGAGGACATCCTAGCAAAATGTAGGATCCTTTATTTGGGTTGGAAGTCAGATGAGGAAGAGCTCGAGGAGTTCAACGAAGATAGTGACACAAGCGAAGAGGAGCTGGAATCGGAGGACGAAAGAGTCGCCCCCGATTCGGGTATAGGGGAGACAGGGGCTGCAGATAGAGATCCACACAGGGTGGAGGCCGAAGCTGCAGGTCCCGAACGCAGGGGGGCGGAGCTAGGGGAGGCGGAGCCAGCCGCTGTGGTAGGACCACAGGGCGTGGCGATGGAAGCCTCAGAGCCCGAGCCGCCCGCCTTGAACGTCTTGCCCTCGAGGGAGGTAGGGACTGCGAGTGAAGGGCCGCCTACTGGGCCAAGTAGGGCGGTGCTACAAGCTGCAGATCCCGAGTTCAGGGAGGCGGAGTCAGGGGAGGCGGAGCCAGCGACTGTGGTGGGACCACAGGTCACCACGGTGGAAGTCTCGGAACCCAGTCCATTAGTCCTGGAGTTCCTGCCCCCGGTAGTTCCCCGTAGGTCAAGTCGGAAACCCCAGCCCAGAAAGATGTGGGTAAGTCCCCCGTATGTCCCTAAGCGTAGGTCCAGGGCTAAGGCAGCCCAGGGAGAGCTCAGTCACAGCGCAGCAGCAACAGGCTGCGGCAGATCAAAGGGAGGGGTCAATGCCCTCCCACCATTGGGAGAAGCCTGCGGCAGCAACCGCAGAATTTGAGTAGGCCGCCCTGGGAACGGGCGGCACTGTACAGTTATTAAGATAAGTGATAAGTTTAGGATGAGTTTATAAGTTTATAAGTTTAAGTTTATAGTTTTAAATCAGGTTAAGTTTGTAGTTTAATTATTTTAACAGAAAATGGTAAAATGATGGGAGTTAGAGATAGGAATAGTTAAAGTCTATCCAGCATACATGTCGTTATACGTGAGATGAAGTCAAGGGACCCGCTCACCCTTCACAAAAGCCAGAGACTCTGGGGAGGCTGGCTACCTCATTCTATCTGATCACAGGAACCAAGGAAGGATGGAACGGATTCTGGTAGTGCTCGCGGCATTTGGATGTGGATTGGCCTATCGAGGCCGCACCAAGGATGTCGTGGTGTTTGGATGCTCCGGGGACACGGCCCCCATCGCGGTGGATGGGACCGGAAGGCGAGAGGCTGAGGAGACCACCACCTATTTCCACAAGGGAAGGTGGCCAGGATGGCTGGGAACAAATTCCACTGAGTATTCCAGTACATCGGGTTTTGCCTACAAAGAGACTTCTTTAATGTGCCCCAAAGTGAGGATCATCGCATCCAGAGTCAGCGTCACCGTCGGCAAACGGATTTGTTTGACTTGTAATGGGAATGTCCCATTGAGCCGATGGTGGTGGCTGCGAAAGCTGAGCAAAAACATGAGGAACTCTTCGGTCGAGTGGGAGCGACTGGGTAATAATACCCATCGGACAATTACGGGGACAAACGGACAAGTGAGAGTCTGTTGGGACAAATGGTGGGAACCGGATGAGGGAATTTATGTATGTATGTGGGGGTCAAAGCACGTTTGCCCCAAAGGCATCTCCATATTTTTCATCAATCAATGGCAGGATAACGGGCAGGGGATGAGGTGGGATGCGAGCACCAGGGGGTGCGGAGCTCCATACTCTTCGATCCCGGTAAATGCCACTGAACTCATTAAGCGCCCACGCAAGGCCCCGCCCACAATTCCGGTGGTTCTAGCTGAGGAAGAAGGGTGCCCAAAAACCAGTAAGGGACCCGGGAATGGTTTGGTATTGGTCCCTACAGACCAGATACTATTTCAGGGGGTACATTACGCGGTGGCCTCGGTGATTTTAAACCTCACCGAGGTGCGGTTGCCGGAGTGGTGCCCCAAAGAGACGGAACAGTTATATCAGGTCCTGTTGACCAAGATGTTTAGGCAATTTTATGAGTTCGATTTCGCGGAAATTGATAAAACAAGTTTGTACACCGCACCACATGAAGTTTTGGGTCAGGTAGGGAGGCAACACGGTGGCATAGTGGTTAGCACTGGTGCCTCACAGCGCCAGGGACCCGGGTTCGAATCTGATCTCGGGTGACTGTCTGTGTGGAGTTTGCACATTCTCCCCGTATCTGCGTGGGTTTCCTTCGGGTGCTCCGGTTTCCTCCCACAGTCCAAAAATGTGCGGGTTAGGTTGATTTGGTTATGATAAATTGACCCTTAGTGTTAGGGGGGGATTAAATATGTGGGGTTACGGGGATAGGATGGGATATGTTAGGGGGAATTAAATATGTGGGGTTAGGGTGGGATATGTGTCGATGCAGGCTCGATGGGCCGAGATGGCCTCTATCTGTATTGTGGGGATTCTGTGTGAGAAAGCAGGGACAGGGTACTGGATTTGGATGATCAGCCATGATCGTATTGAATGGTGGAGCAGGCTCGACGGGCCGAATGGCCTACTCCTGCTCCTAGTTTCTATGTTTCTATGTTTCAAAGAAGGGGTGTTGTGAACGACATGTTCACTGCTTTCAATACAGGTACATCTGTGGTCAACGCTCGAAACAGCGTGGAGCTGCAGACCCAGATTAATGGCTTAAAAACACAATTAAAGAATATTCTCACAGATGAAAATAAGGTGGTTGGGTCCGGGTTACACGAGGACCAGGCCATGACTCTCCATTTAAAAGAAATAATAGCTGAACTAGAGAAACATGCACGTACGGTAAATGCCCTGATTAGGGAAGATCGGAATGCGTCCGATCAGGCTGCGCAGAACGAGGTGTGCGTGCTTTACGGGGCGTGGTTACTGGGCGAGGGCTGCAGTAATTTGGATGATTTAAAATAAGGTTTGGTCCCGTCCTGGATAAGTAACAAACACCTGCAGGCGCTCCACCCTTTTCAGAACGCATTAAGCCCGTGCCAGCTCAGGCTAGCTTCAGAAGCATACCCAGTCCCCGTGGACTGCGGACGATCAAACCACACCATCATGGGTATAGTATTACGTATGCCGGTTTTGGGCGACACAGCAAAGCCCGCCCCGGTGTATCGGGTAGAGAACATTTGTGTCATTCAGGGGGGAGCCCACATTCGCTATGCAGCGGTTCCACCTTACGTCATCCGCTGGGAGCAAACGATGACAGGTACAGATCTCTCTGGTTGTCGTGGCCGGGGAGCACACATAATACTGTGTCCCCAGCACTTGAATGCCTTTTTAACACCACAATGCGGGTTCAGAACGGCTGGCGCCAAGCCCATGAATTGCACCATGGAGGCAATGGCACAAGATCATGTGCCTCCGCAGGTAGCATACATCGGGGGTGGAACATATTGTGTTACCACTGCAGCGCAACACTGCCAGCATGGAAACCGTAGCCGGTGTCCGGTGAGTGACAGCAGTTTCTGTTTTAAACCCAGGGCGGAAGTTCAAGTGGCACAACAGCAAATTGTCCCAATCCCTGAACCATCCACTGTTCATCTTACAGTAAAAGAGAACTTCACCGACTTACAGCGATTCGTAGCGCATTTCGGATACCTCATTCCCCCTCTCCCTGAACACCTCACCAAGCTTTTGAAAGCCGTCGCGGTATCGCAAAAACATTTTTACACCCTAGAACAAAAGACTGTCGAGATAGGGACAGAAATTCTAGACATAGTAATTCCACCGTGGTGGGATCTGTTCACCAACATTGAAGTGCCTTCCTGGATTAGAATAGCCTCCCACATTTTAGTTGTATGCCAAGTGTTTATTGTGATTTACTTATTGGTCGTACACTGTAAGAGAGGCAAACGCCTCACCAAGAACGAAAACACGGGAGAGTAGCGAGAACATTACGTGCGCGTGCACGATGAAAGCACCGCGTAAACGGACAAAATGGCGTCACTCCAGTTTTTCCACGGGCGCCTCGGAAGTATTGTAATTGATCGTGATTTTTCTCAGAAACTGTAATTAAGTTTGCAACTCTACATGTTTAAGAGTTGGTTTTGATTATTTTGGTTTGGTGTTGTTGAATATGATTTGTTTGGTTGGTTTTTGTTTTCTTTTTCCTTGAATAAAAAATATGCATATGCAGGTGGTGCGAGAGGCATCGGCCTGGTTACACCTGGAAGGAAATACACGCGGTGCAAGTTAAAGGCAAATGCTGCCTGCGGTGTTATAAGAATGTAATTTTCCTGGGAAATAAGGACGACACAGAGACCCTAGATAAATTTAAGTTATGGGAATTTTTGGATATGGCGATTCGAGATAATATTGCTCACCACAATGTTTTTGATACGATAAGCGGAGTTATTCGCATCAACAGGAGGGACTGTAGAATTTGCAAAATTATCGCGATTTTATAAAAATAAGGAGACATAAAGTTTCGTATAAACAGCTTTATTTCAGCAGAATACTGTCAGGTTTCAAAACGGACACAAACAGCCTGTAAAATGGCCGCCACGCCTCGTGGCAGAAAGTTCTAGACTTTCAGTAGGCAGACAAGATGGCGTTCCAATAAACATTTGTGCAAGATCGAAAAGATCCAACATGATGAGATAATGACAAGACGCGATGGGTTTACACTTTAAACATGAATACTGAAATCGGTCTCCCAGGTGCAAACAAGGGCTATTGTACTGAGCGATCAAGGACCCATCCAAAGACATTAATATGCAAAATTCCCATGACTCTACGATGAGAGAGCCGTTTGCGGGTACTCACAGCAAGCATTTGGAAGCCCCAAAACCCCTCCAGGGAGACTACTAGCCGGTTCCACAATGGGAGAAATATTAACGGGTACTCAGACAGTTACAAGTGTCACCGAAACCCATTAAAGACTGAGATCACCCCATACAAGAAGTTTGATTGCCAAAACCCTGACAAAAGATAGACATTAAGATTGGGCGGGAAAAGAGGAATTACAGCACTATAACTGTAAGGTACAACCGTCCATCTTTCTCTTGCTGCTTTGACTCGCTGGAAGGCTGCTGAACTTTTATTCTCTTGCCTGACGGCTCTGGACTCTGATCCGCTAGGATCAACCTCGTGGCTTGCCGCGAAGATCTGTGGAGAACTGGGCTGTGAGGCCTGGAAGCGGGCGCACCATCCCGAGAAGTCGGTAAACGGTGTTGGAACCGAAGGCCCGAGAGGAGATGAGATGAGATGAGATAAGATGAGAAGAGAAGAAGACGACAATACGTATCGCCACGGTCAGTAAGCCCCGACCGCGCCTGTAAGTCGAATAAACACTTCTTCGAATTTTATCAGCTACTCCACAACTGGCCTAGGAAGACCCTTCTTCGAGTTCTACAGGCAACTGGTGTAGGACACAGGAAGACTCTTTTTTGAGTAGTATCAGAACTCCGAGGGCAACACAGATCTTCATGACAGCAGACGGTCCAGCCTGCTAGCCGGAGCAGAAACGAGTAAACAAGTGGGGTACAGAGACCCCTGATCAACACGTGGATAGTCAGGCGCTGCGGTAAAAACATCCGAGCAGAGTTTCGGAATTCTCCGAGTTATCACGAGTGGTGAGCATGAGTCTCGATCCTACAAATCTAGATTAGGACAGGTATTGATAGGGGAGGGTTTAAGTTTTAAGGATAATTATAATGTGTGTCCCCTTTTACGATGTGTCGTGCGCTCCTCGTTTCCCTAAAATTAGTTTCATAACTGTGTGTAAGATTGTACTGTCGTTAATCTGTGCTTATGACATGTATCTCGTAATCTTGAATAATATGCAATAAAGATTTTCCATTTCGCACTATCCAACCGGGTCTACCTGAGTCTTCTCTGCATTATTGCTCTCGCACCTAAGTCCAGTGTCAGAACCGTAAGGGCGAGTGGGTCGAACCACTCACAGGTGTCTAGTATTACCAGGCTGGCTGGAGACCAGAGCAGGCAACAAGGCCTAACCCCGCACTAGCACCCAGGATAAGCACAGAGCCGCAGGTCACCCCTTACACTATGGACATCGAATCCCTCTACACCTCCATCCCCCACCAGGATGGCCTGAGGGTGCTCCGCTTCTTCCTTGAACAGAGGCCTTGAACAACTTCTCCTTTGACTCCACACATTTCCTCCAAATCAAAGGTGTTGCTATGGGTACCCGCATGGGTCCTAGTTATGCCTGCCTTTTCGTGGGATATGTGGAACACTCTTTGTTCCAGTCCTACTCGGGTCCCCTCCCTCACCTCTTTTTCCGGTACATTGATGACTGTATCGGTGCCGTCTCCTGCTCTCGCCCTGAACTAGTACATTTCATTCACTATGCTTCCAATTTCCACCCTTCCCTCACTTTCACATGGTCCATCTCCGACTCTTCCCTTCCCTTCCTCGACTTCTCTGTCTCCATCTCTGGGGATAGGTTATTGACTAACATTCACTACAAGCCCACTGACTCCCACAGCTACCTGGACTACACTTCCTCCCACCCCACCTCCTGTAAGGACTCTATTCCATTCTCCCAGTTTCTCCGTCTCCGCCGCATCTGCTCTGACGATGCCACCTTCCATACCAGTGCTTCCGACATGTCTTCCTTTTTCCTCAACCGAGGATTCCCCTCTACTGTGGTTGACACGGCCCTCAACCGTGTCCGTTCTATCTCCCGCACTTCTGCCCTCACCCCTGCCTCTCCCTCCCGGAACCACGATAGGGCTCCCCTTGTCCTCACCTTTCACCCCACCAGCCTCCACATTCAACGGATCATCCTCCGCCATTTCCGCCACCTCCAGCGTGATCCCACCACCAAACACATCTTCCCCTCACCTCCCCTTTCAGCATTCGGTAGGGACCGCTCCCTCCGCGACACCCTAGTCCACTCCTCTACCACCCCCAGCACCCCTTCCCCTTCACCCGGCACCTTCCCGTGCAAGCGCAGGAGATGCAACACATGCCCTTGTACCTCCCCTCTCCCCACTGTCCAGGGCCCCAAACACCCCTTCCAGGTGAAGCAGCGATTTACTTGTACCTCCTGCAATTTAGTATACTGTATTCGCTGCTCACGATGTGGTCTCCTCTACATTGGGGAGACCAAACGCAGATTGGGTGACCGCTTTGCGGAACACCTCCGTTTAGTCCGTAAGGGGAACCCCGAGCTCCCGGTGGCCTGTCACTTTAATTCTCCACTCCACTCCCACTCTGACCTCACCGTCCTCGGCCTCTTGCATTGTTCCACGGAAGCTCAGCATAAGCTCGAGGAACAGCACCTCATCTTTCGTTTAGGCACTCTACAGCCCTCTGAACTCAACATCGAGTTCAACAATTTCAGATCATAACCTCGGCCCCTATCACATATATATATTTTTATTTTATTTTTTCATCAACTCTTTTGTTTAGCCTTTTTTTCCCTCCCAGAAGCTGGCAGCTGTCCATCATTCTGCCACCCCAGTTCACACTTCATCTAGCCTCAACCTGTCACATTAACACCTCCTGTTGCCTTGATTATCTCTTTATGTCTCTTAATCTCTCCTGCTTTCTATCCCACCACTGACCTTGCCTTTTGTTCTTTCATCCCCTCCCCCTTTTCCCAGCATTATACTTGCTTTAAATCTATTTAATTTCCTGCTTTTTTCCAGTTCTGACGAAAGGTCTTTGACCTGAAACGTTAACTCTGTTTCTCTCTCCACGGATGCTGCCTGGCCTGCTGAGTTTTTCCAGCGTCTTCTGTTGTTATTTCGGATTTCCAGCATCCGCAGTATTTTGCTATCAGAAATAATCTAGGCTGGCACTTCTGTGCAGTACCGAGGGAGTTCTGCACTGTCAGAGGTGTCGACTTTTGGATGAGACGTTAAACCAAGGCCCTCTCTGCCCTCTCAGGTGGTCGTAAAAGATTCCATGGCACTACTCGAAGAAGAGCAAGAGAGTTCTCCCCGGTGTCCTGGCTAATATTCATCCCTCAATCAACATCACTAAAACAGATTATCTGGTCACTATTGTTTGTGGGGCCTTGCAGTGAGCAAATTGGCTGTAGCGTTTCCTACATTACAACAATGACTACACTTAAAAAAAAAGTACTTAATTGGCTGTAAAGTGCTTTGGGACTTCCCGAGGTCATGAAAGGAGCTTTTCTTTTTTTTCTTTATGAGAGTGTGATTGCTTCCTGATTAATGGCACAACTTGTCCCACATGGAGAATAACAGCTCCCAATGTGCTTTGTGACCGGTTTACAATTCTTCTACAGCCAATTAAGGTGGCAAGCCAGGTCTTCCTCAAGAGGGTGGGAGTAGCATGGTAATGAATGGTAATACAGAAATAAAGTCACAGTACGATATATTACTAAACACAGACTGCCCTGGATAAGAGAAAAACGTTTTTTAAACTTAACATAGCTATAAGAACAGAGGTGTAATTTTCTAATCTAAGATGCAAATTGTAGTGTAGTCTACAAGCAAGGTCAATGAGACAATTAGAAAACAAAGTGAAATCAAGTGCTGGAAATCAGAAATAAATACAGTAAATGCTGGAAATACAATATGAGGAGAATTTTAACCTGGAAGAGCATGGCGTTTAGGAGCGGGTGGAGGGGTTAAAGTCAGCGACAATGTGATCGCATCTGGAAGCCGGCTCCAACGCGGCAACTTCCGTGTTTAACTTGGGCGCGTTCGGCTGCGCGTGCGTAACCCCCTCCGGATAGGCGGGTTTGCAATTTGAATTTGTAAATCAGTGATTTTCAGCGCTATTTTAACTGGCATTTAAATTTAACGGCGCATGCACGGGTTTCCCGTGCTTTCTAAAACTCGTCATTGAAAACAAGGTGAGAAGAGAACAGCAATTCATGGTGCTCATTAAAAGTCAGGCAAATACAGCAATAAATACTCAGTGCTCAGAGCTGCTTTCCTACCTCCCGATGGGAATGGATTTGTTGAGGGTACTTGTGCTGAGAGGCTAATTTCTGCACTTTGGTGGTATTATGCTCAAGATCAGGATGGGTGATGTCATGGCTGCCTTAGATTGGACCTTGGACGAGGAGCAAGATGACCATCAGCAGCAGCAACCGCCTGCTGTGGAGAGACCTGCAGGTGGTGAGCAGAGAGTGGAGCAGCAGAGAGTGGAACAGCAGAGGGGTCAAGCTCACAGGAGACTTAGCTTCCTTGACATCTCGGAAGAGCAGTGCTTCTGGAGACTGAGGTTGTTGGGTCAGGTAGTGGCAGACATCTGCAGCCTCCTAGAAGAAGACCTGCTTCCTGCTGGACCTGGTGGGCATGCATTACCAGTGGCTGTGAAAGTGACCACTGCCCTCAACTTTTGTTGCCTCCAAATCCTTCCAGGGTGCTACTAGAGATGCATCCAGTATAACATAAAGCAGGTCACTGATGGGTTGTTTGCCAGGGCTGGCAATTATGTCAAATTTGCCTGTGATGACACTAGTCAGAATGAAGGGTTTTCATCTCTGGCTGGGTTGCCACAGGTGCAGGGCGTCATAGACTTTACACACGTGGCAATCCAGATCAACCAGGAATATTCGTAAACCGCAAGATGTTCCACTCCATCAATGTGCAGCTGGTGTACAACCACAAGAAAAGGTTTCTGCAGGTGTGCACCAGATTCCCGGGGAGCTGCCATGATGCTTTCATCCAGCAGCAGTCCAAGCTTCCCGACCTCTTTGGAACTGCAAGCTGACTTAAGGAGGCTGCTGGGAGACAAAGGATACCCACTTCAAACTTGGCTGATGAGACCCGTGAGAAAACCACCAACAAGCGGTACAACAAAAGCCATATGACAACAAGATGTGTCATTGAACAAGTGATCGGCATGCTCAAAATGCGATTCAGTTATCTGGACAGATCTGGAGGTGCCCTTCAGTACTCGTC